>JAJPUD010001246.1:43700-76647 GCA_023553655.1 Myrmecobius fasciatus
GTTAGGTATGATAGATCTCTGGAGGAAATTGAATGGTGATAGAAAAGCGTATACTTTTTTCTCAGGGGTCCATGGAACTTATACAAAAATTGATCATGTGTTAGGGCATAAAAACCTCAAAATCAAATGCAGAAAAGCAGAAATAGTAAATGCATCCTTCTCAGATCATGATGCCAGGAGAAAATAGACCACAAGTTATTTGGAAATTAAATAATCTAATCCTGAAGAACGAATGGGTGAAAGAGCAAATTATAGACACAATTGAAAATTTCATCCAGGAGAATGACAACAATGAAACAACATACCAAAATTTGTGGGACACGGCTAAAGCAGTTATAAGGGGTAATTTTATATCTCTAGATGCTTACTTGCATAAAACAGAGAAAGAGAAGATCAATGAACTGGGCTTACAATTTAAAAAGCTAGAAAAAGACCAAATTAAAAACCCTCAAGTAAATACCAAATTGGAAATTCTCAAAATTGCTTACATTGTGTTTCCTTTATCTGATATATTTTTTGTGTAGACAAGATTTTTCTTGCAGAACAATGATAAGTTTGGAAATATGTATACATATATTCGATTTGCCAATATTTTAACATAATTAACATGTAGTGGATATCCTGCCATCTAGGGGAGGGGTGGGGAGTTGGGGGGAAACATTTGTAACAGAAAGCTATGTAAGGGTTATTGTTGAAGAATTACCCACACATATGTTATGCAAATAAAATTTAAAAAAATAAAAAATAATAAAAAATAGAGGATTTGGTATCAACAAATTTGGGTTCAGATCCTTCCTTTCGCTCTGATGAACAAGTCACGAAACTTTCAAGATTTGCATTTCTTCACCTCTTAAATGAAGGGTTTGTACAAGGTGACATTTAAAGTCTGACCTCAGAAGTGACTCAGTCCTAGTCATTTCATAGCTCCAAGAGGAGGGACTTTATTGTGGTCATACAGCTGGAGATGCTGAGCTGAGACACCAAAACTGGTTCTCTGCCTCCCTCTCCATCCCTAGCACCAGGATGCTCCCTATCTAAAGCATAATGGGATGTCACCTGTCCCATTGTGGGGTACAATCCAAGCATGAGAGAACCTCTGGACCTCTGACCTTCCATCCCCAAGATATCCCTGAGCTGTTATCACACAGCTGAATTAAGAACAAACTTGATCAACACAGAAGTTGGATGACCTTCCTTCCACCAGCTCCTCCTTAGCTCCCCTCCCTCCTGCTAGCTTGCTAGAACCTGTACTGTTTAAAAAGGAACTTTGGCTCTCATTGTAAAAAGAAACATATCAGTAACTCAGAGCCCAACTTGGGGATGACACTTGTTTTATGGCTTCCAAGGACAGGAAGCTCCGTTTCATCCTTCAAGACACTCATATGTCGGATATAAAATAGATGTCAGGAGCATCTGGCAAACTGTATTTAGCAGTATACATTCTATAGAGAACCTTTCAGCTGTCCCTCAGAGATCAGTAACGGGTAAGATGAAGAGCTAGCCATAGGCAGATAAATCTGTGAGGAAGCAGTTAAGAACAGCAAATTGGGAAGGAAAATGAATTCAGCTTATGAAAAATGGGGAAGCATCTCAGCATCCCTCTATGAGCACAACTGTCTGGGTAATGGATTTTAACTTGTGATTGCCAGAAATTCGTAGAGGAACTCTTGAGTAAAGTAATTCTATTGAGCATCAAAGGAGGCTTTTTAGGTTTACATCATGGTGAAACCTGTTTCCAGAACAGCCAAGAGAGTGGATTTAAAAATTAGTGCCCACTTTCCTGCTGCCTCCAATGGAGAGTAATGTCATATTCTCTTCTATCCCAGCGGCCAAGTTAAAACTCAAACACTGGTCTAGTCTATTTCATGCATGAGTAGCTGGGTGTCACAGCAGATTAAGTCCTGGGTCTGGAGTGAGAAAAGACTGAGTTCAAATGTGTGCTCTGAACACATTTTAGCTTTCTGCTCTTCGGCCAGTCATTAAACCCAGTTTGCCTTAGTTTATTCATCTGGAAAATGGCAAATCACTCTGCTATCTCTGCCAAAAAAAGTTCCAAATGGGGTCATGAAGAGTCAGACATGACTGAAATGACTAAACAGTTCAAGTATAATTTGGACTTTTTAGATAAGTTTCACTATTGAAGATCATCTTTTATTTCATTCAACATGACTCAATCCAAGAGGAACTTATTATATCTAAGCACCCATACCTTATTGTGCTAGGTATTGAGGTACTGTACTGTTCTTAAATATTAGTGCTATTAAGAACAAAAAGATAAAGAAAACGAATAGCCCTTGTTCTCAAGGATATTTGTTTCTTTCAGTCAAGAAGCTTTTAATAAATACTACTAAATAATTTTGGAATAGCTGCTCTATGTATTGTATTGTGCTTAAGTGGAACAAAGAAATTAACAACTTTAGCAAAGTTGTAGGATGTCAGATAAACCAATACAAATTATTAGCATTTGTATGTATTGCCAAGAAAGCCCAACAACAAGAGATGGACAGAGAAATTCCATTTAAAATAGCTGTAGACAATATAAAACATTTGGGACTCTACCTGCCAAGACAAACCTGGGAACTATATGAACAAAACGACAAAACACTTGTCACACACACACATATACACATAAAAAAGCAGATCTAAACAATTGGAAAAATGTCAATTTCTTATGGATACTCTGAGCTAATATAATAAAAAGGACAATTCTATCTAAATTAATTTACCTATTTAGTGTCATACCAATCAAACTACCAGAAGATATTTTATAAAACTGGAAAAAGTAATGACAAAATTTATCTGGAAGAACAAAAAGTCAAGAATATCAAGGGAAATAATAAAAAAAATGCAAAAGAACAGGGCCTAGCTATACCAGATTTAAAACTATATTATAAAGTGCCAATCATCAAAACTAGTTGGTACTGGCTAAGAAATAAAACTGTGTATCAGTAAAATAGAATAAGTACACAAAACTAATAGTCAATGACTATAGAAACCTACTGTTTGATAAACCCATAAACTCTAGCTTCTAGGATAAAGACTCACTATTTGACAAAAACTTCTAGGAAAACTGGAAAATAGTATGATAGAAACTAGGTATAGAACAACATCTCACACCCCATACCAAGGTCAGGTCAAAATGCGTATGTGATATAGACATAAAGTCAAATTTATAGATATAAGTTAAATTTCTAAGAATACAAGTCATTCCTCAATTGATAAGTGATCAAATGACATGGACAGGTAGTTTTCAGATGAAAAAATTAAAGCTATCTGTAGTCATATGGAAAAAAGTTCTAATTCACTATTGATTAGAGAAATTCAAATTAAAACAATCCTGGAGTACTACCTCACACTTACCAGATTGCCTAAGATGACAAAAAAGGGAAATGATAATTTTGAAGTGAAGAAAGTAGAACATTAATGCATTGTTGTTGGACTTGTGTACTGAGTCAACCATTCTGCATAGCAATTTAGAACCATGCCTAAAGGACTATAAAAGTGTGCATAGATTTTAGACCAGCAAAACTATTACTAACTAGGTCTGTATCCCAAAGAGATCATAAAAAATTGTAAAAAATGATATATAGCAGCTCTCTTGGTGGCAAAGAATTGGAAAAAAATGCCCATCAATTGAGGAATGACTGAACAAATTTTATATTTTATATTCTATATATTTTATATTCTATAAGAAATGATGAAAAAAAAAAGAAATGATGAGCAGGTGATTTCAGAAAAACCTAGAAAGACTTCCATGAACCGATGTTGAATGAAGTGAGCAGAACCAGGAGAACATTGTACACAGCAACAGCAACATTGTGTGATGATCTACCATGATAGTCTTTTATTTTCTCAGCATTACAATGATCCCCAAAATTACAAAAGGCTCATGATGGAAAATGTTATTTGCACCTAGAGAAAGAGCTATTGAATCTGAATATAGATTGAAACAACCTATTTTTTACTTTTGTTGTTATTTTTTTTCCTTTTTTCTTATGATTTTAAATTCATTCTAATTCTTTTACAACATGACTAACTAATGTGGAAATGCATTGAACATGATTGTACATATGAACCATATCAGATTACTTATTGCCTTGAGGAGGATGGGTAGGGAGAAAGAGGAAAAAATAGAAATCATAGTCTTATAAAAGTAAATGTTGAAAACTATCTTTACATGTAATTGAAAAAAAATAAACTACTACTAAGTGGAAAAAAGAAGTCTCAGGTCTTTGCTCTCTAATGAACATTCTCTCTCTTTTTTTAAATTTTATTTTATTTGCAAAACATATGTATGGGTAATTCTTCAACATTAACCCTTACATAGCTTTCTGTTACAGATTTTTCCCCCCAACTCCCCACCCCTCCCCTAAATGGCAGGTTATCCACTACATGTTAATTATGTTAAAATACTTGGCAAATCGAATATATGTATTCATATTTCCAAACTTATCATTGTTGTGCAAGAAAAATCCTATCTACATAAAAGACATATCAGATAAAGGAAACACAGTGCAAGCAAACATCAATCAAGAGTATGAGAATGTTGTGTTGTGGTCCACATTTCACATCCCTCTCTCTGGGTGTATATTGCTTTCTTCAGTGAACAATTGGAGGTGGTTTGAAACGTTTCATTGTTGAAGAGAGCCATGTCCATCAGAATTGATCGTCATATAGTATTGTTGTTGCCGTGTACAATGATCTCCTGGTTCTGCTCGTTTCACTCAGCATCAGTTCATGCAAGTCCCTCCAGGCCTCTCTGAAATCGTCCTGCTGGTCGTTTCTTACAGAACAATAATATTCCATAACATTCCTATACCATAATCTATTCAGCCATTCTCCAATTGATGGGCATCCATTCAGTTTCCAGTTTCTAGCCACTACAAAAAGGGCTGCCACAAACATTCTTGCACATGTGGGGCCCTTTCCTTCCTTTATGATTTCTTTGGGATATAAGCCCAATACAAACACTGCTGGGTCAAAGGGTATGCATAGTTTGATAACTTTTTGAGCATAGTTCCAAATTGCTCTCCAGAATGGCTGTATCCGTTCACAGCTCCACCAACAATGCATCAGTGTCCCAGCCTTCCCACACCCCCCCCCACAATTCATACTTATCTTTTCCTGTCATTTTAGCCAATCTGACAGGTATGTAGTGGTACCTCAGAGTTGTCTTAATTTGCATTTCTCTGATCAATAGTGATTTGGAGCACCTTTTCATATGACTACAAATAGTTTTAATTTCATCCTCTGAAAATTGTCTGTTCATATCCTTTGACCATTTATCAACTGGAGAATGTCTTGAATTCTTATAAATATGAGACAATTCTCTATATATTTTAGAGATGAGACCTTTATCAGAACCCTTAAATGTAAAGATGATTTCCCAATTTATTGCTTTCCTCCTAATCTTGACTACATTGGTTTTGTTTGTACAAAAACTTTTTAACTTAATATAGTCAAAGTTATCTATCTGGTTTTCAATTAAGAGTTCCAGTTCTTCTTTGGACATAAATTTATTCCATCTCCATAGGTCTGAGAGGTAAACTATATTACATTCCTCTAATTTACTTATGGTATCACTCTTTGTATCCAGATCATGAACCCATTTAGATCTTATCTTGGTATGTGGTGTTAGATGTGGGTCAAGCCCTAATTTCTTCCACACTAGTTTCCAGTTTTCCCAGCAGTTTTTGTCAAATAGTGAGTACTTATCCCAAAAGCTGGGGTCTTTGGGTTTATCAAAGACTAAGTTGCTATAGTTATTGCCTAAGTTTGTCTTGTGATTCTATCCTATTCCACTGATCAACTACTCTATTTCTTAGCCAGTACCAAATGGTTTTGATGACCGCTGCTTTATAATATAGTTTTAGATCTGGTACAGCAAGTCCACCATCATCAGCCTTTTTTTTTCATTAATCCCCTTGAAATTCTTGACCTTTTGTTTTTCCAAATGAACTTTGCTACTATTTTTTCTAGATCTGTAAGATAATTTCTTGGGAGTTTGATTGGTATGGCACTAAATAAGTAAATTATTTTGGGTAGTATTGTCATTTTTATTATATTCGCTCAGCCTCCCCATGAGCACTTGATGTCTTTCCAGTTGACTAGGTCTGACTTTATTTGTGTGGAAAGTGTTTTGTAGTTTAGTTCATATAGTTTCTGACTATCCCTTGGCAGATAAATTCCCAAATATTTTATCCTATCATATGTTATTTGAAATGGAATTTCTTTTTGTATCTCTTGCTGCTGAATTTTATTGGTAATATATAAAAATGCTGATGATTTATGTGGATTTATTTTGTATTCTGCAACTTTGCTAAAGTTGTGAATTGTTTCTAGTAGTTTTTTAGTTGAGTCTTTAGGGTTCTCTACGTATATCATCATGTCATCTGCAAAGAGTGATAATTTGGTTTCCTCATTCTCATGAACATTCTCAATCAACATTGTGGTTTAGATTTCAATTCCAGGCACGGGAAATGGTATTTCCATAGCACTGTAAGCATTTTTTGGTCAGACTCACCTTGGTACATAATGCAATTATTGTTCCTATTTTTAGGGAAGGAAACTGCCATTTCTTCAATTCTGAACATCTCCATGCCTTAATTCCTCCTCTTAGTCCATCACCTCTAAATCCTCTCCAAAGTCCTAACTCTCATTTACTTCTGGAATCCTGGAAACCCCGTTAACCTCTGGCAAGCTTTGCTTTACCTTATCTTTAGTTCTAGACCACTGCCTCACCTCTAAGCGTCATCCAAGATGTGCACTGTGCATTCCCTGCCCCATTCTCTTGGGCCTTCTGGCTTCTCTTTATGCATTACTTTCTTTCTTCATTAGACTGAACATACTTTGAGGGCATGGGATTACCTTGCTCTAAAAAAAAAATTATATCCTTAGCTTATAACACAATAGCACATGGATAATGCACAGTATTAAAACCTGGCTCTTTCCCTTTCCCTCCTTCCCTATTCTCCCCTTCTCTCTCTCCTCCTCTTCTTCTTCCTCCTTTTCTTCCTCTTCCTTGTCTTCCTCCTCCTTCTCCTCCTCCTCCCTCTTCTATGTATGTATGTAAGTAGGTAAATAGGTAGGTAGGTAGGTAAGTTCTAGATCTGGCTTAAAATGAAAAAAAAAATGAGTGAAGAAGCATTTCAAAACACAAGGGATCTCTTCTGTTCAATTACTCATGATACCAGAATGACATAAATCACAAAGGCCAAGGACTAAGATCATTCTTCCTTCATTCCATCTGATGTGAACATATTGAATTCAATAATATGACCTTGGCAATTTGTTTTCTTTAGATCCATTCGGATAAGATGGTATGGAAGGAATGGAATAAGCATTTATTAAGCACCTACTCTATACCAGTACTGTGTCAAGCATTTTACAAATAGATTATATACTGCATAAATTATAAAACAGGAGACAGCTACCATGCATTGTTATAAATATTGACATTGATAAGTGGGACTTCTGGGAGATGGTCCTTTTCTCTTACAGAAGAAAAAGAAAGCAAGATGGCTCTGATTTTGTGAATAAATGAGAAGATACTAGTACAGATATCTAGGAACCAAATTTCTTTGAGCATAAGACCACTACCAGTTTTTTTCTTTGTTTTGTTTTGTTTTATTTGGGTTTTTTGCTTTTAAAAGACTCATCATCTTTAGCCTTTCCAAAAATCCTTGATCTTGGTGGTCCTTGACTTGCCCCCCCAGTACAGAACAAATGATAGCCCAGTCTCCTTCTGATGCCATTAGTACAGAGCATTACTTGGCTACTTGTCCAGGTGCAAAAAGCAAACCAAATCTCTTCACAGTAATTTGCTGCTTTTATTATACCAACCCTGTGCAAACCATCTTGGTAGCGCCATTTTTATGGATATGGTCATGGAGATATAGGGAAGTTAGATCACTGCCTTGAAGGTCACAGACTGAATGGCTAAACTTGGACTAGAAATCATTATCTTCTGACTTGAAGGTGAGAAGCTTGAAATGCCATAGGCTGTCCCTTAAAGAATAGCTCCTGTTGCTCATGAGACATTTCCTTAGTGATCTGCCTGAGAAGGGATGTTGCTGGGAATGCTCTTTGTTCCCAGGAGACTAGGGTAGAGAGATGCTGCTCTATGATGCTCTGAGATATATGGCAGGTCCTGGCCCTGACTGCAAGGCTTTATCACCCATCCAGTGTCATTCCTGACCTGGGTGAGTGATGGCCTTCAGCCAAGTGACCTGCCATGGATTCTGCAAATGCTACATTGGAGCCTGGATGCCCCATGGTCCACACACAAAATTGATGGTCACAATGGGGCATAGCTTCTCCTGCACATCCCAGTATGAAGAGCAGGGAAAGATCTCCAAAGAAGTCTGCCAGTGAACCTGCCAAGGCAACAGATGTCTCATTTCTTCCTCTCTATCACCAACACCAACATGGAGCATTTCTGCATGTATCCAAGGCCGTTGTTCTTGTCTTCTCCTCAGTTCTGTCCTCAGGAGCCCCGCGCCACCATCCCTCAGGTGCACGTCCATGAAAGAGAACACTGGAGCCCAGAAGCCGAAGGAGGGCCCTGTATCCTGCTGATAGTGTTTCTCCTGGATGTTCTTTTTTTCTGGGCCTTCTCTAGCTCAGCCAGACTCACTGACTGCTCCACCTGAGACCGAGCGCGGGAGGAACTCAATCTTTCAGCTTTGAATATCCACCGAGTAAACATTTCTCTTCTGTGTGGCCATCTCCCTTGAGTCCAAATCTCCCCTCCTGCCTCTCCTCCATTTCACCTCTTGATCTGACAGCTCTAATTAAGGCAATATCACCATCACTTTTAGAAATTTAATTGAAGTTAATTCTATTGTCCCACTCATCATCTCTGTGACTTCCTTACATATGTTACATTCCCTTATTAGAAGAGGGATTCCTTGAGTTAGGGAATGGATTCCCATCCAACCCATCACGGAACCACAGTTAACAAATGACAGGATCTTCTCCATTCTTCCTCAGAGTCTAAAGCCTCCACTGAATAATCAGAGGCATTGAGGAAGGGGGGAACATATGTCCAACCCACTTGGAAGGTGTAAAAGTCATTGAATGAAATGAGTGTCCACAGGAATCTTATTAAAATTAGGATCAGTCCAGTTCTGATGGATGTGGCTCTCCAACAATGGGATCATTGAGGCCAGTTCCAATGGTCTTGTGATGAAGAGAGCCATATGCACCCAGAAAAAAGGAGTGTAAGAACTGAATGTGGTTCACAACATACTATTTTCACTCTTTTTGTTGTTGTTTGTTTGAATTTTATTCTTTTTCTTTTTTTTTTACTTTTTAATCTGTTTTTTCTTGTGCAGCAAGATAATTATATAAATAGTTATGCATATACTAGATTTAGCATATATTTCTACCATGTTCAACATATATTACATTACTTGCTATCTAGGGGAGGGGGCAAGAAAATTGGAGCACAAGGTTTTGCAGGGGTTAATGTTGAAAAATTCTCCAAGCATATGTTTTTTTTTTTTTTTTTTTGCTGAGGCAGTTGGGGTTAAGTGACTTACCCAGGGTCACACAGCTAGGAAATATTAAATGTCTGAGACCAGATTTGAACTCAGGTCCTCCTGACTTCAGGGCTAGTGCTCTATCCATTGCGCCACCTAGCTGCCCCCCAAGCATATGTTTTGAAAATAAAAAAATTTAATTAAAAAAAAAAAGACTAATATCAGTCATGCCCTGTGATGGCTCAGATACAAAATGGAAGCTAAGTGGGTTTGGGAGGAGGTCAGAGAGGGGCTGGCTCCTATCTCTTCTACAAAGGAAATCAGTATCAGGGCTCCTCTCCTGGTCTCAGCTGCTCCTCACTCACTCTTCCCTAGCCCCAATGCTTTCTTCCTTCCCATACCTTGTGCCCAGGGCTGCTGCCTCTTCCCTATCCCACACGGAGCCCATCTCTCTATTGTTTGGAAGGTGGAAATGGATCCCCATTGCCTATGGATAAAACTCCCGAGCAGTCCATCCCTTCAGCTTGACCCTCTTCCCCTTTGTAGATTGGAATGACCCTTCGACTTAGAACTTATCCCAGGCTCGGCCCTAGTTTATCTGCTCACAACGACTGAAAGTGATAAAGAGGAGCAAACCCCATCTCTTGACTGATTTTTGCTTCACTGATTTTCTTCCTGGAGACCTCGGAGGCTCTATGAACAACACTGAAAGTAAGAAGAATTTCTGGGTTCAAATCCCAGGTTGGCCATTTGCTGTCCCTTCACTCTTGGCCAAAGGAAGGGGTCAGCCCGGAAGATCTCCCAGGTCCCTTTCAGCCCAAAATCAATGATTCAATATTCAACTTCCCATCTTATTTCAAGGCCCAACTTCTCCCCATGGGCCTTAGCCTGGCAGACTAGAGCATTTCACAGGCCAGGATGTGCGCTCATCATCCATCGCCTCCATCTCCATTGCTCTAACAGGCAATTCACTCAGACAGTCCCTTAGGCGACTGTCATCACAAATTAAAGGGAGAAAGATGAGGGCATCCCAGCTGCTGTGCGAGAGCTAAGGCTCCTCCCTCGTCTGAGAGACTAAGAAAGAAGCGGGCTCAGGCTGCATGGCTTCCAACCTCTGACCTGCGGCATTGGGCTGAGCCAACACTAGGTTTGCATGGACGTGATGTGTCCATGGTGAGCCCCTCCCAGAAGTTCAAAAGTCTCCAAAGAACAGATGTGCAGTGGGCGTTTTTGAGATGTTAGGGAATATGCTGAGGTTATCGCATTTAATAATAAGCCATTGTTCATATTGATAAGTAACGAAGATGGAAAGAATACAGTGATCAGTCTGTAATTAGGCTGCTGCCCGCCCGTGCTGAAGGGCAGACTTAATGGCTGAGGTTCAAAGAATGGGAAGTCAGCCCGAGTTTCTACAAAATGTGGCAAGCTCGGCGGCGGGCGGTCTGCACAGAATGAGGGCAGAAGGAAATTAGTTTGGGAGCGGGCGTTAATGGCTGGGTTCCAAGGGAATCTGGAAAGGGGGCACTCAATGGGTGGCTAGAGGGACATTGGGGGTCCCCTGGACTGGGTCGGTCATTTCCACATGGCAGACATCCAGTTCTTGGCTCAACTCTGGAATGGCTTTAGAGGGTGGGACAGGAACCTGAAGAAGGGCTCCTGAGAGAATCCGGACCCAATTTCTCTCTGGTTGGTCATTTTCAGGCACGTAGGGCTCGCCATGACTCTTTCCGGGTCATTGAGGAAACTGAGGTTGAAAGGGTTAAGAGTGACTCAGCCAGGTACACAGAAGGGATCTGAGACTCCAGGCCTGATGCTATTCCTCAAAGAACTTGTTCAGGGCCATTTACCTCCCAGGTTGGAGATACCTGAGAAAAGTAGCACAGAGCTCTCAAAAAGCAACGCAATGTGACCCGTTCAGGGCTAGAGTAAGGCTGCCTTGAGGGGGGGCAGTGCCAGCTGCTGCCGGAGGGGCTGGGCCCAATCACAAGGGTCTGAGATGGTCCATCTAGAAGCAGCAAAATTAGGCAGGAGAGAGAGCTCCAGGTCTGCTGCTAAAGGGATCTGAGTTCAAATTGTGCTCTCAAGTATTTACCAGCTGTGTGACTGGCAACCTCTGTTGTCCCAGTTCCCTCATCTGTAAAATAGGGTTTGTCATAGCACCTGCCTCTGAACTTGTCGTGAGGATCAACTGAAAAAAAATACAGATAAAATACGTTGTAAACCCGAAGCAATCTCTAAATAGTCTCCAATCTTATTGTGAATTTTACTTTCAGCAGCTAGAGATACTAATCTCCAAAGCTGCTCGGGCCCACCCTGGACTAGCAGAGGATTCAATCCAAATTTTTGGTGTACCTGAAAAACAAATTGGATCTGAAATCAGGAGACCTGGATTCAAATGGAAGCTCTGGTCCTTTTTAAAGGGAGAAAGAAAGGAGGGCTTGGGGAGACTCACTATTGCTCCCTTACTAAGTTCCAGTTTCATCTCTGTGGAGCCAAGTGAGTTCAATTAGATCCCATGAAGATGGGATTGTTTCAAACATGGCGGGAGCAACTGTGTGTGTTGTGCAGCACAATTAGACTATACTTGTGTATTCTTCCTCCTTCCTCCCCGTTTTCCTTCCTCCTTCCCTCCCTTTTTCCCTCCCTCCTCTCCCTCCCTCTCCCCTCCCTCCCTCCCTCCCTCCCTCCCTTCCTTCCTTCCTTCCTTCCTTCTTTCCTTCCTTCCTTCCTTCCTTTTTCTTTTTTTCTTTAATACTTTGCTGGATTCTGTTTAGACTGAGCCCTCTCCACACTTAATCTTGATTAGAACTGTGTTTTATCTAAATCCTCTATGGAGAATCCACCAAATAAAAAGTAAACAAACTGATTCCTTTCTTATGCCAAAAATATGTCATTCACCTTCGGGTTATTTGTTACTATAATTCTTCTGGGACCATGAAATGAACAAAGTGGTCAGAAACATGGCCCCCATGACTGCTAAACTTGGAGGAGATTTGGTTTGTTCATAGAGATGATTAATTATGAATATAGTGACTACAATGTCATACTTGTACAAAGGAAAAAAACAGACAGGCAGACAGATATGGGGAAAGAAGGGAAGAAAGGATGAAGGAGGGAGTGAGGGAAAGAGAGAAAGGGAAGAAGGAAGGAAAGAAGGAAAGAAGGAAGGAAGGAAGGAAGGGAGAAAGGGAGGGAAGGAGGGAGGGAGGAAGGAAGGAGAGAAGGAGTGAAGGAAGGGAGGGAGGGAGGGAGAGAAGAAGGGAGGGAGGAAGGAAGGAAGGAAGGAAGGAAGGAAGGAAGGAAGGAAGGAAGGAAGGAAGGAAGGAAGGAAGGAAGGAAGGAAGGAAGGAAGGAAGGAAGGAAGGAAGGAAGGAAAGATGAAAAAGGGGAGGGAAAGAGAAAGAGAAGAGGGGAAATCTAATACTAGAAACCTGAAGGAGAGAAACAGGTGAGTCATTGAAAGTTGTCAGGGGATCTCTCAGGAGGGAGGTGTTCTAAGCCACACTGGCAGACCATGAAGCCTAAGCTGAATGCCATTTGTTCAGTTCGTTTTACTTCGGTTTTTGACTGGGGTGAGGTTGGGTTCAGCGGCTTCTGAGGTCCCTGTGGATTCTGGGGCTCTGGATCTCCCTGTGCTCTCATTCATTACCATGCATCGTCCCAGGAAAATCCTAGCATCTCTGCATAGTGTCCCAGGTGTGAACCAGGTTAGCTCCCATGTGAGATGTGACTAGAGCCAATGAGCCAGAGTTTCTTGTTGGCTTGCCAGCCAAGGAAGGGCTCATGGGGAAAGGCAAGCAATTCCTTCGGCAAACTTCTTGTTCCTGCGCCAGAAGCTGAACGTTTGACTTAACACAATCTGCAGGGGCTGAGACAGGGTCTCTCACCACAAACCAGAACTAGGGTGGAGTAAGTGGGGCTTTGCACCAGGGTCTATTATTTCAAGGACACTGACAACACTATCTTTAGTACTCCTGCCCCAAGTACCACCACTCTGACAGGAGCAGCAGCAATGGTTCAGTCTTGTCCCAGGAACGCTCCCTTTCCTGCTCACCATCTCCATGGTGCCAGTGGCTCTGATGTATTTCTGGGGATATTCTTTCCCCTTCTCGGGTTTATGTTTTCCCTCCTTTCCCAATGTCCTTACCTTACTGATCTATCCTTCTGCAGGCCTCTCTGTTCCCCTTTGAACTCGCCCCCTGCACAGAAATCTCCAGTGTCCGAGCTCGAGCCTCATCAGACCAGATTGCCCAGTCCCAGCTCAGTCCCTGAGCTGGCACCCAGTGCAGACGCCACCCACTTGGCTGACTCTAAGGGAAGCAGAATTCAGAGGGGCCCAAGGGCCGAGGGCCAGCCCCCCGTTTCCCTGCAGGCAGAACCAGCTTACCTGGTGATAACTGCCCTGTTACTGCTTCCACAGTGCCTGAGGTTTCACAAGCACTTTGCCTGCATTATCTCATTTAGTTCCCATAGCCACCCTGGTAACAAGATGCTCTCGTTTTCTCCATTTCACCAGAAGCTGATGATCAGCAAAAAGTCACGTAGAGAGTAAGAATTTGAGGCAATTCATTGCAGTCCTTCTGGCTTCTTGCCCAGTGTTCTAGCCACTGAGCCATCCCAATTCCTCAGAGCATTTAGAGGGGGAGGCACTGGAGAATATCAGGAAAGGCTTTGTGCAAAACTTCCCAGAAATTTTGTGTTTTCTACAACTGAAACTTTCCCTCGTAAACTAAAGTATTGAAATCTTAAAAAGCAACAAATAAATAAATAAAATGATTCTAAAGGCTGGGTCCTGGGGGCTTCCAGGGAGCTGGAAAAAAGCAGGGAAAGCTCTGACTCAGCTCTCCTGGGAAAGGCTAGGGGATCTGCTGACCCACAACATCTCTCTGAGTCTTTTCAGTGCCTGGCTCCAGCCAGCTGTATACTATCTAAGGAAAGTGGGATTAGTTGGAAAGCGAGGAAGAGAATCCTGGAGTTTGGGATGAGGGCAAAGCTGATGGGTCAGGGCTACATAACTGCGGTGGCTCTCAGGTTTTTTGAAAAGTCTATCCCACCATTTGGTTGTTCGTTGAGGCTCTTTCAGGGCGTGTAGAGGATTCTGGGATTGTGAACGCTGGGCAAGCTGGGCCAGGCTCTCTCAAGATTGAGAGACCAATGGCCAGCTTGGTTGAGTTTGAAGACTTGGAAACACCCTGGTCTTATAGGAATGACAAGGGGATAATCACTGTACATGGCATATCACAAACACCTTTGAGTGCCGTATAAAGGTTTGGAAGCTTCTGTTGGGCAAAAAGCCACCTTAATGAAATAATGAAATTTGGGGCCCTAGAAGCATTCTGGGAAGCCACTATACCACCCTAGCATTACATTTGTTTCTGTGTAAAAGAGATGAGTCATTCTGGATGACTTGCTCTCCATCCATTTCCTATCCCTGTAATCTGGAGTATTTTCAAGTTAACTGCCACATCCAAGGGATCGTCCAATCCACGTGCTGACCAAGGTCACTTTACCACATTCAAATCCTAAGGACTGACATGACAGGAAGAAGGGCCTAGAAAGAGACAAACAGACAATGAATCTGCCATGGGCAAGCCAGTTCTCTCCCACAAATCTCTGCATTTCTTGAACTGTCAGCATCAGGCATGTGAATTTAAATCATGACAACAAATATTGGCTGAGAACCTACTATGTGAAGGACCTTGCTGGGCTCTGAGTCTCTCAAGAATTGGAGCTAGCGCTCATGAAAAATGCATACTTCCATGCATCTCAGTGTGTGAACTTCCTCATCAAACATTTCCATTTGGGTAGCCTGGCTGCAGCCTCACAATGCCCCACCACAGGACATCCTCAGCTACAACAGGATAATTAGGTCTCTTGTGGATATGCCTCCGATGAGCCTTGAGTGAATGTATTTTTTAAATAAGTAGGTGATGGAATATTTTATGAAAAAATAGAAGTTGAAACAAAGTTATTGGGGGGGGGGGTAAATGGACACACATTGGGCTGGTTCTGCCCAAGGAAACATGACCAAAGAGGCTGGGGGGATATGAGCACACTGAATCACCAGCAGTGCTTCCTGAAGGCTACTGAATTTTTATCAATAAAGATAGATTTTTATTGTTGACATAAAATGAATAATGTTTTTTTTCAAAGTCCTATCTATGTGGTTGGAATACATGGCTTCTCAGCACAGGAATAAGTGACAAGAATGGGGGTGGAGGGAAGGCGAGATGGGCAGGAATGAAGAGTAAGCTCCTAAAATTAATGGTTTGGGGAAGAAAGGAAATGCAATGTTTCTTTTTCTCTCACTCTCTTCTGCACATAGCAGCCAAGTGAAGACCTGATCCTGTTGCTCAGCTGCTCAATATGAGTCACCCTCTTGCCTCTGAGTAATATGCAAACTCCTCTGTTTGACCTTTTTAAAGCCTTTAACATTCTAAAACCCACTTTTCCAGAATAAGTTCCATGTGATCATGTGCTGTGCCCACATTCCCTCTCCTACTCTTTGTCTCTATCCTTGCCACCGTGCTGTGCATCCTTTCAAAGGCAACCTTCAGAAGCAGCTCCTTTGAGAAACCTTTCCTCATTCCTCCCAGTTCATAGTGTCTTTCTGGTGTGCGGGGGTGGGTAATATGGTGGGACTAGATGTGAATCATACATTTCAAGCAACAAAAATTTTCTTTAAAAGTCAGCTCTTCACCACCTTGACCATCATGTCCCCTTCCACCCTGGTGGACATAGTCTAGAATCTCGAACCCAAGAGCTTGAGAAAAGCAGCAATGCTTCCATGTCCATCATCAGAGAAATCACCTCAGCAGCCAGACAAAATTCTAGTTCCAGCTGCTGGAGACCCCAAAAAGAAAGCCCTTGTCCCCAAAGCCCCATTTGGTGATTCAGCAACAGAAAATAATGGGATTTTGTCAGTGGGAATGAAATTGAAGGAAAATCCTGACCACTTGCTTGGAGAGTACATCCTAAGGGCAACAGGACTTTTCTATCTGACTGGCAGCTCAAACCAGCCATATGCAATGGCTCCTCCACTGGAGTGTGAAACCCTGGAGAAGAGAACCTGTCCCAGCTTTCTATGTGCAGCTCCAGGGCAAAGACTGTTTGGCACACAGTGCTGAAGACATGCTCCATCCATCCATCCATCCATCCACCCATCCATCCTTGCATTTTAATTATGCACATAAATGTGTAATGTGCATTAAAAACATCACTATTATTAACAATTAATAATAAAATAAAATAATAAAAGTTAGCATTTATATAGCACCTACTATATGTCAGGAACTGTGTTAAGCACTTTACAAATATTATAATATAATATTTATATGGTACTTGCTACATATCTGGCATTGCGCTAAATGCTTCACAGTAATTATATCATAATCATCCTCAGAGAAACCCTGAGAGTTACATGCTATTTTTATTCCCATTTTTGCAAATAAGGTAACTGAGCCAAAGAGAGATGAAGTGGGTTGTCCAATGTCACATAACTAGTGAGAATCTTAGGCTAGATTTGAATTCAGGTCTTAACCCCAAGCACAGCACTGTGTGTGCTGTGCCAGCTAGTTGCCTACCAAAAATATATAATTATACTTTCACAAATACATAATTACACATATATAAATACTACATATACATATATATGTACTATACATCTATTCACATAGACACACAAAATCAGAAAGAGAGAGAGCTATATCTACATCCATATCTATACCAATCCTCCATATCCCTCCTGTCACATGCTGGAAAATATTGCCTATTTCCAGTAGATGAAACTTCTTTCAGGAAATAAATCATTTCACTTTTACCTTTTTACCTCAGTATCTCACACAGTGCCAAACACAGTTTAGGGACTCAATAAATGCTCATTGATTGGCTAACTGATGTTTAATGCTGAAGAGCAATGCATCATCATGGACGCAACAGGGAAGCCATCAGTGGCTACATTTTAGATGAATTTAACAAATACGATTTTTCTTTGTTCAAATCATTTAAAAACATGAAATTGATTCTTATGAAGACAGCGACAGAAGGAAAAAGCTGAACATACATCTTAAAGCAGTGAAAGGGAATCAGTGAATGTTTCTGAGTTTCTATCCCAGCGGCCCATTGGTGCTGCTGACCGCTGACCCTCTGGCCCATGATTCTATTACTGAATGACTTTATGTCAATGATTTAGATAAGTATTGTGTGAGCATCCTCTGTCAGAGATGTCGAGATTGCCCAAGCAATCCCACCCATATAATCTCAATCCTAATTGCCTGAAACTTGTAAAGTCAGGCTCTCGCTGTGCTCATTATTGCATTGGTTATTTACTTCAGCCACAATCTGCCTTCAAATTTCCTCCAGCACATAGGACAACCACCCATGATTTCTCAAATGACGTCCTAACAGACATCGCTTTGTCTTATCAACCCCTGATTATTTCTGGTGAGTCGGACAAAATAAAAGGAGGGACAAACTTTGCAAGGCACTTGGCCCCATGAGGCAGAATATCCAGAGCAGAGCCCAAGAGGAAAACTGCTTCAAGGATTGAGGATCTCTTCAGGGAAGGTCCTCTGTAGGCTTTGGGGTTTGGGTTGGTTCCACCTGTCCCTTTCAATTCTAAGCATAAGGAAAGTTGTCCCTGAGGTGGAAAATCAAGCCATGGGGAATTGGAGCCCATGATTTTAGACTAGATGCTGTAGCTTAACCCAGAAAAAAAAGCCCTGAGAAAGGAGACCCAATCTGGGTATGAGGGGGAGCTTTGGATTGGAACATAATAAAACTAATACAATGGAAGGATTGAGGTCAACTTTCCTCAGAGACTGAGAATTATTTTCCTAAATTTGAAGTGAAGGGTGGAGAGGGAAAAGATGGTTTTATAGGCTTGTTTTTGTTATATCTTTGAAACAAATATTCTTCAAGAAAAGCTAATTTGACTACAAGTATTTAAATGGAACCAGGGTTCGAGTGTCCCAGAAAATAAAGGGAACAATAAGTGGAGAAATTAGGCAAAACCCATAATGACATTTCCCAATCCCCTTATGGTGCCTGAGAGCCCGGGGGAAGGGGTGCAAGTGAAACACACCTGGGATTCAGAGAACCTATGGAACACATCCTATTAATGAAGTCTTTGGGAGGCAAACTTCATGAAGGAGACCACATACTTAAGACAGTTTGATTCAGGGTCTTTCCAGAGCTTCAAAGGGAAAACTCCTGGTCTTGGAATAATTTTTGTGGCTCCACATTCATATTCTAAGTGACTAGTTTTCTAAGCTTCTGATCATTCCCCATATCTCCTCTGGTTCTGATGGATATTCTATATCTGCTTCACATGGCACAAACAACAATCCTCAATATTTACTTTCCAGAGTTTTCCTAATTCTTTATGTAACTGAAAACTTGATTTCATTTACATGAAACTTTCCCCTCTGTTGGAGATTGAGAACTCAAGTTTCTTGCCTGATGGGGTGATAGTAGGCAAGAGCTTAAAAAAAAAGGAATCTCTTCATCTGGCAACTTAACTTCAAGACAGAAGGCAGAGTTCCTGATTCTCTTCAGGAAGAAATTCCTGAAAACATAACAAGATGCTGGGAGAGCCAACACATAAAGGAAATGGTATCTTGATTATAATCCTATCCACAAGCTCACTTAAGGCATTGAAGACCAGGGGGCAGCTCTCCCTTGATTGAAATCAAGGACTCTTGTCCGTTAATCTCATTCACTCTGCATATTGGCTAGAATATTCTTAATTATCTAACTTCTTTGATTTCTGATTACTCTTAATTTGAAGAAATAGTTTATTTGATGTTGACTCTGCATGGTATTTGTATAACTAGCATTTTGTAGGAAACAGATCAAGTTAAATGGTCAAAAGATATGAACAGACAATTGTTAGATGATGAAATTAAAACTATTTCTAGTCATATGAAAAGTTACTCCAAATCACTATTGATCAGAGAAATACAAATTAAGACAACTCTGAGGTACCACTACACACCTGTCAGATTGGCTAAAATGACAGGAAAAGATAATGACAAATGTTGGAGGGGATGTGGGAAAACTGGGACACTAATACATTGTTGGTGGAGCTGTGAACGGTTCCAACCATTCTGGAGAGCAATTTGGAGCTATGCTCAAAAAGTTATCAAACTGTTCATCCCCTTTGACCCAGCTTATATCCCAAAGAGATCTTAGAGGAGGGAAAGGGCCCCACCTGTGCAAGAATGTTTGTGGCAGCCCTTTTTGTAGTGGCTAGAAACTGGAAACTGAATGGATGCCCATCAATTGGAGAGTGGCTGAATAAATTATGGTCTATGAATGTTATGGAATATTATTGCTCTGTAAGAAACGACCAGCAGGACGATTTCAGAGAGGCCTGGAGAGACTGGCATGAACTGATGCTGAGCTAAGGATTGGAAATGCTGAACAAGATTTGCTGGTCCCGTTACACCATGCCCTTGCTTCCCTCTGGGCAAGAAAGTCTCTGCTGGAGAAGACATAAGACTAGAGATATCTATATCCATATGTCCAGACACATACACGCTACATGGGTAACACACACACACACACAATCACACACAATCACACACACTCACACACTCACTCACACCCTTTTACCTAACAACGCCTTCTCTGTTACCTGGTGCCTCGCTTCTCTAATCGGTCGCCATATAGGAGCTGGATATGATAAAACATAAAGATTTCCACCTAGGACAGTTCCCCTCTGAGGGGAGGAGGGAACTTCCTCTTCTGCATCCCCAAGAAGTTCTGCCACCAATCCCCAAAGTCTGACACTCAGCCCTCGGGGAGAAGGGAAGGGGACAGACTCCAAAGACTGCTGGCAATGAAAAATAGGCCTGCCAGTGGGTCCCACCTCCTTCTCCCAGAGCAGGAACGCACCAAGGGCAGAGAACTAGATTGATCCGCCTGAGGCTCAGGGTTTCATTGATTTCTGTCTCCTCTTCAGGGGTGGGGTGGGCTAGACTTGCTGAATTTGGGGGGAGGGGAGTCATTCAGTGATCTTTCTCCAGAGCCAGGAGACAAAAACATTTATTTTGCTCCTAAAACTACCAGGCATGTGTCCAGTTTAAGAACTGAGCTGTAAAGTGTCACCGGAAGTAAACAAAGCCATTCCTTAGGTAGAGATTGGATTCAAGGAAAAGCCCTGAAATGCTGCAAGTGCTTGATTTAATCAGCTGCAGATATGAGCAGTAATCTGCTGGGGTGAAAGGCTCCTAAGTAGAAAGCGGGTGATGCAGGGCCCTCTCCGTAGCTCCTTGGGTTGGTATCAAAGATGGGGAAATTCTGGGAAAGCAGAATTTCATTTAGAGCATCTTCAAGGCCAATCAAGTTCCACACAGGGACAAGAGAGTCTCTCCCCAGGTTCCTAGCAAGCAGGGCTCCCCAATTCGGTGTTTTATGTATCTCTCCCCAAGGTTCCTAGCAAGCAGGGCTCCCCAATTCGGTGTTTTTATGTCTCCACTGTCACCTTCTAGCAGGAGCCCGGACCCAGCCATCAAGAGAGGGGTTAAGAGCTGGGCTGGGATGCTAGAAGGGGAAGGGGTCCACCAGCACCCACACCAGAAGAAGGCAGCAGCACTTCAGAAAACAGCCAAGGCCGCCTCCTCGCCCTATCAAGCTGCCCCCATGACCCAGGAATCATCAATCTTCTCCTCTCCCCCTATGAACCACTGCTCCTGACCGGGAGCAAGCCCACAAGCCCTGGGAAAGACCTGGCCCATAAGGGCAATACCACTGGCCTTGCTCCCATCTGCCCCAGCCCAGCCCTCTGGGCAGCAAGCCTTGGATGGGACCAGGCAATTGCTGCCCGCGGTCTTCAGCTCCCTCTACAGAAATCTTGGACGAGTCCTCCCCAGCAATGAATGTCCTTGGCAGTCTTAAATGGTTCAACACCAGAAAGGTCTGATCACCTGATAGGACCAAAAGTGGCTGCAATAGTGTCTTATTTGCCTTCATACCCAAGGAACCCGGGCCTCTCTCTCTGACTCATGGCTGAAAGTGGAGCAACTCCCAGCATTCCGAGTAGCCCTTGAGCTCAGGGACTGTCTCTGACCAGCTGGTTTTGTGTTTTTTCACACACTGAAATATTTCATAAACATTTTAATGATTTCTTTTTAACTCCTCTGAAGTATCAGTGGGAAAACTTGTTAATTATTTCCTGTTTGTTGGAAATTTATGTTGCTTCTAATTGTGTTTTTGTTTTTGTGATTGTTGCTGTTGATGATTTTTTTCAGACTTTACATAAATCTATTATGAAAATCTTGGAACAGTTACATAGGTCTTTGTCTCTAGTAACACTTAAAGAGTAAAGAGTCCCAATCCATTCCATCTTCTCAGTTGCCAAAGGGATATGCTAAAAATACCCATCTAACTATTACGTTCCCTCCCCCCCCCACAAGTTCCCTAGTCTTTCCGGGCTAGAATAGTCATTTCTCTTTTGTTGTATCTAAAACCCTTCACAATATGACAGTGGCTTGCCTCTCCATCCTAAGAATATATTGCTGTTCTTCACTCCAGTCATGGCAGCCTACAGGCCGATCCTTGAATAGAGTATTCCAGTCCCCATGTTCGTGTTCCACAGTGAAAGGACTCCTTTCATCCTTCCTAGAATCCCAAGCTTCTGTCACAACTTAAGCCGTCAATTCAATAAGCATTTAGGAACCTGTGTGCCAGGTTCTGTGCTGAACTTTCCCCAAAGAAAAGATTGAGTCAAAGTTCAAAGAAGGTCAGGATTGAAGAAAAAGGACATTAGATTGGGTCCTTAAAAGAATTTTTTTTAACTTTAAAGTAACTTTTTTTTGAATAATTGATTGGAAACCAGATTTTACAGGGTTTAGAAAAAAGGGAGAGAAAAAGAAATGGAAACACCGACTGTAGAAAGTTTTCTCAAGGAAGCCACCACCAAAAGAAGAGGCGTATAGGATGATCAGGAGCAAGGACAATTGAATGAAGTATAAAAAAGCAGGGACTGACCTTAGCTCAACCTAATTCCTGCTCCCTCCTCTACTGAAGTTTTGGTTGATCCCTGGGAAGCTTTTTCTTTTTTTCCCTGAATACTTGTATTTACTCTGTATAGTATACTGTATATAGTACAGTGTGCCTTACTGTTATATTATATATGATTTCACTGGATATACAAGCAGATTCCAGAGGGAAGAAGCGATTTGGTTTATGTCTTTCTCTCCCTAGAACTCAGACTCAGCTCAGTACCTGACACATATGAAGCAATTAATAAGCCCTTCTTGCCTAGCGATTTGATGGAAAGGAATTGTTGGGTCAAAGGCCATGCTTATTAAGAAACTTTTGCTGCTTGATGCCAGATTTCTCTTTCTAAACATCATATTCAGTTCTACCAGCAATGAATGAACGCATTGACTTGAAAAATATATTCTTCATTTATGTTTTTTTTTTTTCTTTTTTAAAACAAAATCATGTTTGATGGAAGGGCAGTCAGATTAGATAGAGATGTGACTTTCTTTGGTATTTGGTCCCTGGAGCCAAAGTTGGTGGGAAGATAAATTGCTCTGATAAACACTGTATGAATATAATGAGTGGAATTAGTTTTGCTACAAAGGTTCCAGCTTGTGAACTTAGTGAATCTGCTTAGATAAAATCTGAAACAAGTGCTAATGAATGTTCTCTGTGTTCTCCAGGAAACTTTCTATCTGTAGAGCTTGTGTAAGAAATGGAAATAAACTTTACCTGAATGTTGAAAGTATAGTTATTTCATTTTGCTTCTCATATTTTCTTTTTCCTAAATATTAACCCTTCCAAAGCTTTCTGTTACAAATTTTCCCCCCCTACTCCCCCTCCCTCCCCTAGATGGCAGGATATCCACTACATGTTAATTATGTTAAAATACTTGACAAATTGAATATATATACATATTTCCACACATCATTGTTGTGCAAGAAAAAATCCTATCTACAAGAAAGAAAAATCAGATAAAGGAAACTCAATACAAGCAAACATCTATGGAGAGCATGAGAATGTTATGTTGTGGTCCATACCTCACATCCCTCTCTCTGGGTGTATATGGCTTTCTTCACTGAACAGTTGGAACTGGTTTGAAACATTTCATTGTTGAAGAGAGTCATGTCCATCAGAATTGATCATCGTGTAGTCTTTTTGTTGCCATGTATAATGATCTCCTGGTTCTGCTGATTTCACTCAACATCAGTTCCTGGGAGTCTCTCCAGGGCTCTCTGAAATCGTCCTGCTGGTCGTTTCTTACAGAGCAATAATATTCCATAACATTCATAGACCATCATTTATTCAGCCACTCTCCAATTGATGGACATCCATTCAGCTTCCAGTTTCTAGCCACTACAAAAAGGGCTGCCACAAACATTCTTGCACATTGTTCCTCTAAGATCTCTTTGGGATATAAGCCCAATAGAAATGCTGCTGGGTCAAAGGGTATGCACGGTTTGATCACTTTTTGAGCATAGTTCCAGATTGCTCTCCATAATGGTTGGATCCGTTCACAATTCCACCAACAATGTATCAGTGTCCCAGTTTTCCCACATCCCAACATTGATCATTATCTTTTCCTGTCATTTTAGCCAATCTGACAGGTGTGTAGTGTACCTCAGAGTTGTCTTAATTTGCATTTCTCTGATCAATAGTGATTTGGAGCACCTTTTCATATGACTACAAATAGTTTTAATTTCCTCATCTGAAAATTGTCTGTTCATATCCTTTGACCATTTATCGATTGGAGAATGGCTTGAATTCTTATAAATATGAGAGAATTCTCTATATATTTTAGAGATGAGACCTTTATCAGAACCCTCAAATGTAAAGATGATTTCCCAATTTATTGCTTCCCTCCTAATCTTGACTGCATTGGTTTCTCATATTTTCTAAGATCCTGGGACACCAGCATTAAATCCACAGTATACTGATTGGTTTGGATTCTTGAACGATTCTTCTTCTTTATATGAATAAAATTACTGTGCCAATTGGGATCATTACCGTGAAGCTGTCAGGACTTTGATTCAGCTGGGAAGAAATGTGATCCTCATCTTCAACATTCAGGAGACCAAATTCAAGATGGAGGGTTGATAATGAGCCTTCCAGGTGTTCCAAGTGTCAGGCCTGGGATATGGTCTTCCAGGAGGCAGGTTATAATTTTAGAAGACAAGTAACAAGTACATGAGTAAAAGGTCAATAGTCATGGTAGTCATGGGTAATTGTGTTGCTGCTACATTAATCCATTGCATCTTCTTATTGCATTAGGTCAAATTCTGAATGATGATTTGGCTTAATCTCACTTACTTGTTTTCCTACATTTTTTAAAGAAATGTCTTCATGTGTTTCTCTGAGTTAAAGGTTGGTTTGTTTTCTAATTATTGCATCTGGTGCATTTGAACCCTGGCTAGGGCTTGTGTTTGTTTGTAGGCTAATTCCCACCACTTTTCCCCCATTTCTGTCCTCCCCTCTTTCTCTATCCTGGTCACCAATTGCTAGCTAGAGGAGGAAGAATAAAACTAGAGCTCTGATCTTGCCAAGAATATGTGTCCAGTTCCGGTTTCCATTTCTTTGTCTTGAGGCTGGTCAATGCCCATGCTATGCTGTGAAATGGGACAAGGTAGAGAATGGAGCTGAAGACTTGAGCATTTAACCTCTGTTACAGAATACACTGGTTGAGATCTCCCGGGCAGGATATCTGGCTCTACCACATTTTTATGGAGTTACTTGCAAGAGTTCAACAATCACAGGACTTTGTTCTGTTGAATGTACCTGGCAAAAATGGGGAGGGGGAGTAGATTGAGTGCAGATGAGAGCCAGTGCATTCTGTGGTTTAAGATGGATGGTACATTAGAGATAATTCAGAATGTTGGAGTGGAATGGAAGGATGAGTCCTCCCTACTCTGATAAGTATTCATATTTTAAACATTCTTTTAAAAGGGAAGAAATGGGAAGAATGGTATTAATCACATAGGTTGGGGGGGGGCACCTTTGACAATTTCAAATCATATGGATCAGATGAACTACATTTCTGTGATGTAGAGAAAACCATCACTGAAATGCAAAAAAAAAAAAACAAAAAAAACAAAAAAAACATGAAATTTGATAAAGCTTATCACTAGGTTGGGAAAAGTTTAAATTTTTGAGAAAGGGAATAAAATGGAGCCCGGAAACTCTAGATTAATGCGTTTGACTTCCTTTCTAGAAAAAATTTAGGTTAGATCATTATGGATATTATTGTTGAACAAATGAAAAGGAGACTTATTTTCTAAAAATCAATCTGGATTCATCAAGAATAGAAGATTAGGCCATGAAAATCTAACCTCAGCTCATCAGTCCCTGCTTTTAAAGGGTTAGAACACAATATATAAGGAGGACAGAAAACACTATGGATATAATTTATAATAATTTTATAAAAATCCTTTGATAAAATACCTCAATTTAACTTGGAGTGAGTAGATGAACATCCTGAACTAGAGGAATACATTTGGATATTTTTGAAATTGCTTAAATGAATGGCAACTGTTGAGGATATGTGAGAAAAACTGATTAACACATTGTTGGTGGAGTTGTGAACTGATCCAACCATGCTGAAGAGCATTTTGGAACTATGCCCAAAAGTCTATAGAAACTGTTCATATCCTTTGATCCAGCAATATCACCATGAAATCTGTATCCCAAAGAATTTTTTTAAAGGAAAAAGAACAAGGAGTTCTGGGATGGAGCCAAGATGGTGCAATGAAGACAGCAACCTGCTTGAGTTCTCCCACTTTCCCTCAAAACACACTTGAAACCAGGCCTCTGAACAGAGTATGACATAATGAAACTACTCTCCAGCTCAAAATAGATTGGAATGACTTCAAGGAAGGTCAGTTTTACTGGGGTGAAAAGCTGGATTGAACCCAGATTAGCCAGACTCTGGAAAAGTCACTGAAAGGGACTTAATGACAGCAGATCAATAACTGAAATCCTCAGTCCTGGCTCAGTAGAAGAGTAGACCAGTAGGGCAGCTTCCTGTCCTAGTTTACAAGACAAATTCTGAAAGGTTGTTTTCTGCAAAGAACAGATAGGGCTATCCACTGCTGTGAGCAAGACACCAAACACAAGGGGCCTCTGTGCTGAAAGCCAAGGCTCAGAGTTGCATAGAAATCTTGGGACGGTGCTTCCCTTTACCCAAGAAGCACAGCTTGACCATAAAAGTCACAAAAGAGGAAATGCCAAAAGAAAAGGAAAGAAAATGACCAAGAAACAAAAAAGAATCTTAACCATAAAAAGCTATTATGGCGACAAGGAAGACCAAAACACCAACTGAGATGAGATCAAAGTGTCCACAGAGGAAACCTCATAGAATAATATAAATTGGTCTCAGGCCCAAAGAGACTCTATAGAAGTGCACATGAAAGACTTTAAACAGCAAATCAAAGAGGTAAAAAGAAATGAGAAAAGAAATGAGATGTATGCCAGAGGGTCAACAATTTGGAAAAGGAAAGAAAAAAATTGACTAAAGAAAACAATTCCTTAAAAAATATAATTGGCTAAATGAAAAAAGAAACCCACTGGAGAAATCAATTCTTTAAGAAACACAATAGGCCAAATATAAAAGAAAAAAAATCCTCTGAAGAAAACAACACTTTCAAAAGCAGAATTAATTAAATGAAAAAAAAAAGATTCAAAAGCTAACTGAATGTATGAAGTTCCCACACATTAAAAACTAAAATGGGAAAAATGGAAGCTAATAACTTTATGAGACATCAAGAATCAAACAAACTAAAAAGAATGAAAAGATGGAATAACATGCAAAATGCATCATTGGAAAAACAACTAATCTAGAAAATAGATTTAGGAGAGAAAATTTAAAAAATATTGGTCTACCTTAAGGCCATAACCACAAAAAGAGCCTGCATAGCATTCTTTAGAAGATCATCAAGGAAAACTGCCCTGATATACTAGAAGTAGAGAGCAAAACAGTCATTGAAAGAATCCATCAATCAGCCCCAGAAAGAGATCCCACAAAGAAAACTCCAAGGACACTGTTGCAAATCTTCACATCTATAATCTCAAAACAAAAACAAAAACAAAAACAAAACAAACTGCAAGTTTCCAGGCAAAAAGAATTTGGGTATCAAGGACAACAGTCAGCATTATCCAGGATCTGGCAGTTTCTGCAATAAAAAATTGGAGGGCCTACAAATACCATATTCCAGGATGCAAAGGACCTGATATTAAACCAAGAATTAACTATTCAGCTAGACTAAGCATCATCTTTCAGGGGAGATGATAGATCTTCAGTGAAGTAAAAGACTTTCAATCTTTTCTATTGAAAAACAAAACTAAACTAAACAGAAAATCTGATCTTCAAACACAGGACTTAAGAGAAATAGAAAAGTTAGATGGGGGGGGAGGGAATATATATGTATATTATTTAAAAGTTAAATTGTTTACATACCTAGATAAGAAAAAGATAACTCCAACTCTTGAGAACTGTATCTTTCACTGGGGCAGAATGAGGGGGGCATCACAAGGACTGAGGGTGTGGTTATAAATGGACTCTGATGTGATGCTATCCAAGAAAAAGACATTAAGGAGTAGGAAAAGAAGAGAGGGGGATGAGTATTGTCCGAAGACTAATCTCATCAGTTTGGGCTCAGAGAAGTAATGACTTAATCGCTCAGTTGGGTACAGAACAGGAAAAGAAAGGAGAAAGAAAAAAAGAAGGGCTGGATAGAAGAGAAGGCAGAGATACTAGGAGAGGGGTAAGAGAAGGGAGGGAGTGTGATAGAAGGAAGGGCAGTTAGAAGATGAGATGGTTTAGAAACAAAACACTACTAAGGAGGAACAGGGTAGAAAGAGAACAAAAATATAGAAAGTGAAGAAAATAGGATGGAGCTGGTAATCATAAGTGTGAATTGGAATAAAAAAGAACTCCTATAAAATGGAAGTGAATAGCAGAGTGGATTAGAAACAGAATCTTGATACATGCTATTTACAAGAAGCCCATTTGAAACAGAGATACAGAGTAAGAGAAAAAGGCTGGAGCAGAATTTTATCTCTCTAAATAGTTACATGAATAAAATGGAGAAAGAGAATATCAATGAATTGGGCATTCTAACCAAACATAACTAAAAATGTTAGAAAAAGAACAAATTAAACCCCCCCAATTAAATACCAAATTAGAAATTCTGAAGCTCAAAGCAAAGATTACTAAAATTGAAACTAATAAAAATATTAAACTAATTCATAAAACTAAGATTGGTTTTGTGAAAAAAAAATCAACAAAATAGATAAAAACCTTTAGTTAATTTGATTAGATAAAAAAAAAAGAAAAAACCCAAATCAAAAATAAAAAGGGTAAGCTTACTACTAATGACAAAGAAATTAAAGCAATAATTAGGAGCTATTTTGCCCAACTGTATGCAAGAATGTCTGATAATCTAATCAAAATGGATGAATATTTACAAAAATATAAGTTGCCCAGATTAACAGAAGAGGAAATGAATTACTTAAATAGTTCCATTTCACAAAAAGAAATTGAATAAACCATTAATAAACTCCTTAAGAAAATCTCCATGGCTAGATGGATTCACAAGTGAATTCTAGCAAACATTTAAAAAACAATAATTCCAATACTATGTAAATTATTTGGAAAAATAGGCAAAGAAGAAGTCCTGCCAAATTCCTTCTATGACACAAATATGATACTGATACCTAAATTAGGAAGAGCCAAAACAGAGAAAGAGTATTACAGACCAATTTTCTTAGTGAATATTGTTGCAAAAATTGTGAATAATTAATTAGCAAATAGATTACAAATTATCAGCAGGGAAATACACTATGACTTAGGGGAATTTATACCAGGAATGCAGGGCTGGTTCACTATTAGGAAAGCCATTGCCATGATCTCATATATCAATAATAGAAATCATGATAATCTCAATAGATGCAGAAAAAGTTTTGACAAAATAGAGCACTCAATCTTATTAAAGCCACTAGAGAGCATAAGGATAAAGGAAGTTTTCCTTAAAATAATAAGCAGCATCTATCTAAAATTATCAGCAAATATTATTTGTACTGAAGAGAAGCTGGATACATTCCCAATAAGATCAGGGGTGAAACAAAGATGCCTATTTTCACCACTATTATTCAGTATTATACTAGAAATGTTGGCTTTGACAATAAGAACAAAAAAATTAAAAGAATTAGAATAGGCAATGAGATTAAACTCTCACTCTTTCTACATGATATATTGATTTACTTAGAGAATTCTACAAAATCATCCAAAAACCCATTTGAAACAATTGTTATAGCAAAGTTCCCGGATATAAAATAAACCCACACAAATTATCAGCATTTTTGTATATTACTGACAAAGTCCAGCACCCCAAGGTAGAAAGAGAAATTCCATTTAAAATCACTGTAGTCAAAATAAAATATTTAGGTGTCTGCCTGCCAAGAGAAACCCAGGAACTATATGAACACAGTTACAAAACACTTCTCACACAAATAAAGTCAGATCTAAAAAATTGGAAAAAATATCAATTGCTCATGGATAGGTCGAGCTAATATAATAAAAATGAGAATTCTACCTAAATATATCTACTTGTTCAGTACCTAACTGCCAAAAATGTATTTCATAAATATAGAATAAATAATAACAAAATTCATCTGGAAGAACAAGAATAACAAGGGAATTAATGAAAAAAATACAAAATATAGTTATCTTGCAATACCAGACCCAAAATTCTATTACAAAGTAGCAGTCATGAAAATCATTTGGTACTGGCTAAGAAATTGAGTAGATACACATGACACACTAATCAATGTCTATTGTACTCTATTATTTGATAAACCCCCAAACTCCAGTTTCTGAAATAAGGGCTCACTATTTCACAAAAATTGCTGGGAGAACTGGGAAATAATATATCAAAAACTTGCCATAGAACCTACATGTCACACCCCATACCAAAATGAGATCAAAATGGTACCTATTTGGGCATAAAAGGTGATACCATAAGCAAATTAGAAGAGCAAGAAATAATTTAAGTATGAGATCTTTGGAGAAGGGAGGAATTTATGAGCAAAGAAGAACTAGAAAGCATTATGAAATGCAGCTTTGATTACATTAAATTAAATTTAAAAGTTTTTGCCCAAACAATATGAGTGCAAACAGGATTAAAAGAAAAGTACAAAGCTGGGGAAAAAAGTTTTATAGCCAGTATTTCTGACAAAGGCTTCTAAATATATAAAGAACTATGTCAAATTTACAGAATACAAGTTATTCCCCAATTGATAAATGGTCAAAGGATATGAATAGACAATTTTCATATGCTGAAATTAAAGCCATCTGTAGTCATATGAGAATTTGCTCTAAATCATTATTGATTAAAGAAATGTAAATTAAAACAACTTTGAAGTACTACCTCAAGTCTCTCAGATTTCCTAAGATGACAGGAAAAGGTAATGATAAATGTTGAAGAGGATGTATGAAAACTGGGACACTAATACTCTGTTGGTGCAGTTGTAACATAATCCAAGGATTCTGGAAAGCAATTTGGAATTATACCCAAAGGACTATATTACTGTGCATACCCTTTGACCCAACAGTGCCACTACTGGGTGTGTATCCCAAAAATGTTTAAAGAGGCTCTTTTTGTGGTAACAAAGAATTAGACAATGAGTACATGCTCATTAATTGGGAAATAATTGAATAAGTTTTGGTACATGAAAGTAACGGAATATTATTGTTCTATTTTTAAAAAAAGTGATGAACAAGCTGATTTTAGAAAGGCCTGGAAGGATTACATGAACTGATGCTGAGTGAAAAAAAAAAAGCAGAACTACGAATGCATTGTACACAGTAACAACAACGATGATCAACGATGATCAAAGACTCGTGTCTTCTCAGCAGGTCAGTGATCTAAGGCAATCCCAATAAACTTTGGAGAGAAAATGCCATCTGCATCCAGAAATATGGAGATTGAATGTAAATCAACAATGCTATGTTGACTTTTTTTTTCTCTCATGGTATTCCCTTTTGTTTTGAATTTTCTCTCCCAAAATAATTCATGAAGAAATGTGTATTTAAAAGTAAATATATGGGGCAGCTAGGTTGTGCAATGGTTAGAGCACCAGCCCTGAGGTCAGGAGGACCTGAGTTCAAATCTGGTCTCAGACACTTAACATTCCCTTTCTGTGTGACCCTGGGCAAGTCACTTAATTTCAATTGCCTCAGCAAAAAGCAAAAAAAAAAATTAAAAAAAGTTAATATACATGTATAACCAAAAAAATTTAAAACAATAAAAAATAAAGGAAAAACACACACATATTTGTAGCAGCTTTTTTTTTCTTGGTTCTTTTTTTTGGGGGGTGGTAAAGATTTAGAAATTGAAGGGATATCTATCATTTGAGGAATAGATGAACAAGCTGTGATATATAATTGTGATGAAATACTATTGTTTAAGAAATGATCAGCAGGATGTGTTCTGAAAATCCTGGAGAGGATAACATGAACTGATGCAAAGTAACTGAGCAGAACTTTGAGAATATTGTTCACAATTGATATTGTAAAGAGGATCAACTGGGAATGACTTAACTATTCCCCACAATACAAAGACACAAGATGATTTGTAAGGGTCTATGATGAAAAATGGTTTCTCCCTCCAGAAGAACTATTGGGGTCTAAATGTAGATCAAAACATAACAAGGTTTTTTTTAAAACTTTCTTTACTTTTCTTGTCTTTTATTTTATTTATTTTTTTACAGAATGACTAATATGGAAATTTTTTTTATGATTATAAATGTAAAACATTTATTAAATTGCTTATTTCTCAGTGATTGGGGAGGAAAGGGAGAATGGAAAGGAATTTGGAACCCAATTTCTAAAAAAAAAAAAAAGTAAAAAGCTGTTTTACATGTAATTGGAAAATATAAAATATTGAAATTAGAAAAAAAATTGCTTGTATGGCCAAATTTAAAGAATTATTGTTAATAGTTCATCACTAATGTCTAGCAAAAATCTTGTATTAGCTTGGCCTTGTGTTATTTACCATTTTCATCAATGACTTAAGCAAAAGACTTAGGAGACTTCAAAGAGCATGGAGGATGCTAAAATTCCAATATTTCCAAATTTCATTTCCCATCATGTCTCTCCCCAGCCCTTGGTTCCCCAGACAGCACTGGCTAGCAGAAGTCTCTATGGTGCAAGCACAAAAGACAATATACAGATTCACTGGATTAAAAAAAAAATCTGTTGGATTAGCACATGGATGGTCAAATAGAATATTCAATAACCAGGTAATATGAGTTAACCTTTTGCCTATGTGCTGTCTAATCTTGAATTCACTTTCCCATGGATACTATATGTACTTGGGGGTGAATATGTCACAGAATTTGAGAGACAGTTTTGTTTCAAATGTTCTGAACCCCACAACCTTAATCAACATCCCTCTCTAATATATATATATATATATATATATATA
>JAJPUD010001246.1:86082-109963 GCA_023553655.1 Myrmecobius fasciatus
TCCTTCCTTCCTTCCTTCCTTCCTTCCTTCCTTCCTTCCTTCCTTCCCTCCTTCCTTCCTTTTGTTCTTTCCTTTTGTTCTTTCTTTCTTTCTTTGGTCTTTGCATCATTCATCACACTCAGACATCCCTTGTAATTCCAAGTTGGAAGGGAGTGGAGAAAATGCCCCCCCATCCCCCACTGCCCAGCTCCCCACGCAGTGAGAGTACTTGTGTGATTAAACCAAAACCAGATCGAATTCTCTTGTACGTCAAGACTCGAATGGAGCTCTGATCTCATCTTGGGGCATAAGGCAGTACAGTGAGAAGTCTATTGGCTTTGGGGCCGGGCACCTGGGTTTCAATGCCAGATCTGGTGGCCAGAGTGACTTTGGGGAAGCCCCTTATTGTCCCTGTGATTCCTGTCCTGGCCCTTCTAGAAACCTTCCATGGAGTGTCACATCAAGACGGACAACAATAGGGCTTGCCTTCATTTCAAAGAACTATTTAATTTATAAAGGGCATCGATGAGCCCGTGATGTCCATCCAATTTATGGCCTGTCGTTCTCAGGGTGGCTCCAGCCCATCAGAATGGAGGAGGGCTGATCTTGCCACGCTTCATCACCTTTTGGGAAGTTTGCTGGCCCCCACTCTTGCTCCCCAACTGCCTGGCTGGAATTCAGAGAAGCAGGAGGGGCTGTTCTTGTTTCTGTTAGAGAAATGAGAGCCACTGAGCAAGGACTTGAGAGGGGGCTCGAACGGTGCACGCAAAGTTCCCAAATCACTGGGACGTTAAACATCCAAATGGCATAATGCAGACAGAACAAAGTCTCCATCTTTGCAGAAATAGAAAAGCTTCAAAACCCAAGGTGGGGATGGGGGAGTGGGGGGATTAGAACAGAATGAAAACCCCAAACATTAATTGTCTGGGACAAAATGGGAAAAAAAAAACACGTCATAGAAATGTCCTCAGCGGCTGCATCAAGATTGGGTCTGAAGTAGGAAACACTATCTCTCAGCTACAGTGTCTTCTGTATCCTAGACAACAGCTTCCGGGGTCTCAGAGAAAACTGAAGGGCAGCTCCATCCAAACACTCTGGCTCGTGCAGCCCCCTGGCACCCCTAATCTCCCACACACAGCCCCTCCTCCCACGGCTTATCTCAAGCACACCATCCACCACACATTACACGCCTGAGGGCCAGCCCACAGGGTGCACACACACACACACACACATACACTCCATCCTCTCATCCCTAACTCCTGCAATAACACACACACATGACATATATCCATATGAGAACATACAAGATTCACACATGTAACACGTGCCCGCTTTCCCTCCTCCCTTATTTCAGGTACACTGTACACATGGGTATGCAATGAGACCCACCCACATATATATGCCCATTGTACAGACCTGTATGTACCCACAGATACACAGATGCACACCCTCTATTGCCCCCTTCATATATCAGGTACTGCGTGTACACAAGCACACACACATATTCCCTCTCCCTCCCTCTCTGTCTCTCTCTTTTTCTCTCTTTATCTCTCTGTCTTCCTCTCTGTCTCTCTCTTCTCTCCTCTCTATCTCCTTTTCTCTCTCTTTCTCTCTCTCTCTGTCTCTGTCTTTGTCTCCCTCTGTCTCTCTCTCTCTCTCTCTCCCTCCTTTCTTCCTCATTCTTTCTCTTTGTCTCTGTCTCTGTCTGTCTCTGTCTCTGTCTCTGTCTGTCTCTCTTCCTCTTCCCTCTTCTTGATTCCACATCTCAGGAGGTGTTTCTTACACACAGCCACACACACCACACACATGCATGTGCATACATGGGAGACACACATACACCATTCACACATACAGCACCCGTCCTCTATTTTCCCACCCCCATATTGGGATTACCGCATTGTCACACATCACACACAGACAACTCTTCTCAATTCCAGTGGATTCCCGGAGCTCAGCTCCTCAGGGACCCACACCATGAACTGCAATGGTTAATAGCAGCTCCGGGAATACTTGTTTCTCACAGCTCAGTAAATATAGAAGAAAGTGCCCCGTCAACATCAGCCTCCGATCGCTTCCTGGATTCTATTGACTTGGACATTCCCATTCTTTATCTGTCCCATTTTATTAAAGATATTGATAATCTGGCCGACCACACCGGGGACCCCCCAAGCTCCGGGCCTGCCGCATCGACAACTTGGTCTCGCGTTCCATTTGGACTCCACTTGGGTATTCACTGTCCATGGGATGAGCTGGTCAGCGTATTGTGGGAAAGAGATTTGCAAAGAGATGCTGGGTGACAAAAGGCGACCTCATCTAATGGGGAGTGGGGAGGAGTCGGGCGGCTTGGGCGCCACATGAAACCTCCCCATCCCACTTTGGGAAGACCAAGATCATCACTCACTAAACCCAGGTCTATGAAGAAATCAATTCCCAGTGCACTGTGCAGAAATATGAACTGATTCCCTTGAGGGCGAAGGCCGGGTTACTCTGGTGCAGCCTCCAAGTTAAAAGAGAATGGAATATGCCTTTAACGTAGGCTGGTCTCACACCATGCCCACAGAACAAGAGCAAACCCATTTTCAAATCTCAAACGCCACGTTCTGGGCTATTTACAATTGTGCAAATTGCCAGCTCCTAACCATTACCCCAGCAAAGATTAAAGACTTTCTGTTTTCTTTCTGTAAGCCGGGCAAGCAGGAAGATTTGCTTTTCTTAGCACGGTTTTGAACGAGCCTGGCCCGATGCCCACATGGCCCTCATGCATCTTCCATTCCCATTTCGTTTTCCTTAAGGACTTCCCAGAATGCACGTCCCACATGCCCAGGATGTGGAACAAGGTTCGAGGTGCTGGGCAGGTTCTTGATCCCAGGATCTTTGATAGGGACTCTCAGAGACCACCGTGTTTGCCCCTGCCTCCATCGTACTGATACTGATGAGGAAATTAACAGGGGCTTGCCAAAAGTTCCTCCGGGAGTAAGGATTGGGGAGGGATGGCAGAGCCCGTGCCCTCATGCTCGCACCACAAAGGCGCCGGGTCCGAGCTCGGGGCTCCCAGGAGAACGTCTGGCCTCCCCTGGGGTGACCCCAGTTATCATCGGTCTATTGGTTACCTCTCTTCCATGTTCTCAGCTCGATCCCCTCCTTGTTGGGGTCCAATAATGCTTTATTCTGTGGTGTAGTAACCTGTGGGAATAACAATTATCATTCCGTGGAACAGGAGAACGCACCACCCGACCCTCAACAATCCCCATGGAGCCTGCAGTTTGAAAACTCCACTGTTCCCACAAAAGGTAAACAGGGCAGGGGCGGATGCTCGTGGTGGGCTTTCAGTCTGCCTTTGTAGAGATCGGAGGTGCCCGGCGTCTGCATCCCCCTCATGTAAGAGCATCCCAGCCAATCTGCAGAGCCAGGATAATGAAGTCCAAAGCTGGAGCGGCGTCTTTATTTATAAATATCCCCATGACACTTCATTGTCACCTGGATTTATCACCAGGATGAGTGGCACTCCATTAGTTGGGTGAGTATAATGAACGGGAGGCTGAAACCATTTGGTGCCCATGACAGCCGGTGGTTAGATGTTTTATGAGCCTTCTGAGCACAGGCAGCAAGCCAAGCCCTATTAATGCGACTTGTCAACTGTTGTCAGCGTGTGTAAACCCAGAGAGTTCCGGGGCTTCAACAGGGTGCTGCACTTCTGGGAAGCCGGGGGCAAGCTCCCTTTGATGATGTCCGTCAGGCCAGGGGGACTATCGGGATTCTCTTCCCAGCGTCTCCTCCAGATTCATGCTGGGTGTGTGTGTGTGAGAGATGGATACTCACTCCCTTGTCCATTCTATTGGCTTGAGACAAAAAAGATGATTCTCCATCTCCCATCCCCAACTTAAATTCACATAAAACATATTTGGAATTAGCGACAATCTCCCAGGTCAGGTTTTCAAAGATTCCTGATTAACCAGAATTTGTTTTATCAGAATACTGGGCACAAGCTCCCTTTGATAATGTCCATCAGGTCAGTGGGACTATCAGGATTCTCTTCCCAATATGGTACCCAAGCTCTCTTCCAGATTCATGCTGGGTTGTTTATGAGAGATGGAAACTCACTCCCTTGTCCATTCTATTGGTTTAAGACAAATTCAGGCAGTATCTCCTGGGAAAAAAGATGATTCTCTACCTCCCATCCCCAACTCAAATTCAAATAAGTCATATTCAAAATTAGTGACAATCTTCCTGGCCAGGTTTTCATAGATTCCTGATTAATCAAAATTTGTTTCATCAGCATACTGGGTGCAAGCTCCCTTTGATGATGTCCATCAGGTCAGTGGGACTATAAGGATTCTCTTTCCAATATGGTACCCAAGCTCTCTTCCAGATTCATACTGGGTTGTTTATGAGAGATGGAAACTCACTCCCTTGTGCATTCTATTGGCTTAAGATAAAAGCCGCAACATCCCCTGGGGAAAAGATGATTCTCCACCTCCCATCCCCAGTAGAAATTCATATAAGTCATATTTGGAATTAGCAACAATCTTCCTGCTCAGGTTGTCATAGATTCCTGATTAACTAGAATTTGTTTCATCAGCAGTTGTTCTTGTATAGTCGGTGGCACAGTATTTTCCAAACGGGAAAGATATACAGCAGTAGTAAGAACCCAGCTTTGAGCCAATAATTGGGATTTATTTTATAAGAAAAATCTCAAAACAACTCAGAGAGTGAACCTTAGCTCTGCTATAGATCCACTTTGTCCTTCTACACTGTTTACAACAGTTCTTTGAAAACATTTTCAGAACAATCAACTATAACACTGCAGTATCCTGAGACATCAGAGAAGCATTGAGTTTGAGACGAGGGAAACTATGGAGCCGAAAGGGACATGAAAAAGCTGAGAGACAACTTCCCCCTGCTCTACATGGATCCTTTTCATGGATTCAGCCACGAGGCAATCCTTTAAAGGTGAGTAATGATGGCACTAGCCATCTAGCCACAAGGGACTTCATTTTGACCATTACACTTAATCATATACTTATCATGGCAAGAAACACAATTAAAGCAATTCTTAAAGATGTCCACTGAATAAAATTAAGATACAATAAAATCAGGGCAACTAGGGAAACAGCAAGCAGCAGGAGGATTGACAACTTAGCCCTGATAATCCTCATTATTTTCCCCTCCCAAAACTACCCTTAGATGTAATTCTAGTCTATACCTCCTTTCCTCTTATGTGGATTATTTTAATTGCCTCCTAAGTGATCTCTCAGTTTTGAGTCATTCATTCCCTTCTCTAGCCCTTCCTTTATACATCTGCCATCTCTTCAATAAAATCTTCAGGCTGTCACTTAATTTAGGACCAAATCCTAACTTCCTCTTTGTGACCTAAGAAGCTCTTCATAATCCAGCCTCTCACTGTGCACATTCCCAGTCTTTTTACACACTCCCCCCTCAATGCTTTCTACAACACAGGCCCAGTGGTCTACTTGCAGACCATTAACAATGTTCCTTTTCCCATTTCCCTCTTTTCATTGGTTGTCTGTTCCTAGAACAGTCTTCCTCATCTCTTCCTCCGAAAATTGCAGGTTTCCTTTAAGACTCCAGCCAAATCCTACGTTCTGTAGAAGGGAAATTTAGGGGTTTTTTTTGGCAGCTGCGAGTTCTTCTTTCAGAAGGAATCTTAACCATCCGTTCAATCTATGTGTCATGTAAAGATTGATTAAGGACATTCTCTCCTCCTCATTATGGTTCTTGGGAATAAAGTCTGTTTTGATTCCTTAGCACAGTGCTGGTGTTAATAAATGTGGTGGGAACTAATTGAATGGTTTGTTCATCTGGGACTTAGATCAAGATTTAGATCCCACTTACCAAAGTCAAGTCACTTAAACCAGTGGTATCAAATTCCGAAAGAAACAGGACCATTAAACTGTCCATAAAGAGCCCTGAGGGCAGCATAGTGACTTAGGCAATCACATATTAACATTATCTATGCTTTATTGTAGTTTTCTTTATTTTGTTAAGTATTTCCCAATGGCACTTTCATTTGGTTCTCCACATTTGGGGGAGTCCCAATTTACTCATTTGTAAAGTGGAGATAGCCAGATCTAGAATGCCTACTATAAAGAGTTGTTATAAAAGCAAACTTAGATTATGTCTGTCTGTGAAGCTCTTGGCAGACTTTAATCACTTCTAAGATCGGTGCTTATTTGCATCCAAGGAAGAACAGCAAGCTCCGAGGGATTTCTGATAAGAGTATAGCATTCAAAATCTACAGGGAACTGATGCAGTTTTGACATTAGATGCTATTCCCTAATAAAGTGAACAGTGGAATTGAGTGAACAGTTTTTGAAAGAAGAAAAGAAAATTAAAAAAAAAATAAACTAAACTAAAAAAGAGTTTGAAAGCGATCATATTGAGAGTAATATAAAATGAGAAATCCTCAATTTTTCACTTTATACTCGTCTAACTAACAAAAGTACTTAAATATTTTTGGAACATCTGCAGGGATACATATATGTTAATTCCCTGCTGGTAGAGCTAGAGAGTAGTCCAACAGTTATGGGAAACATTTTGGAAATAGTTAAGAACTGTGCTCATCCTCTTCCTACCCTTTGATTCAGGAAGAAAAGAAAAGAAAAAAAAACAAACCTCACGCTTCATTTATTCTTTTTCTTTATGGAGGTAAATTAATCAATCGAGAATCATGTATTAGGCACCGACTCTGTGTAAAGCACTGTATTTAATAAAGTGGCAACAAGGCAAAAAGAGATGAGACAGTTTTTGTCAATAATGATATCACATGGATTTGGGAGGATATAATATGTCCGTGAATCCAATACTAATATGGAGGGAGAGGAAACTAACAGGAAGGATGCATCAGGAAAACTTTTATTTCAAAAATGGCAAAAGGGTAGAGCTTTGAAGGAAAGAGGAATCTGACATCACTAATCATGAAGGAAAGCCATTGTAAAAGTAAGGGCATGAACAATGGAGTGACACCTCTGCAGCATAGTAACCCTGTATGGCCGGGCTGAAGGCCATGGAAAAAGCAGGAATATATAGTAAAGTTGTAAAGAAGATAAGAGTCAGTTTGATAAGGGCTTTAAAAACCTGATAAAAGAACACACATTTCCAACTGAAGGAAATAAAAACACACTGAAATTTATTGAATGAGGGAATGATGTGGTCATACTATCATTACAGGAAAATCCCTTTGGTAGCCATAGAGATGATTGATTCAAGAGTTGAGAAAGCTGAGAAAGAGTGAACATTTGGGAGTTAGAATTAGGGTGGTGATCCACTAGAGTGGAAAGAAAGGGCAAAAGTGGCACACAAGGTACAGGAGAAGATGACCAGATCTGGCAAATGATTGGGTAGTGCTATTAAGGGATAGTCAAGAGTCAAAGACATTGAAATTGTGAATTTCAGTGAGAGGAAATAAAGGAATGCAGGGAAGGTGAAAGATAATGAAAAATTAAGCTTTGCATATGTATGAAATAATCAATAGGAATTGAAGATGTAGTATTGAAACCTAGAAGACAGACTAAATCAGCAAGTCATTTGCTTTGAGATGATAATTAAATTCATGAGCCAATTGAAATTGCAGTTCCAGTATATTAAGAGAAAAAGAAGCCAAAGAAAGAGCTTTGGGGTACATTCAACATTAAGAGATGTGATCCAATGGGTGAATCCTCAAAGATTAAAAAGTAGTGTCAGAAAGACAGGAGATGCAGGAAAGTGGGTTCATAAACATGAGAGGATTTAAAGAATGATTAATTCCAATACTATGTAACTATGGGGAAAAAGAGGCAAAGAAGTCCTGTCAGATTCTTTCTAAGAGCCAAAACAGAGAAAGAAAATTATAGACCAATCTCTCTAATGAAATATATTGATGCAAAAAAATAAATAAAATAGTAGCAAAGAGAGTACAACTTATCAGCAAGATGATTACTATGACCAAGTGAGACTTAGACCAGGAATACAGAGCTAGCTCAATATAAGGAACACTATTGGCACAATTGACCATATTAATAACAAAATCATATGATAATCTCAATAAATGCAGAAAAAAGTTTTTGACAAAATATAGCACTCATTCCCATTAAAACTAGTAGAGAGCAAAGGAATAAATGGAGTTTTTCTTAAAATCATTAGCAGCAGCCACCTAAAACCATTAGCAAGCATTATTTGTAATGGAGAGAAGCTAGAAACAATCCCAATAAAACCAGGGATGAAACAAAGATGCCCATTATCATCACCATTATTCAATATTGTGCTAGAAATGTTGGCTTTAGCAATAAGAAAAGAAAAAGAAATGAAAAGAATTAGAATAGGCAATGAAGAAATAAAACTATCTTTTTTTTTTTTTTTTTGCTTTTTGCTGAGGCAATTGGGGTTAAGTGACTTGCCCAGGGTCACACAGCTAGGAAGTGTCTGAGACCACATTTGAACTCAGGTCCTCCTGACTTCGGGGCTGGTGCTTTATCCACTGAACCATCTAGCTGCCCCCAAACCATCACTTTTTGCAGATGACACGATGGTATACTTATTGAATCCTAGAGAATCAAGCAAAACTCTATTTGAAACAATTAACAACTTTAGCAAAGTTGCAGGGTATAAAATAAACCCACAGAAATCATCAGGATTTGTAAATATTAATAACAAAACCCAGCAGCCAGAGATAGAGAAATTCCATTTAAAATAACTGTAGACAAAATAAAATATTTGGGTGTTCTGCCTGCCGAGAGAAACCCAGCAACTATATGAACACAATTACAAAACACTTTTCACGCTAATAAAGTCAGATCTAAACAATTGGAAAGAATATCAATTGCTCATAGGTAGGTCAAAATAATATAATAAAAATGGCAATTCTACCCAAATTACTCTACTTGTTCAGTGGCATACCAATCAAACTATCAAAAATTATTTTATAGAGCTAGAAAAATAATATTAAAATTCATCCCGAAAAGGTCAAAAATATTAAGGGGATTATTGAAAAAATGCAAAAGATGGTGGCTTAGAAGTACTAGACATAAAATTCTATTATAAAGCGGCAGTCATCAAAATCCTCTGAAACTGGTTAAGAAATAAAGTGATGTATCAGTGGAATTGGTTAGATATACATGACACAATAATCAATGATTCTAATTATCTATTGTTTGATAGACTCCAAAACTCCAGCTTCTGGGATAAAAACTCACTATTTGACAATAATTGCTTACAAAAACTCATTGTGGACCTACCATCTCACACCCCATTCCAAAATAAGGTCAAAATGGGCACATGATTTAGATGTAAAGGTGATACTCTAGGCAAATTAGGAGAGCAAAGGATAGTTTACTTGTCAGGTCTTTGGAGAAGGGAAGAAGTTTTGGCCAAAGAGAACATTATGAAATGAAAAATGAATAACTTTGATTACATTAAAACAAAAGTTTTGCCCAAAAAATGCACAATGCAGACAAGTTTAGAAGGAAAGCAGAAAGCTGAGAAACCATTTTACACTCATTTTTTTTTTCTGATGAAGGTTTTATTTCTTAACTATATAAAGTATCAAATTAAATTAATAAGAATACAAGCCATTCTCCATTTGAGAAATGGTCAAAGGATATTTACAGACAATTTTCAGATGAAAAAATTAAAACTACAGTTTTGTATGACAATTATATGACAAAATACTTTAAATCACTATTGATTAGAGAAATGCAAATAAAAAAAAACCAAACCACAACAGCAACCACCTCATCAAACCTCTTGGATTGGCTAAGTTGACAGGAAAAGAAAATGATAAATGTTGGAGGCGATGTGGGAAAACTGGGATCACGGATGCATTTGTGTGGAGCCATTCTGGAGAACAATTTGGAATTTTGCCCAAAAGGCTAAAACTGTGCATATCCTTTGACCTGACATTGTCTCTAGTGGGTCTGTATCCTAAGGAAATAATAAAGGGAGGAAAAGGACCCACCTGTGCAAAAATACTTGTAGCATCTCTTTTTATGGTAGCAAAAACATTGGATAATAAGTAAATACTCAGCAATTAATGAATGGCTGAATTAAGTTATAGTATATGAAAGTAACGAAATATTTTGTATATATATGTATATATATATATATGTGTGTGTGTGTGTGTGTGTGTGTGTGTGTGTGTGTGTGTGTGTTGTTTCTTCCTGAAAAGATTTAGGTGAACTGATGCTAAGTGAAACAAGCAGAATCTGGAAAACACTGTACATAGCAAGTGAGATCATGTGATGACCAGTTATGATAGACTTGGTTCTTCTCATCGGTTCATTGATTCAGGGCAATTCCATTAAACTTGGAATGGAAAACTCCATCAGCATCTAGAGAGAGAACTATGGAAACTAAATATAAATCAATATATACTATATTCACCTTTTTTTTCCCTTCTGTTTGTTTGTTTTTTCTCATAGTTTTTCCCTTTTGTTCTGATTTTCTCTCTGTCAACATGATTCATATGGAAATATGTAAAAAAAAGAATTTACATGTATAACCTGCTCCCCCCCAATTTTTTTTGCATGTATGAGAAATATTAAAAAAAAATTAAAAAACAACAATGAACAACCAAATCCCTGGGGGGGGGGGGGGAAGGGAATTGGGACAGTTAAGTGGTGCACTTACTAGCTGTGTGATTTGGGGCAAGTCACTTAACCTTTAGTTTATTTACAAAAAAAAAAAATAGTGTACCACAAAACCTGAATGCACATGAACACACACATATGCTCATATAGCAAAATACTCAGTGATTTTATTTAGGATAACAAAAGTTGAAATTGAAACACATGATGGCACCTGTGATTTCACGGAAATCCTGCCAGGACAACTCCTCCATGAAGACTAAACTTGCCATTTCTGCTATTTCCTTATGTATACACACACACACACACACACACACACACACACACAGACGCACATATATCTTTAACTATCAGCTAAATTATAAGAAGCCTAGTAGGCCTCAGTTCTTTCTCCCAGAGGTCACATGGCAGGAGACAAGGACATACTATTTAAGTCATAATTGTCTAAAAAAGGGAATGAAATTGTTGTAGCCAATGGAAGGGGTAAAGGGAGGGGTTAATGATTTTTGGAGATTGGGAGAAAATAAAACTGCCTGTGTGCATCAAAATGGTGGCTCTCCTCCCTCTGAGTACTTGCCTTTTGCTTGGGGGCTGTTGGACCGCCCGGATTTCATGAAATTCTAATTAAATATTTTTCTGCTTTTCACTTTGAGAGACCTCTGAGTAGTCATTTTGGGGTGAGGGTCTGCATGTCCCACACAATCATTATTGTTATTTCGATCTGTATTAATGAGAAGACCACTCGCAACAAACACATTTCAGATGTATTTCAATAGCATGGCCTGTTCCCTGTGGGACCCTGGGGAATGGGGCTGTAGAAGTTAGAATTGCTTTATTTTGTTTTCTTGTATCAAGTTGTTGGATGAAAATTTGACCTTGAAGTCCTGGGCTGGCCTAGGACCTAGACCTGGATTTCATAGATACCCAGAACTTTCAGATAAGAAAACTGCCTTTCCCAATTCAGATTGTATTACAACTTAGCACCTTACAGAGTTTCCTGGGGAATTAAAAACTTACTGGACCAGTCCACAAACACACATTCTGCATATGGCAGAAGCAGTTAGATTTGAACCTGTCTTCCTGTACTGAAGACTGACCATTCATCTAGAACATCAGGCTGCTTCTTTCTTGTGGGTGAAGAGAATATTTTGATTCTTTAACCTTTCAGGAGGGAAATAGGTCAGTATGACTGCAGATGGCCCTGCATGGAAGCTGCTCAGTGCCATATTCATGGATATTCCCATATTTCTCTTTCAAATTCCAAGTCTTCCACAGGTCTCAGTTTGATTTAAGGTCATATCCATTCTGAGATTAAAGCTAAGGAGCAATTGTAGCAAAAGATCTCCTTGTTCACCTAGTCCAAAAAAAAAAAATCTAAACAAATAAATGAATCTGGGAGGGAAGACCTCAGGGTTTCTGGCCAAAGAAGAAATGACTGCTATTTACAGTCAATCTGAATCAATTTGGACCAAACAATGACCAAATGGGGATTGATGTAAGATCTATTGGTGGAGAATTAGAATCAGATTGGTTTTGGTTTAAGGCCTGATCCTTTAAGAAAGAAATCTAGCCAGTAAACTCCAAGATATTTTGGGAGGATTCAGAGGAAAAAAAAAGTGCTTTTAAGAGAATCTGTCCTATAAAACACAAAATCTCTTACCAAGAACTCCACTGACTCACTCATGAATGCAGGAAAGATTTATTTTACATTCTGGTAGAATGGATGGGTAGGTGAGTAGACTTTAGCCTGCTTCAATTGGTGTTATAATTACAATAAACTTTGCCCTTTGACTTGGAGATAGGTTCAAGCCTGCAAATTCATTTTGAAACATTCATGACAACTTTGAGAGTCCCTTCCCAACTCAATAGAAGAAAGGAGGAAGGAGGAGGGAGGGAGGGAGGAAGGGAGGAAAGAAAGAAGAAAGGAAGGAGACTTCCAACTGATCAATTCTAGGCCAGCTTTCCTGACAGAGGCTGTTGTTTGTCCTTTGTTCTGGAAGAGGAACATAACAACAGAGACATGATATGCAAGTGAGTGGGATTTCAGTGAGGAAGGTCTGTGCAGGGTCACCTGCCTCACTTTCCCCTCCAGTACCATCTAGATTCAGTGGCCAAATAAGACATCAGGATGACTGGAGATGGCCCTAGATGAATCCTCCCAAGATATCTAGGGGTTTACTGACTCGATTTCTTTCTTAAGCAGCAGATTTTGGTTGAAGACCAAAAACCAAACTGATTCTAATTGGCCACCAAGAGGTCCTAGGCCAAGCCCCATTTGGTCATTGTTTGGGTCCTGATTGACTCAGATTAAATGTAAATAGCAATCTTTTCTGCTTTGGCCAGAAACCCTGAGGATCTTCCACTCCCAGATTCATTCATTCATTCGTTCGTTTATATAGATTTTTTTGGACTAGGCTAAAGAAGAGATTCTTTGCCTCAATTGATCCCTAGACTTAATCACAGAATGGGTGCAGCCTCAGCAGCCTTGATCTAACTGAAACATATTGCAGAGCTAAGCTTAAAAAGGTCAGTGTCTCCCATTGCACCCAGGACCATCTCCGGTCATGTTGACCTGTTTCTTACCACTAGACCCAGGTGGCTATGGAGGGGAAAGTGAGGCAGGTAATTTTACACATCCTCCTTCACTTAAATCCAATTTACTTGCATGCCATAGCATCACATCCCTGATGGCTTGGTCCTCTTGGAGAACAAAGGACAAACAACAAACAACCTTCAAATTCTAAGTACTTAATGTCATCTTGCCCTGGCAAAATAAGTGGTGATTTTTTTCAAGGTTGCTTTAAAGAACATTCAGCAACATTGGCAACAATTTGGGTGAGATCTTTTAACCCAATGTGTAAATTCACCTCCTATATCCCTTAGTCTTTCATTGTAGAGGACCATACAGTCTAGCAGCACAGATTGCTTTATAGGACTGGGGAAAATTTTGAGTGCAGAGAAATATATCAAATTATACTGTGTGTGTTTTACAATCAAAATTGGTTTGCTTTATGTTTATTATGGGAGCTTGCACCAGATAAATACTGTATTTGATATACTTTGGAATTGCATAGAAAATGTTATATTCTAATTTCCATCATCAAACCCAAATTTATGACCAAGTCATGAAAGCTCGTCATGCTCTCTCTATACTGTTCAAAGAATGGTACCACAAATCTTGATTTTATGTGGTGGACAGGGCCTTTGAGCATCCCTTTCATCCCTTTATGGCTTTGTTTTAGAAAGAACTGGGTTGCTGAAGGAGCCAGGAGCCTGTATTCTTGAACTGACTAACACTGAGATTCTTCAAGGAAATCTCCATTCCTGAGGGCTTATGGGAGTTACTTCTGGATTTGAAATCTAGGGAATTGTTTCAGGTCTCAGGTCCAAATGCTTTTCATTAGAAACTCTAAATGACTTCGAGATACTAGATGTGCATGAAGGCAGAAGGCTATGATCACGGCTTAGCTGGGCTTTAGCTCATTCTTGTATTCCCATTTTCGGAAAAACAGGTTCTTCTTATACACAGTGTGAGTCCTCCCAATAGTTTTTCCAATGCTGACATTTTTAGCCTACAGTGGAATAGAAAGGACGTTAGCTGACTTACATTAAGATGCCACATTTACTGCTCTTGTTCTTGTTTAGGCAAAGCCTAAAAAGCTGCTAAGAATAATGGGTCTAAAGGCAGCCATCCCTCTCCCAAGAATAAGTCATTTCCTCTTCTCCTCCCCTTCAAGTCTAGGTCATTCACAGATTCTAGCTTGGCGCACAAAACAGTCATTATCACCAGTGAATGTAAAACTATAAGGGGTTCTGATAGTCTGGGGGCTGGAGCTCAAGAAATAGAGTTTTCAGCATACTTTGGGGTCCTTACATCAAGATTTTCATTTGAGAAATATTAAAAACATTGAAAATTAGGAATCAAAAAAGATAAAAAAAGGGTCTTATGGGTCTGAGATGAAATCTTATATTGAAAAATTTGAAAACAGACTCCTTAATTCCATTCCCTGGGCTGCATTCTATCTAGCAACCCTTTGGTACAAAGGAGTCACAACTTTGATACTTCCTCCATAGGGCAATCAATGGAGTGCTGGACCCCTAGTCAGGAAAGATAAGAGGTTTATTCCTGCCTCAGATACTCACTAGCTACTTGACTCAGGGAAAAGCACCTCACCTTTCCGACCTAAATTGACTCAATTCTAAAATTGAGATAAGTTTAGCAATTAAGACAAACTGTTCTTCAGCATAATGAAGAAATGCATAATGCATGTCATGGGCTTTGGCAGCCTTACAGCTCTCAGTAAATGTTAGCTAATGCCATAATAATGCATGGATACATAATAAAAGCCCTAGGTAAGAATGTGATAAAACCACTGATAAATGGAATTGATATCCCAGGTAAGTTAAAGAGGGATTAAAGACACCCCTACCAGTCCAGAGTGAAAGTCTCAGGCTCCAGAGAGCTGGGTATTTAGGTATTGAGCCTGGCAGGGGTAAGAGATGCTGTCAGTGATATGTGAATATCAGAAAGGTCATGGAGAAAAGGAGTCATCACAGGCTCACAATTGTTCCAATCGTCCATAGAGCAAAGTAAATAGTCCACCAACTTTAGGAAAGTAAGCTTAACTTTATTCTTTGCTAAATTCTAAAGCATGCTATTCAGTATATGGTGATCGATCCCAAATGGCCACCCTGACTGGAGGTAGAGAATGTGGGGGACGTTCAGACCCTCACCCCAAATGACTACTCAGAGGTCTCTCAAAGAGAAAAGCAAAAAAGTATTTAATTTAGAATTTCTTAAAATCTGGGTGGTCCAATAGCCCTGGAGCAAAAGGGAAGTACTCAGAGGGAGGAGGCTGAAACTCCAAAGCAGGAGTCCAGTTTTTTTCCCTCCCAATCTTCAAAAATCATTAACCCCTCCCTTTACCCCTTGGATTGGCTGCAACAATTTCATTCCCTTTTTCAGATGATTATGACCTAAATGATATGTCCTTGTCTCTTGCCATGTGACCTCTGGGAGGACGAACTGAGGCCTACCAGTCTTCTTTAACTCTACCTGATAGTTAAAGAATATATATATATATGTTATATATGTCAGGACAGACCTAGAAGTCTAAAGTCACTTTGGATACCTTTATGTAACTAGATTGGAGCAGAATCCTTAACACAGATGGTGATCTTGCCCAAAAATAAATGAATGAATGAATGAATGAAAGGAGAGATTTAGGCCAGTCAGGGGCACAAATGGAGAACTTCAAATGGTCCAATACAAAGTTGTAAGTCAGTAAGACATAGTAGAATATTGGAAAGGGCAAAGGGCAGGTATTTGCAGTCAGTAAAAAACAGGCTCTGACCCTGATTACTCTGTTTGAGGAACCATGGTGTCTAGGATGACAAATGTCAGCATCCTTCTGTCCTCTGTTTTGGTTGGACCACAGTAGGAGGTTTCACTTCTGGATGCCATAAAGGGCACTGACAAATGGGGAGTTTGGAGGAAGACAATCAGTATGCTGAAGGGCAGGGAGTTTGGGGCTTATGAACAGGAGTATGAAAAAAAACAAAAAAACTGGGTCTCATTTGAAGAAGACTCCGAAGGGCCCCAGTAACATAATCCAGGATTTCAAGGGCAATCTTGAAATGGGAGGCTTGGCCCCAGAGGAAAGAATCATTTTATTTTATTTTTTTAACATGTGGAGATTCAAAAGAGTCTAATTAAGATTCAGGGAAAAGGGATAAACAGCAAAATCAATAACAACAACATCAACATCAACAGCGCCTACAACAACAAAAACAATCCCTAACATTTATAATCTAGAGTTCTAAGTCTAGAATTGTAACGAGCTGCCTTGGAGAGGCTCCTGCAGCTATTGTTGCTGAAGAGAACCAATGGTTCTCCGTGTCTGACTAAGCCTTAAGCTTCCACAACCAGCTGCGTGACTCTTGGCACGTCATTTGAGGTCTTTCTGCCTCAGTTCCCTCATCTGCAAAATGGAGATAATGAGAACATCTACCTAGGAGAGTCATGAGGGTCACACAAACTAATAAAATCTTTGCCAACTTTACAAGAACAAAGAAACAAATCCGATAACATTATCAGTTGTGATTCCTTTTTCCAGCATTATCTGGAAGAGCTGACCTATGGAGCCCCTTCCAATTTGGAGAGCCCGTCATTATGCTATGATTGAGTGTCACTTAGCAGTTGGTCTAATCACCACTATTTTTTGTCCCCACTCCAGTGTTTGTTGTATGTGTGAAATCACAATTGAGAACTCTCCTTGCTAGATGCTTTCTTTGATTCCTAGAGTTGCAGCCAAGTTACCTATTTCCATATCTTTCTCTGCTAACTTAAATCAGCAGGTCTTGAGCGTGGCCCCTTTTTCCTGCCTAGCATGAATAAAATCAGGCTATTCCCTAAAGAAGATATTTTCTGACTTTGTTTCTACATTTTGGTCATTTGGAGCCAAGTAATCATTAGTCACATGATATGGAATCACTGGAGAGTCAGCATGATGAACAATATGGAAGTCTGATCTGGCTCTAGAAGATTTGGCTCTGACCCATATTAGCTGGGTGACCCTGCACAAGTCATTTAATTTTACAGTGCCAAAGACAGCTGTCTAAACTACTGACTACATAAGAGTGATTGGTCCCAATGGAATCAGGTTTGGACAAAATAATAAAAGTTGGGCAAGAATTCACCGCAAGATCCTTCCATGTGTTATTAATTCTTGGTGGCTGCCATTCACACTGTCAGAGCTTTGTGGGGTTTTTTGTTGTTGTTTTCATTTCCAGATCTATTTTGGCATAGATACCCCCATCTCTCCAATTACCCTCAACTTTCTTAATCTATGTTATTGTGATTATCTCCATTTACAGGGAGCTTCTCCTTTTGAGACAATGCCCTGAATTCACTCCTTCAGTGGAAGAGTCTTGGTCCTGGGCAATGGGTTGAGGAGCAGAATTGTGTTGAGAAAGGCATCCTTTGTCGCACCACATTGGGAAGATAGCTTAGTCCTTCCATAAGAAACCTTGCAGGTAACAGCATGGAGAGTGAGCGCATCTGACAGCCACCAGTCAAAAATCCCTCCACAGTCAAAATAGGTCCAAATAGATCCCCCTCTCTCATAATGGATATGTGATTATGCATCTGAAATATCTTCAGGTGCTGTGAGAGACATATGGTCTTGCCAGCTGGGGGAAGGAGGGTAACTCAAACCTACACAGACCTGAGCAATAAGGGGGAAACGCCCCCTTTGTTCATTGGCAATGGGACAGCGGGATCCCCAATTTCATCTGTAATCATTGGCGCCGAGTCAGTTTCTCTACCACAAATGATGACTGAGACTTTTTTTCCCCAGTGCTTGTGGCAATCCATCATCATCAGGCTCATTCTTCTGTGATTCTGCAATACTCAGACATTTTTAGCAGCTCCTTTCTTGAAACAGAGTTGATCTGATCTCTGTCTCAGGTCTACTTCTTGGCAATATAGACTTCTCCCCAAACACAAGTTCTAGCTGCAAAACCTGTTTGTGAAATGTTGAAATTCCCCAATTGTCCACATACTATGAATCTCTCCTTCAGAGACTATCAGATGGGTGAATCTTGCTGGAAAGCCAGGAACAAATGGGAGCATTTAACTGAAGTAGGTGACCCTTCTCATCCCCAGACCCACATCAGATGGATTTCTGAGAGCTGAAGGGAAGGGCTGCTTATCTGGTATGGGATGCCGGCTGTCCAGCCATCTTCCTCCTTTTGCTAGACAACGCCTGCTTCATGTTTTCTGGATGCTCACTACAAATGGAGGACCGTGCTGTATTCTGGGAAGTGAAGAAAAAGTAAGTAGTATGTGTCTCTGCTTTTTGTGGACAAGGAGGAAAAAGCTGGGGGTTCAGCTTAATTGCAATAAAAAAGAAATTTTTATTAAAATAAAAGAAAGAAAGAATAATGAAGCAGATTTTGAGGAAAAGAAGAAGGAAAGGAAACTCAAATTCATATTTGCTGAATCCACCCTGGAGGATGCAGGCTTTGGAGAGGTGTGGCAGTGAACAAGGCCACTGGATGGTGGAAAGGATGTCGACTGACAAGCCAGATTCTGGGAATAGCGTGTCTGCAAAAGACACTGGTAGGAAACAACAAAACTGTGCAGATGATGCACAGGGTTGCTGCAGAGGCCATAGACCTTCCCAATAATGAAAGGCAGAAAATAATGGCCATGTCCATTTTTATATTCAAGTGGAGAATGTACTTTACCATTGCAAGAAGTCCTTTTTCTACTTTTTCTTCCATCATTAAATTACTATATATAGAAGAGGTACTACAGAATTCTTTTTCTTATTTGACCCTCAACACAACTATTTGAGAAATAGGGATTGAGCATAAGATATCATCATCATTATGATCATCATCATTATCCCCATTCCCTAAGGAAGAAAACTGAGAAATCAGAAAAATTAATTTGTCCAAAGTCACATAGATAGCATTAGAGATGGATTCTAACTTGATTTCTGGGGCCACACTTTCCCTTTCTGCTCTATCCATTATGAACAAGAAACAAGGCACTCTTCCAGGTCAGAGAACATCTGGGATTTATAAAGACTAATGGTGACATAAAGCATCTAGGTTGCACGATGGATAGAGGGTCAGTTCTGGAGTCAGGAGGATTTGAGTTCAAATCCTCTCTGAGACACTTACAAAGTCACTTAATCCTGTTTGCCTCAGTTCCCTCAACTGGAAAATGACCTGGAGAAGGAAATGGCAAACTACTGCAGTGTCTGCCAAGAAAACCCAAACTTGGTCACAAAAAGTCAGACAAGATGGAAGCAATTGCACAACAAAAATTACACGATAACAAGGAAATCATGTTCTAGGTTGCTCCAAGAAATTCTTGTCCATAAACCAATGACTCCTACCCACTTTTTCCATCTTCCCCTGTTCTGTTCCATTCCTCTTGGCATGAATGGGGGCACTTATGTGTACATGCTAGATAGCAAAATAAATGATCTAGGTTCCTGAATTCACATAGGTTCAGCTCTGTCTTTATTTTATTTGTTCCTTCCTACTTTATTCTGCTGTTTCTAATAATGAACAAGCAAGGGATGTGAAGGGTAGAATCATTATCATGGCACTTAAGTGTTAAATACATAGAGAAAAATCCAGGCTCTGGGGGACTTGAACCCAAAGTTATTCAAAGCAACAGATACCTAGTTGCTGGTGAACATTATTTGCTGATGTTTTTCTTTGCTTTTTTTTTTTTCCTTTGATGGTGGGGGTGAGGAAGAGGAAACAGTTGAAATTGACTTCTTTATGAAAACCATTGGAAATCAATACAGATACAAGAGGAATTGATGATGTCTTGCCCTTGTGATTGCACCATCTTGCCTATAGCGATGATCCACAGTTCATGTAGAGAAAAGCAAGAGATGGAAGTAAAGAATGCTAAAAGTAAAAAGGACCTACTCCAGAATCTCAAACTCAAGCTCAAAGCTGCCCAAAACTCTTGGAAACTCCTACTGTCATAAGCTACCTTCTTGGCCTGATATTTAAGACTTGTGATCCTGCTTAAGTTTCTTTTTTCCACTCTCATCTCCAAAAAGTCACCTCATTTAGCCTACATTTTGACCAGATTAGACCCCCAGAGGCTCCACAATCTGTGCTCTCTTGCCTCTGCTTCTCTGAAATGCACTACCCCTAGGGTCCAGCCAGCTTCTCCCATTCCCACAATTTCCAAAGACCTTTTCCTAGTCACCTCCACAAAAAGCCATTCCTCAAATATTCCTAGAGTCCTCCATCAGCGTGTCTCTTGGGCCTCCATTGGGTTCTGCCTCACATTTGATTTATTTGTGCATATCCACTTTTCCTATTAGAGTAGATGCTTTCTAAAACAAGCATTTTATTATTGCCATTTTTTCTTTATCTCCTCAAGCCTTCAGTGCCTCACAAATTACTGTGCCCCTCTTTGTCTCTCCCTCCCTCTCTGATCATCTGTCCTGACTTCATTATTATAAGACACTTCCAAAGGAGACATTCTTTTTACTAGAGCAATCTAAATCTTCTATGACAATTCTAGACAAAAGACCTTGAAGTGACCTTGAGTGAAACGACTTAATGACTTGTCCAGGGTCTCCCACTTGGTAAATTTGAGAGGAAACACTTGAACCCACTCTCACAACCCCCAATTATATTATCAAGTATGGCAAGTGCTTCATAAAATGCCTGTTTAATTGAATGGAATTGAATGTCATCACCCCCAGGGTACAGATCCATAGCTAGTCCATTGTCTAACAGCTTTGGGAAGGGAAGACAATGTATAAAGAGATATTAAGCAAAGTTATTAATACACAGACAGGATTTGACCTTGAGGTGCCAGATCTGACTCCATCCCTTAACAGCAAAAAAGAAAAAAAAAATGTCCCCAAAGACATGATTTGTTCTGTTTTAATGAAGGAGATAGGACTCAAACTCAGGTTTCCTCATCCAGATTTGATGTCCCTAGTTTAGACTGTCCCCCAAGAGTGAGCTGAATAAAGGAAAGAGGACACTTGGAGCACTTTTGAGTAAAGGACTGCTGCCTAACTCCCTCTCTTCCATTTTTCTTTTGCCTGCAGAAAGCCATTTGTCTATTTAAAATAAGGAATATGTTTAATTCCAGGTCATCTCTGCAACACCACTGCCAGCAGTCACTCAATTATTCATCATTAGCAGTGGCTTCATTGCACAAAGTTCTCACTCAATCTTTACTTCTTCCATATTATTTTTTGCATCCTCCAGGACACAGTGAATTGCTTTTTTGATAATCTACACTCCTGTGCTTGGAGACAAATTTTCTTAGAGGAATAAGGATCTGTCTGGAGAGGTTTTGACCTAGCTCTGTCTTCAGCTACCTCCCAAATGATGTTCTTTATGCTTTCCTGCAGAAGGAAAATATTTAAATGGCAAAGAAAATATTCTCAAGGAGAAGTGAACAGTTTAGGGCCATTGGAAAAAAAAGGGTACACTTCTGACAGTTACTGCAGAGAAAGACAAAATAGACAATTAGAAATAAATAGTGTATGCTAAGTTCTCTGGATGGGAAGGAAGGAAGGAAGGAAGAAAGGAAGGAATGAAGAAGGAAAAGGAAGGGAGGGAGGAAAGAGAAAGAGAAGAAGGGAGAGAGGGAGGGACAAAAAAAAAAGAAAGAAGGGAGGCAGAGAGTCATTCCTATGTGACACTCCATTTGTTATCTCTTTACCTTTGCTCTGGCTTTCCTCCATACCTGAAATGCCCTCCCTCCTCACTTCTCCCTCTTAAAAATTCATGGGTTTTTTTTTAATATTTTGTTCAAACCCTGCCTTCTGCATGAAAACGTTCTTGATCTTGCTCCCTCCATGCCTGATCTTCATACTTTTCCCTCATTGATTATGCAAATATTTTATATTGATGTACATGAACCTGTCTCCTCTCCTCTTTGAGACATAGGACTTCTACTTTTGCTTTTCTGGTGCCAGCACATAGCACCTTGTATGGCACATAAGAGATGCTTAACAAATCCTTAGCTCCTGGCTAATTATCCTGGTGCTCCTGCAGCTTGTGTATTTTCCCCTTGACACATCTCATTTCTCTCCTATTCTCTTCATGCCTAATAACAACACCAGGATCTGGCCATGGATCTTTTCCTTTTTGAGTCACTGCAATGCCGGTGATCATATTTTTTTTTTTCCTTCTTTCACCTTCTTTTGCCTCTAGGAAGGTATAGCACAGACACAAATAAGGAATGACAGAATAAGAAGAGTGGAGTCTTGGAATTAAAAGGTTTGGGTTCCAATTTTGCCTCAATCACCAGCTCTAGGATCCCGGTCACTTGAATGATCTTTCTGAATTTCTTCCTTATTTGGGCAATGTCACTTTCCAGTCCCACTTATCTCCTCAGGTTGTTATTATATGTGGAAAGTCCCCTCAGAGTAAGATTCAAGTTCCTATTTCAGAAGCTCTGTTGCCCAATCCATATGGTTACATTCTCTTTGCTAGTCTGCTAATGGGAGAACTTTTGCACAGAAGTTTCAAGGAAATTATGTGTATGTGTATATATATATATATTATATGTATATTTTATATGTATATATATTATATATTATATATATACATATATATATATATATATACATATATATATTTTTTTTCCCCCTAGGGAAATCTCATCACTTTTATTTTGCCCGGCAATCTGACAGAGTGTATTCTGCAGCTGGGTGGGGGATCTTCCATGGTGGACCTTGAGCTCTGAGATGGAGTGGAGAGATGTTTTTCTAGCATCAGCTATTTCTTGACACTGAGATTGCCTGTGAGAGGCTGCTATTGTCATAGTAATAGGGCTAGCTTTCCCAGGACAGAAAACACGGTTCTCATAAGAAAATGTGTACTTCCCCATATCGATTCTATTTTGATCACCACCCTTTCCAAAACGTTGTTTTTAAAGAGCACTCAGTGTGTTAGGAAGTGTCCAAATCTGGAAGTGATAGCCACAGATGCAGACCATTTTTATTTTATTTTTAAAACTGATTACTAAAAATAAGGGGGAATGAGGGAATCAGGGCAAAGACTATGCAAGCCCCTTTATCTGAGGAAGGAGAAAGTTGGAGCTTTGAAAGCTTCGCAAAGTTGCATTTTCTCATTGCCAGGGAAGTGGTTTGTCAGCCATTTGTTTTGCCCATAAGGGAAATATTGTGTTAGAACACAAAACCACACATGTACACACAATGAGGATGGTAGCTGCTGTTTCTACAGTCTTATAAGGCTTACAGAATATTTGCCTCATAGACAGGTGTGTGTGAGAGACAGGCGTTACACATAGTGTTACCTCCTTCTTACATCTTAGGAAAATCGGGTTTAAAGAAATTGGTGATTATTCCCTGAAATCCCATGAGTTGAAACAGTTGGAGCTGAGCTTTGAACCTTGCAACTCAGCCTTCCTTTGTCTTCTCCAGCACCAGGTCTTCCACAGAAGAATTACTCAGGATTTTTCTTCCAGAGCAGCTCATTTTAAAGTTGAAAATTGGATGAAACACTAAAAATAATAGAATTCTTGCAGAAGCTCTACTGGCTATTTCCTTGAGTTTCTTTTCTCCCTTTTCAGCAAGAACATTTCATATTAATAAAGACACATGGTTGGCCATTGGGTAACCAAGAGCTAAGGCTTCTTTTCAGCATTACCAGTGACTCACAAACATTTGAAAATGCCCGAAGTGGGGCCTTTATCAAGGCCTGTTGCACTTCTGTAGTCATGCATAATAGGCAGTTTAAGCAGTACATTTCTGCTGTGACTACCATTATGCTTTCCATCCCAAATTCTTAAA
>JAJPUD010001246.1:114963-127763 GCA_023553655.1 Myrmecobius fasciatus
TTTTCCTTGGCAAATAGATTCCCAAATATTTTATCCTATCAACAGTTATTTTGAATGGAATTTCTTTTTGTATCTCTTGCTGCTGAACGTTGTTGGTAATATATAAAAATGCTGATGATTTATGCGGATTTATTTTGAATCCTGCAACTTTGCTAAAGATGTGAATTGTTTCTAGTAGTTTTTTAGGTGAGTCTCTAGGGTTTTCTAAGTATACCATCATATCGTCTGCAAAGAGTGATAATTTGGTTTCCTCATTACCTACTCTAATTCCTTTAATCTCTTTTTCTTCTCTTATTGCCAAAGCTAACATTTCTAATACACTATTAAATAGTAATGGTGACAGTGGGCAGCCTTGTTTCACTCCTGATCTTATTGGGAATGGTTTTAGTTTGTCTCCATTACATATGATGCTTGCTGATGGTTTTAAGTAGATGCTACTGATCATTTTAAGGAAAAGCCCATTTATTCCTATACTCTCTAGTGTTTTTAGTAGGAATGGGTGTTGGATTTTATCAAATGCCTTTTCTGCATCTAATGAGATAATCATATGGTTTTTGTTAGTTTGGTTATTAATATAATTCATTATGCTGATAGTTTTCCTGATATTGAACCAGCCCTGCATTCCTGGTATAAATCCTACTTGGTCATAGTGTATTATCCTGGGGATAACTTTCTGTAATCTCATTGCTAATATCTTATTTAAAATTTTTGCATCAATATTCATTAGGGATTTTTTTTTAATGAAATGCCTTTGAACTAATTGTGTGCTTGAAAAACATTTAACAAGAACAGTAATGATAATAATAATGTAACATAAGTAAAGGGTTTTGAGGTTTACAAAGTATTTTACAAATAGTATCTTATTTAATCCTTACAGCCTGGGAAATGGTGTTATTATACATATTTTCATATGTGGTAACCGAGGCAAACAGAGGTGAAGTGATTTGTACAATATCACACAACTACTAAGGGTCTGAGATATTTATGTCTTCCTGACTGTAAGTCAAGTCGTTTCTCTGTTGATTTACCTAATTTCTAATTAGGGCTAAAGAAGACATTGTTTGTGTAAGAGTATGTCTCTAATTTGATGGAGCTAGCATTCTTATCTCTTTATATCATTTATACTGATGATTATATTTGGGATTGTTACATAAATCTGAGCAGTCTTATATAAGTGAAAATGTGTGTCCAGACCTTACAAAATTTGGGAGATTCACCTGGAAAAAATAGCCTTTAATCAGGGCATAAACAATTAGAGAAAGGAGTAGAGAATTTTTTTTAAATTTAAATTTTATTTTATTTTTTTTATTTTATTTGCATAACATATGTGTGGGTAATTCTTCAACAATAACCCTTACATAGCTTTCCGTTACAAATTTTTCCCCCAACTCCCCACCCCTCCCCTAGATGGCAGGATATCCACTACATGTTAATTATGTTAAAATATTGGTAAATCGAATATATGTATACATATTTCCAAACTTGTCATTGTTGTGCAAGAAAAATCTTGTCTACACAAACGATATATCAGATAAAGGAAACACAATGTAAGCAAACATCAATCAAGGAGTATGAGAATGTTATGTTGTGGTCCACATTTCACATCCCTCTCTCTGGGTGTATATGGCTTTCTTCAGTGAACAATTGCAGGTGGTTTGAAACATTTCATTGTTGAAGAGAGCCATGTCCATCAGAATTGATCGTCATATAGTACTGTTGTTGCCGTGTATAATGATCTCCTGGTTCTGCTCATTTCACTGAGCATCAGTTCATGTAAGTCTCTCCAGGCCTCTCTGAAATCATCTTGCTGGTCATTTCTTACAGAACAATAATATTCCATAATATTCATATACCATAATTTATTCAGCCATTCTCCAATTGAAGGGCATCTGTTCAATTTCCAGTTTCTAGCCACTACAAAAAGGGCTGCCACAAACATTCTTGCACATGTGGGGCCTTTTCCTTCCTTTATGATTTCTTTGGGATATAAGCCCAATAGAAATGCTGCTGGGTCAAAGGGTATGCACAGTTTGATAACTTTTTGAGCATAGCTCCAAATTGTTCTCCAGAATGGCTGTATCCATTCACAGCAAGGAGTAGAGAATTTGAGGAGGAATAGGGAGCACTGAGCAAAGGGAAAGGGACGGAAATCTCCTGGGCACATACAGGTGATGGGAAGCATGCAATTTGAATTCACACAAAATAATCCCATAAGGCTGTATTGAGCTGGAAAAGTTAGGTAGTATTAACTACTAGAAAGAGTTAAATTACAGGATAGGGTTCATAAGAAATATTTGATAGTTAATAGGGAGCCACTATTCAAGGTATAACATGATCAGCTCTCAGAATTTTTTAAAAATATGATTCTAGTAGTAGTATATGTGATAGATTCTGACAGGAGAGTGAGATTAAAAGATCACTCAGTGAGGAAGGTGCAGTTATCACTCAAAAGAATGATACTCAGGGCCTATCATAGGGTTCTAACACCCTTCAAAATTTATACTCCATTGATGCTGTCTGGAAGTTCAAAAATAACACTGAACCCACCTTTCCAGAAGCAGTGACATCCCCTCAAACTTTGGAAATTTGCTCAGTAATCATGTTGTTTATACTCTCTGTCTAGAGAACATGTAATATTCTTAGTCTGTGCCAACATATTTCCCTTTTCTAAAATCGCAATTTATTAATTAAAATGAATTTGTTATAATAACTTAACCCCTAGCCCTTATTTTTACTTTTAAGAGTTGATTGAAAGTGGATGAGAGCCATATTGCTCAGATATTGCAAAGAGAAAACAAGAACAGCAAAAGATGTTTTCAGGTTTTCCCTTTTTGGGACATCTTGGGATGTTGAACTTGATGTCAATGTGGAAGAAACAGGGATCAATGAGGGCCAATGGAAACAGAATACAATTGGCTGGCAATTAGGGGGTCCACACTCAACTTTAGTCTCTGACATTTATAGACTTGTGAAAATGAGAGGTTCAATCTTGGGTCTCAGTTTGCTTTCCTATCAAATTCAGTCAATACTTGCCTTATATAAATCACAAGGCTGTTCTGAGGAGAGTCCATTAGAAATTTTAGGGTGTTATACATCAGGATGCCATAATGAGACCACTCAAGGGTCATTACAATATTGGATCTGCCATCATCAACTTGTGAACTAAATGAGAGTCAGATTTCAATGTAAACAGCAAACAAATTAAAAATAAAATTATCAAATGAGCATTTAGTGTCTTATTAGCCTGAATTCTATCAGTATTGGCTCAGTGTGATTAGTTATATGGAAAATCTTGATGGAAAACCAAAGCAAAATTTGTGTAGCAGATCCAACACTGCTGAAGTCAGTGGAACAATGGGTAAGGAGATCTTTTGGGGAATTAGAATATTTCATCACAAAGCTTGGTAGAAATGCCAAGAGTTGACAGGTAACTAAACTAAGTCAAATGATTAAACAGGGCACAGTGTAGGAAGCAGGAAACAAATAAGAATCCCTTCCCTCAGGAACGTTAAATTCTACTGGCTAATGTGAGACTTGGAACACCAGATTTTGGGAGGACACGGAGTGGCGATTTCAGTGAAGGACATGGGAAAGACAGATGACTTTAGGTCATGCTAATATGAGTTGAAGGACAAAATGGTGCAAAAGACATAAACCTTTGCTGATTTCTCTAGCATACAAGGGCCATGTTCTTCATTGTCTTATACTATTTTTTTGCATATTGTATATATGTGTATATATATTTTCATCTATGTATGTAGATATATATCCACACAAAATATATGTGTGTATATGTGGACGCCTTTGTCTTCTCCAATATGATGTAAAATCCTTAAGATTGTCGCCTCTTTTGTTTTTTATCTTTGTTTTCCCAGGACCTAGCGTATAATACTTTGATAATTTTTTTGTGAACTGACTGACTACCAAAATGTGGCTCTCTAGCCCAACACTTTGGAAAGCTTTGAAAAATGCCTTTCAGCCTGTTGGTAGTATTCTTTTGGGATGTCTGAGGGAAAGCCATGGCCAAGCATTGCCAAGGACAGGAGGGAGGCGCAGAAGCTTGCAATCTGTACCTCTGAAAGCCAGCCTCCCATCAACGAAACCATAAAATCATCCATGTGTAAGACCACTGTTGAAAGGCCCCAGAGAGGAATCCCCTGTGGCTCCCCTCATACGGGCTGGGTTTTTTAGGCCAAGACTGATATCAAATGAAAGTCCTCTGAACAGTCGGCCAGATGAGCAAGAGCACCTGGACTCCATGAGGGAGAACAACAGCCTGGACATTCTGGTCAAAGCTAGTTTGCCTTACAATGAATCAGGCACTTCAAAGGAATGGGACTTGTGAGCAGTGACAAGGACAATGGCACAGAAGGGACATTTGCCAGAACTCCCACAGATCACACACAGGGCCTTGATTCACTGCCTTGGATTTTAGGAAAAACAATTCCCACCCTTCAGGAAAAGGCTAGACAGCTCAGCCTCATTTCTCAGCACAGTCTCAAAGCTTCTTTGATCTAATTTATGAAAGGAGTGCTGGAAGCCCCAGGAAGTAAACCAGGCAAATACCCAGAGTGAGAGCACATCCGTAAATCACTAGGAAAACTAAAATAATCAGAGTATGAAGAAAGCCCCCAGAAACCCAAGTGAGACTTTGTGTAAAGATTGTTTACCCTTCATGGCTGGTGCTGCTCAAGGCAAGGCAGGACTCAGTTCAGTCAAGTCTATTCTGCAAGCAAAGCCCAGTATAAGGTTATTTTGTCTTGGATCATGAAGAATAGTGTCTTTTTTAAAAATTGTGACTACAAAATATTAGTGATTTTTATTTGAAAAAAAAATCTTGACCTCCAAATCTCTGAAATCAGAGGCCCAAGTTCCTGCTGGACACTCTCAGTGCATATATCACTTAGCCTCTTAGGACATCAAATTATTCATCTGCAAAGTGAGGAGGGTGAGCTAGCTATCCTATCATTTCTTTTTTTTTTTTTTTCATTTGTTAAAGAATCAGCCAATCTACAACCTTAGGATATTCAAAGAAAATCCTATCAGTTTTCCAGTGAGGTAAATCTCCACAAGGGAATGGCTCACATCTTCACTTATGTTAGAACCTGATGCTTTATGTAAAAAGGACATTTTAAGAATCATGAGTGCTATTCCCACTCAAAAGTATAAATCCTAAACTCTGAGATTTTCTGCCTAAATTTTGGCTCAGAGGCTCCTAGATCCAGACCTCTAAGGCAACTCAGACCCTCCTGATTTCTCAAATAAGTAAAATGAAAATGGAAAGTTTAGTTGACTTCCCCCAATCACGCAATATCAGAGGCTGAAGAAAGTGGTGGAAATGCTTCTTCCCAATCAGAAAACTGGGAGATTCCAAAAGGCAGAAGGAGAGTGGCGATTGCTGAAGGTGACATCTGTCACCAAGAACAGAAACAAGAAGGTGCTAATGCCCTTAGAGCTCTCTATCTCCCTGTGGAGCCCAGGGACAGCTATCAGATCACCAGGGGCTGGGCTATTGCCTCCATTAGCTTATTCTGCTAAATTTCCCTTCCTGAAAGAGTCCCACAGATGACCCAGCCTTTGTGGGGGAGCAGAGGCCTTTGGTACTGCAAGGAGGTGTCAGCTTCCTTAGAAAGTATAAGCAGGCATGTAAAACTCATTGATGTCATTGAAGAAATGCCCTTAGTCATTTTCATCTGTAATGTGAAGAGGTTGGGTCAGGGGACATTTAAGGTTCCTATATTTATGTATTCTAAATCCTACAACATAAGTAGGTGTTTAATGACAATGAGGCACCTGCCCTGATACCTTGGTAAGGTGTGAACCTCTGTCTCTAAGTGAATCAGAAGGGAAATGCCATTGGCTGATGGCAAAGGGTCTCTCTTCCTCCCTGTCCCTGCCACTGCAAAGACTTCCTGTCAACTTTCATAGGCTTTCAATTTGTGACTCTGGGGTATTGCAGTCTCAGGTGCACTTCCTGTAAGGAGGGCTTTCTCTCTATGGTTTCTGCAATGGTTATAGGGCATGGCAAAAAAAAGGCCAGAGGGTGACTGCCCTTCTCACTGGGACTCATAGCTCAGTGGTGATTGTCCTTCCTTCTCAGAAAGGACCTAAAGGACATCACTATGTTACAGTGGAGTTGCAGCATGTCCGACTGTGGCAGAGCTTGGAGGGCTTGGGCACAAGTGGGACACAAGTAGTCCAGGTGAACACTGGGGGTGGATTCTCTCACTTTGCCCATCTCACATTTGTCCTGAGCTAATTCAGTTCTGTTTTGTTCATAGAGAACGGCTCCCTCTCTGATGAGGGCACGCCTTGCTGGGCCAGTGTCTCCCCGTCATGCAATCAATCCTAAGTTCTTAAGCGAGACCTTGAGAGGGTCCTTGTATCCACTTTTCTGACCACCTTGTGAGCGCTTGTCCTGTGTGAGTTCTCCATAAAATAATCTTTTTGGCAAGCTTACACTCAGCATTTGAACCACGTGCCAGCCTGATGGAGCTGTGCCCTCTACGGTAGCAGTTTAGTTTGAGAAAGGACCTCAGGTTCTGGCACCTGATCCTGCAGGTGGTCTTCAGGACTTTCCTGGCATGGCTCTGGTAGCTGTCCAGGTTTCACAAGCACACAACAATGGGGTCAGCACAAGTTTGGTAGTCAGTCTAATCCCTCTCTTCTCTCACACTTTCCTTCACAGCCTCCCAAACTCTGAGCTAGCTCTGGCAATGTGTGCGTCAATCTCATTATCAATGCGGGCATTCCTGGAAATATACTGCCAAGGGAAGTGGACTTATTCTCAAATCTTCACCGTTTATGTAACTGAGGGGTCCCCATGTGGATGATGGGTTCTGGCTGATGAAGGACTTGTGCTTTCTTGGTGTTAATTGTTGGGCCAAAATTAGCACAAGCAGCAGAAAATTCATCCACACTTTGCTGCATCTCAGCCTTGGAGGCTGCATTGAAGGCACAATCATCTGCAAACAAAAACTCACCAACACTCCCTCTGTTTTACTTTTGGCTGATAGTCTTTCCAAGTTGAAGAAGTTCATAGGTCATTAGGTCATTGTTAAAGACACTTCCAGGCACAATTGATGAACCCAAAAATACACACTCCAGATAGACATTGATAAAGAAGGACAATCACTCAAGGCAAGGAAGAGACTTTAGCAAAAAAAAAAGAACCATTGGGTTCTAAAGACAAAATACCCTTGTTTTTGGAAAAGGAAGCTATGGAGAAGAGCAGACCATGGAAATGGCAATGGAGTAGAGGGACCATTAGACATTGACCCAAAGGGCTGCAGGGGAACTTTACAAATTGAGAAGGAAGTTTTGCATCCTGGAATCTCCAAACTATTGGGTTTGCCTTCCATATATCTTCCACCTTTCCCCTGCACAGGTATCCCATTACTATCATCGTCTCTTTGGCATCCACATTTTCCAAGAGTTCTATTTTTATTTGGGACAGATTTTCCACTTTTCATTGGTGAAGAAAAGTTGTGAAACTACTGTTTTGGGTTCTCCATCTTAATAAATCCCTTTGCTAATAACTCCAGGTTCCCACTGCCCGACTATTTTGGAGAAACACACAGTTGGGTTCTGGGCAACACTGGAACCTGGGATCACCTCCCACTAGTAACTTAGCTTCACTGGATGGGGATGCAAAGATAAAAAAGTCAATGTGAACAGATCACAGAGTAGGGGAGTGTCTGGCAGACACAACTTCCAGTCATTTCTTACAGATGTCATTTAGCAATCTGAACCCCATTTCAATCATGAGGCAATCCAAAGAACATCAATGCTTCCCTAGTCATCAGCTACCTAGGGAAAAATTCTTGCTGCCATTGGCAATGCAAGTTTGTAAGGTGAAGGTCCAGACAACGTGGCAGAGGAAGGTGGCAGAAGATTATGATCTCCATTGCTGTTTGAAAAGCAGAGAAACAATTACAGAGAATTCCAGCTTTAAGACAATGTATTGAGAGATTTAATTAAGCAAATGTTTCCCAAGATCATCTAAGCAGGAAACTGGACCCAAGATAGCACTGAGAATGGCCAGCCTTTGCCATCAACAAATGAATGAGGGCTTCCATACTTGGACTTTCACCTTGTAGACCCAGATGTGCTGACAGAGAGCAGGAAAAAATGCCAAGGATAAAAGAGGAAAATCAGCAGGATAAATTCAGATGTAGGTGGAGAAGACATAAATTGGGAGTACCTCAATGCGGAAACTGCTCAAGGGGCCTGGAGGAGAGAACAATACCTGATGGCAGGGAGAAAACAAATGAACAAAAATATACCTGGTTAGAAGGCATCTCCAAAAAGAAACTTGAGAGTCTATTGGGAATTTGCAATTTGTATACCCATTTGTGCTGTGTTTTTGAGGGTATATATGTAGACTGATAATAGATCAATAGCTCAACTGTACAAATACTCATAGCATGCAGATACAAAATGCACATATTATTTATAAAACTATACAAACACAGACTGGTACATATGTGTATGTGTGCACATGTAAATATACATACATGTATGCATAAACAAACAATAATCCCACTTAATATTCCATAGAAGGCCATAAATTTACCAATAAGATACTATTTATAACATATTTAGCATAATGCTTAATACATACTAGGTACTTAATAAGTTCTTATTCTTTTCACTTCCTCTCTCCTTATAAAATTGATTTAGAACTCCAATTCCAATATTTACCTTTTGTTGATTAAGAAAAATCATTTTATTCAGTAAAGTGCTACCAGAAAAAAAATTATTCTTTTAATGAGTTATGTCTTGTTCACACATATTTTTCAAAATCATTGGAAAAATATAAAATAGTGAAAGCTTTTTATGACATTCAGATTATCAATATAAGATGATTATATTAACATATATGTAGGTAATAAGCATTCATATGTGCAGGTACGTATGCATATACACATGTATTTATGTGTATTTAATTTCTTCCCAATTTTTTAACGTTGAGATAATAATAGAGTTTAAAAGAAGAGAGTAATCTGACTTTTCTTAGAAAACTGCAATGATTCTTTAAATGCTCCAAAATTCTCTTTGAAACTAGAGTCAATTCTTTAATGAATATTGACTTAAAATTTGAAATCAAATACCAGCAAGGAAATTACAGCAACATATTACAAAGTTCATACAGTATGACCATGTGGGATTTATATCGAGAAATGAGAGTGCATTTATTGCTTTGAAAACCATAGGCATAATTGACCATAGCAATAACAAAAATGACAAAAATCATGTAAGTATATCAATAGGTGGAGAAAAGCTTTTGACAAAATATAATACCAATTCCTAAAAACATTAAAATATAGTAATAACCGGATATTTTAAAACTACTAAGTACGATCTATTTAAAACCAAGAACAAGCATTATCTGTAATGGGGGTAAGCGTGAAGCCTTCTCAGTAAGAGCAGAGAGAAGCAAGATTTCCATTATCACCACTATTATTCAGTATTGCATTAGAAAGGCTAGTTGTAGCAATAAGACAAGAAAAAGAAATTAGAGGAATAAAAATAGGCAATAAGGAAACAAAACTATCACTCTTTGCAGATAGCCTGTTGGTATGCTTAGAGAACCCTAGAGAAACAAGTATAAAAAGCTGGTTGAAACAATTAACAGCTTTAGCAAAGTTTCAGGATATCAAGAAAAGATAAAAATTAATATTACCTCTGATTTCTACTGTATTGATTTTACAATGTGATTCATTTTATTCGATATTGATTTTTTTCCTTTAACAGTGTTTTATTTTTCCCAATTGCATGTAAAAACAATTTTAACATTCATTAAAAAAATGCATCCAAATTCTCTTTCTCTCATTCTTCTCTTCTTAAAAACATAAGCAATTTCACATGGGCTATACATGCAATCATGCAAAACTTATTTCCATATTAGTGATGCTGAGAGGAAAAAAAAATTCCACCAAAAAGAAAGTGAAAAAAAGTGCTTTGATCTGTACTCAGACTTCTTTAGTTCTTTCTATGGAAGTGGATGGCATTTTTCATGATGAGTAGGTTGGGATTGTAAGGGGTCATTGTATTACTGAGAATAGCTAAATCATTCATAGTTGATTATCTTACAGTATTGCTATTACTGTGAACAATATTCTCCTGATTCTGCTCCCTTCATTTTGCATCGGTCTTTCTAGATATTCTGAAAGAATTCTGCTCATCATTTCTTATAGTATTATATGATGTTTACAATAGTGTTTCATAACTATCATAGACCACAACTTGTTCAACCATTCCCCAATTCATATGCATTCATCAATTTACAATTCTTTGCCCCACAAAAAAGAGCTAATATAAATATTTTTTTTCTAAAATATATTCTTTTCCCCTTTTAACAATATCTTTTATAAACAACACTATAAATGGCATTGCTGGATCAAAAGGTATGCACAGATATATAGTTCTTTGGGCAGTTTGAAATAACTTTCAAGAATGGCTGAATCAATTCACAACTCCTCCGGCAGTGCATAAATGAGCCAGTTTTCCTACATCCCTCCCACTTGTTTTTCATTTCCCTTGTCTTTCATGTTAGCCAATCTGATAAGTATGAGACAGAACCTCAGAGGTGTTTTACTCTGCATTTTCTTAATTAATATGATTTGGAGCATTTAAAAAATTATGATTATAGATAGCTTTTATTTTTTCATCTGAAAATTTCCTATTTATAACTTTTGACCATTCATTAACTGGGGAATGGCTTTTATTCTTATAAATTTGCCTCAATTTTCTATGAATTCAAGAGGCCTTTATCAGAGACACTTGCTGTAATTTCCCCCCTCCCCCCAGTTCTCTAGATTTCTTCTTATTTTGGCTGCATTGGTTTTGTTTGTGTGAAAACTTTTTTTTTTAATTTAATATAATCAAAATTATGCATTACACATTTTATGTTATCTATGTCTTGTTTGGTCCTAAATTCTTGCTTTAGGCATAGTATTCATGTCACCCTGGAAATCTAAATCATGTACCTATTTTGAACTTTTCTTGACATAGAGTGTGAGATATTGGTCTACACCTAATTTCTGACAAAATGTTTTTTGTCAGATAGTGAGATTTTGTCCCCCAATCTTGGATCTTTGGGTTTATCAAACAGTAGGTTATTTTGGCCATTTACTACCATGTATTATTTAGTTAATCCAGTCTATATTCTATATCTTTTATTATTAATCTGTCTCTTCTTTTGTGTTTGTTACTTAATATTTTCCCCCAATAACATGTAAAGAAAGTTTTCAACGTTAATCCTTGGTAAAATTTTGAGCTCCAAATTTTTCTTCTTCCCTTCCTTTCCTCCCCCTTCCCCAAGACAGCAAGCATTATGATATAGATTAAACATGTACTATCATTTTAAACATATTTCAACATTAGTCATGCTGCACTACTTTAATTCTTAAACAGATTGTTGTGAAGTTTACTACTTTGTAGTATAATTTGGGATCTGGTATGGCTGAGTGCTATATTGATTTTTACAATTGTTAACATTTGCCTAAACTCACCTCACTCAGAAGTGCAGACTCTCAGAGTCTCTCAAAGGTCTGGTTGAAAGGGAATGGTGTCCATGGCTCTCCTCTGGGTCATCTGCTTATTTTCAGTATGCCATTAACAATTTAACTTGGAATATGCTTTTGTTAGATGGAAATCCCAAGCAGCTTTGCCTGGTGTCATCCCCCCAAAAGGGGACTGTCTTTGGCCCATTAAAGATACTTTGGTCTCCCTGAAGAGGACAGCAATTGGGTAGTTTTGGTTTGGTTGGTTCTGATATTCCAGACAAGATTACAAGAGTCAGATAAGGCCCATAAAACAATTATCATTCTTTAATTATCAGGGGCAACTAGGGGAAATCATAGTGCATAGAGTACTATGTTGAGAGTCAGAAAGATCTGAGTGCAAACATGGCCTCAGTCACTCACCAGCTGTGTGATCTTAGGCAAATCACTTCATCCTGTTTGCCCATTTTCTTATCTGTAAAATAAGCTGGAGAAGGAAATGGCAAACCACTTCAGTGTCTTTGTCCATAAAAGGGATCAAAGAGATTCAGAAATGGCTGTAACAACTTAACAACAATAGCACTGCCAAATTGTCAGAGAGGGGTGTCATTAGCCATACGGGAATGAACCCATTTCCCCTAATTATAGACCATCATAACCCCCCACCCACCCACCCAGGCTGCCTCCTTTCCTCCATGTCAATAAAGAGGTGCTTCCCCTTCCCATACTTAAAATTATTGTAAAAATGATTTTGCTCAAACTTCCTTGGTTCATCCTAATTGCTTTTTTCTCACCACCATGTGAAATAAATCCACATAAATCATTAGCATTTCCATACATTTCAAACAAAAACAAAAAGGGAGAGATAGTAGGAGAAATTCCATTCAAAATAACTGCAGACAATGGAAAAACTTAGCAGTCTACCTGCCAAGACAAATCTGAAGACTTTATGAACACTTCAAGAAAATAAGAAAAAAAGTAATACGGCTAATGAAAATATTTAAATAAAGTATTAAAAACAGTTTTTCATAAACAAAATTAATCAGTTCAAAATTATAAGGAAAAGGGGAAACTGGAAAAATGTATAACTAGTTGCTCTCATAAAGAAGACTTCATTTCTCAAATGCATACTAAAGTCTATTTATTTAAAAAGTTAGTCATTCTCCAATTAATAAATGACCAAAAGAAGTTATCTCCAGGATAATACATCTTGACCAAGTAAGATTTATACCAGGAATGCAGGGCTGGTTCAATATCAGGAAAACTATCAGCATAATCAATTATATCAATAAC
>JAJPUD010001246.1:138378-188770 GCA_023553655.1 Myrmecobius fasciatus
TCTCTCTCTCTCTCTCTCTCTCTCTCTCTCTCTCTCTCTCTCTCTCTGTCTCTCTTTTTCCTTGATGCAATTGGGGTTAAGTGACTTGCCCAGGGTCACACAGCTAGGACGTGTTAAGTGCCTGAGATCCGATTTGAATCCAGATCCTCCTGACTTCAGGACTGGTGCTCTATCCACTGCACCACCTAGCTGTGCCAGGTCATCACTCTCTCCACTGGACAGGGCTTCCATCCCCCTTCCTGATCCTGAGAAATAAACTCTCTTGAAGCTCATCTTGGCTGATTTAGAAAAAAAAAATACAAGGTCATTCAGCTCATTCCTGGGCCTAAAGCTTGCATTTACTACTTGAATAGGATCTGTTAGAATTAAAAATTTGTTGGACTTCAAATCTTAGGGGTGCCACTGAGTCCTGATGATTGACTGATATAGGACATCCCAATGCAGCCAGGGTATTAAATGTCTCTGATATCACTGGGGGCAATCAGTAGCAGCCATAGACAAATCCCATACTTCAAAACAAAGAAGTTTCTCTTCTTAGCGGAAAACAATCTTTTTTTTTCTAAGTTCTACAATGAAATGGAAAGGCTGAAAATTACTGCAGTTACTGATCGTCTATTCAATATGAAGGAGTCGGAAGAGAGATCCAGATTGTTTTGTATTCTTTCCAAAGGATCCTTTGCTTTCTTTTGAAATTATATGAAGAATTTTCTTCTTGGGGAAATGTAGATTTGGAACTATTCTATATTGCTCGGGAATGACTAATGTTGCTTCACTTTTTCTAATCAGGTTTGAGGACAACTAATCATTACTCCAAGGCAGGCTTATGCAGTGAACTCTCTGGTGGTAAATTCGTTCCCTAGTCTGTCTATACTAAGTTTCTCATTTCTCTGTTTTTCAGAGTAGTATTACATGAAAATCAGCTTGTGCCAATGGCAAAAATCATTCTTTAATACAATAGAAAGTCATATATGGAGAGAATGAAGTTATGATCATAGGATAGCAGGAGTACAGTGCTCTTCATGTGGAAAGGTCAGCTTGAAGCTTCTACCTCTTAAATAGCTTGGTATCATAGAAAATTCTACTGCAAACAATCTCAGAGGGAAATCAGTCAATTTGGTGACTAAATATCAGTCTGGAAACAAAGATCCGCCTGGGTCCCAAACCCGGGAGGAAGAGGAGATAATTTATTAAATATTGGAGGGACAAAGCTAATCTGGACACTGATTAGAAGTTCCCTCATATTTGCCTCCTCCCTTTATAATGCAGCAGGTTCTAGGACTTCCCTAATCCAAGTCTTGATAATAATATAGCATGCAGGATTTACCATGTCTTGGGTCATCCACCTTCTTGCTTTTGAAATACTGTTCAGGGATTGATAATCAAGGCAATGTCATTGTTGCTATTATGAAGGATTGACATCCAACTGTTTTATAAATCTGGTAAGGTGATCATCCTAGCAAATCCAAGGCTGTCTTCCTTAGATGTCATTTCCTGTTCCTAAAAATCTGCACATATTAGTTCAATCTTTCCTGTGGCTCTGACTGTCCCATGTGCCAGCAGGACTTCCACTTCATACTAGACTCGTGTTCTCTTGTCAGAAATTACTTCATAACAATTGGGAACTTAACTTTTGATAGAAATATTGTCTTTTTTTTTTTCAAAATAACCCAAGTCTTTTGAAAGCAGAATTTCTTCCTTCTTGGTCTTCGTATCCTCAGCACAAAGGCACACAAGGGACACTTAATAAATGCTTTTTGATTTGGATCAGATTTTATTGTGGGACAAAGAGTGCTACATTTAGATTTGGGGAAAAATTAATTTAAAACCCTGCCTCTGACACTTAGTATGACCACAGTCATTTCAGTCAATATCTCTGACCCTCAGTTGTATCAACTGATTAGGAATAGTTATACCTATAAAAGCTACCTGAGAGAGCATCTGTATGAAAGAACACAATATATGGGAAGTCCACTGTATCTCTTAAAGTAATATATAAATGTCAACTATTATTATTGTCAGAGCATTTTCTATTTAGTGCTAGGTGAGAATAGGAAGATCACACTGCATCTAAAAAGAAAGGGTGAAAGTGTACCCCTGATGTTTCCCTAGTCCATAGAAGAAACCTGGAACCCAGTACCCCTCATTCTGAATCCAGACACAAAAAGTCACCTTATCATGCTATTTTTTCAACTCCCTTGTTTACAGATGAAGAAATCAAGGCTCTCAGTGGGAAGAGACTTGGATAAAATAACACAACTGGTTAGTGGCCATGATGATGATCATAAGGGATGAGCAAGTAAGGAATGAGTGTGTTCTGAAGAATAGGAGAAAATAATATTCATATTCAGTAGTCTCAGAGACAGATAGAGTTGGGCCATATTTCACATTGCTTTCATTTCCAAAAGTGTATTCCCTTAAAAAGTTGTTTAAAATCTTATAAAAGAGACTGGATCACAGCTTAGTTTATATATATACATACATACATACATAAATGTATATACACACAGATAAATGGATATATATGTAGATATAGATAAGGATAAGGATAATAGGGAGCAGTAGAGAAAGATTTGGGGGAAGGGTAATGAAAAGCATGACAAATGAAAAAACCTTTAAGAAAATTGAATTATTAGCCCTTGGTAATGAAGCAACTATTTAGTAAGCAAATATGATTCCTAAATAATGTATGAGAAAATTTATTCCATCCTAGATAACAATTTAAACTTAGGGTTGGTTCAAAATTCTTTAGGATATATCTCTTCTTATTTGCATCTGCTTTTTGGAAGCTGTTAAGGGTGATGATTCATTTCTTCTGGATGGTGAGACAATAATGAAATGTTGACAATGCCTTCGGGTAATACACTAGAAAGTACTTTTTAATAAACTGAGAAAATGTTGTTTTAGCAATTGAAAAATAATTAAGATGCAATTAGGGAAATAAACAACTATTGTGAATAGGCAGGCAAGTCATCAGATCATGGGACCAAGAGCAGTAAAATTATCTGGAAAACAGGACAGTATTTATATAACAACATTGCTGTGGGACAAAATCAAGAAGAGTTTAAAGTAAAATGTTGTTTTTGGAATATATGAATAAACATGGTACCTAGTGTTCTTTATTATTGAAAATGTGTGACAAGGTCTATCAAAGGTGACTTTGCCCAGGATGCTTAGATCGAAAGAGCATTGACAGCCTTACACACACACACACACACACACACACACACACACACACACACATTTTGCAAAGGCCTTTTCACGTTCTGGGGTTCATGATATCATCAATCAGATGACTTCATTCAAGTATACAAATTCCAACCCAACTACAAATTCTCAATTTCAGTGTTGTTTGCTTGCATTTTGTTTTCTTTCTCATGTTTTTCCCATTTTCTTTTGATCTGATTTTTTCTTGTGCAGCATAACAATTGTGCAAATATATACAGAACTGCACATGTTTAACCTATATTGGATTATTTGTTGTCCAGGGGAGGGGGTGGGGTGAAGGGAGGGAGGAAAAAATTTAGAACACAAGATTTTTTTTAAAGGGCATGCTCTTTATTTTTATTAATACACTGCAAAAGCACAAGATGAGTTACAGTCAATCAGAAGCCTCTAATTTATTTTTTTATTAAAGCTTTTTATTTGTATAACATATGTATGGGTAGTTTCCCAGCATTGATCTTTACAAAGCTTTCCATTACAAATTTTACCCCCAGTCCCCTCCCCTCCCCTAGATGGCAGGAAGTCCACTACATGTTAATAATGTTGAAATACTTGACAAGTTGTGCAAGAAAAATCCTATCTACAAGAAAAACAAAGAACATCAGAGAAAGGAAACCCAATGCAAGCAAACCTCAACAGAGAGCATGAAAATGTTATGTTGTGGTCCATATTTCATATCCCTCTCTCTGGGTGTATATGGTCTTCTTCAGTGAACAATTGGAACTGGTTTGAGACAATTCTTTGTTGCAGAGAGCCATGTCCATCAGAATTGATCATCATATAGTCTTGGTGTATAATGATCTCCTGGTTCTCCTCACTTCACTCAGCCAGTTCATGCAAGTCTCTCCAGGCCTCTCTGAAATCCTTCTGCTGATCGTTTCTTATGAACAATAATATTCCATAACATTCCCATACCATAATTTATTCAGCCACTCTCCAATTAATGGGCATCCCTTCAGTTTCCAGTTTCTAGCCACTACAAAAAGGGCTGCCACAAACATTCTTGCACATGTGGGGCCCTTTCCCTCCTCTAAGATCTCTTTGGGATATAAGCCCAATAGAAACACTGCTGGGTCAAAGGGTATGCACAGTTTGATAACTTTTCGAGCATAGCTCCAAATTGCTCTCCAGAATGGTTGGATCCATTCACAGTTCCACCAACAATGTATTAGTGCCCCAGTTTTCCCACATCCCCTCCAACATTCATCGTTATCTTTTCCTGTCATTTTAGCCAATCTGATGGGTGAGAACACAAGATTTTAAAGGGCAAATGTTGAAAGCTATATATGCATATTTTTGAAAATAAAAAAGTTAAAAAAAATAAAAACAAGTCTTCTGCTTGCTTGCTTATTTATAAAATCACTCATTTATTTTACTTTTCTTTAAGTCACCTACTTTTTAGATTTACTCATCCATTTATCTTTCCATTTCTTTAACAATGTATTTATTTGTACTTTTTTCTTATTTATACGTTCAACATTTTTCATTGATTGCTTATTTATTCATTTTATTCTTTCCCTGAAATGTTCAAGTGGATCTTTGACCTTATTGATCGCAATAATCCACGCCTGTCCATCCTGTGTAAAGAAATTTAGCAAAATTTTATGTTGTAATCTTTTAATGTGATATAGAAAATACTCTGAGAAATTTAGATTTTCCCCTTCTCATGATACAGCAAAAATTTTATTAATAAATACTGAAATTATTTCTTTAAATAGTTTATAGAAAAGAAATTAGCACAAATTTGGTGATACTAATGCTCTCTCCATTATTTCTTTTTAATTAATTGTACACACAGTTTTGTAGGCATAAATAGGCTGTAATACTTTGGTAATGAAAGTAAAATTATGTCATTAGGAAGATCTCTGACTGGAGAAAATATGGATGTTTGGTTGACTGAAACATAACTGACAGATAATCCAAATGCTCTATTACAAGAGATGGAAGGAAACATACCTGCATGTTGAAGGATTGAATGGGATTCTTACATAAGATGTGAGAACATGAACATTTCTCTAAGAACCAAAAGAGCTTAATGGGTTGGGATCTGAACCACCAGAGGCAAGACAAATTCTGATCATGGATCAATCAATGGAAGAAGCAGAAAGATTGCAAGCCTGTAAATGACAAGTCAAATCATTTCATGTAACTCAGACACATTTTTCTCACTTGTAAAATTTATAATTGAATACTTGGAAAATACACCAATCCCACAGTGAGAATCATATGAGAAAATGAATTCAAATTTAAAGAGCTTTTCAGTATTTTAAATATTTTATGATTGCATACAAGCTATTATTACAACAATAATTGATGTAATTGTTTTATAATTCTGTTAACCAATGGCCCTTATTAATTTTCCCTTCTCCTTATTAACACCTAATTCCAAAGAAGACCCACATCTAAGTATTATTTTGGACTATCATCCATAATCAGGAAATTAGTCATTCTCATGTAGTTCTCAAAACTACATGCTGGGAGCCAAGTAAGTTGTGTTTTTTTTTCTTTTCTTTTTTTTTTTTTAATGAGAAAAACAAAATCTGTAAAGAATGCAGATTGCACTAAATCTTTTAGCTTTAATGCCTCAAGGCCACATTCCATAAAGTAAAAAAAGCCTTTGAAAAAGTCCAAAATAATGATATGATATAAATAATATGCCTAATTATATTGAAAAAAAAATCAGAATGGAGCTCTGAAACAGGGTCACTTTGTTGCAATTGAAAAGGGGTATAATTGAGTGCTGAACAATTCCAGAGATTTTGTTCTTATATTAGCTTCACTGTGTGCAATCAAGAGTCTTATTTATTTTATTTTATTCCCTCCTTGGTGGGTTTTTTTAAAGCTATAGCTCTGATTATAACCAGAGTTTTCTCTAGTGTCCCATTCTGTTGAACTTACACTTTAGAGTTAACCAGATGGTAACTGAAATAACCTCATAGTGCTTTGAGTTGAAAGGAAGATTGTGTGGTTTACAAAATATCATTGCAAATTTCTAAACTCGACTTCATAAATTTATTTTGAAAGTACAAGATGGAATCTGTATGCTTAGAGAGGAAGGAAATGGGTTGGGGACATCTTAATGAGTTTTATGGCATTGCTTTTAATAATGTATTCTATAAGACCAAGATAGGGGTTTCCATTTGAAGCTGCATTAAAAGAGGCTTTTAGGAAGGAAGGAAGGAGGAAAGTTCCTTTCCTACTCTGATCTGGGTAGGTGACTGTGGAGAGTTGGGTTTTGTTCTGAGCTCTGTACTTTGGAAATAAGCTAAAAACACTCTATTCTGGGCGGAAAATATGATTAATTTGTAGAATAAGTGAAGAGACTGATTTAGGCTCCTATGGAAGGAAACATTGCTCAACAACTAGTCGTATCTAAATTGATTCCAGAAGAAAGGATTTTCAGACTTTGAAAGCAGCTCAATGGGCATTTTCTTCAATCCAGATCTGAATTTAGAGTTTCCTCTACAATATTCCCAAAGGTCAATCTCTAAGATGAGGATCTCACTACCTCCAGAGGCAGCCCATTGCCCTGAGGGTCGTTACAAGTAATGGGTGATTACTGCAGATAGCAGGGATCCCCTCAAGAGCTTTTTAGCTAATTCTGGAAGATGATTAGTCAATCACATCAGAGCAAGATGATTGTGCATGTGATGATTTAAATAAATGAACTCTGAAATCCTTCCCAATTTTAGGTACTATAATCATTCTGTGAAAGAAAGAAGGAAAACGTCCAACAATTGAACATATTTTTTTTTATCTTTCTCCAAATCTTTTCCATCCCTCACCAAATTCTGTATTTTCATTTATATCCCCATCTCAAATTGCCCAGCCATGAAAATACACAATTACCTCGGACTGGTTTTCCTTCACTGAATCACATCAGGTATCAAATCCTGCTTATTTCAACTGTCAACATTTCGCCTCTGTTCCATTCACAATTATAATCTCCTAGGATAGGTTTCCATTGTTAACTCCTTAGCCTAGTTCAAAAATTGCTGGACAGATATCTTCGCATCGTTTTCTCCCCTAACCTAACACCATCTATCATCTTACTGTAAAACAATTAAACATAGATATGTCTTGTGATTTATCTGCTTATTTATTTATTTTTTACCCTCAGTGGCTTCAATTTCTATAAATTTACATAATAACAGCATTGTAAAGGGAAACAACTCTAAAAGCTGAAAGAATTCTGATCAACATAATTCCAGAGAACCTAAATAAGGCAGAAGCTGAATAAGAGATGATGGATTCAGGAGGCAGAATGAAACAGCTATTGTCTTGAATTGGGCTATTGAGGCAATGTGTTTTGCTTGACTAAGAATATGTGTTACAAGGATATTTTTTCCCCTCTGGGAGAATATGCAGTGAAAGGGAGAAAAAATAGATATTTATTCATTTAAAAATAAAGTTTAATTTAAAATAAGATTTGCCTGGACTTCTGCTTTTCCCTTGTTGTATTCTATTGATTATCTTAAGCTTATGTGCACATGACATCTTTCCCTCTCCTGCTCCCATTAGTTTTTAAGTCATTATGGGCTGAAAGTGTTTCTTTTATTAATTTTTTCCTCTTTGTTTCCTGAGTAAGTTTATCATAGCACTGCATAATCATAAAACCATAAGAGACAGAAGGAGCATAATCATAAAAGTTTAGCCACCATAGAAAGATTCTATATATTTGAACACTACCTAATTAATGGTCTCTCTGTTGGCAATGTATCCAATAAGTGGTTATTCGTGCTTTGCATGGATATCTCTAGTTTGGAAGAACTCTACCTCATAAAGCAACACAATCCAGTGTTAAATAATTCTGATTATCTGATTATCACCAAGAGGCCCCCACTCCTTCACACTGTTCTTACCTTTGTCTTCTATAGTCAAGCAGAATAAAACTAATCCTTCTTTTTATGTTACATCCCTTCAGATACTTGAAAATGGCTCCCATGTCACTGTCCCTCTAAGCTTGCTCTTCTCCATGTTGAATCCTCAGCTCCTTCCAATGATCCCCATGTGTCACAATCCCTCAGCTGTATTTTTAGATCTGGGTGTTTTGCAGAGTTGCAGACAGGGATCTCCAAGTGCTGAGTAAATAGGAAGGATCACCTGCCCCTAACCCTTTGGATGGACATGCTCCACTGCAGACAAATCAGGAGCCACCACACCAGGAAACTCCCCATTTCCTCAAATCTCTTGTCATCTGGCTCACCAGTGACGTAGTACTTTAACTGTGCTCAGAGTGTAATGATATATTCTGATAGCGTACCTCCATTATAGATTTAGAAACATATGTGTAAGATTTGATACTTATCTGGAAGGAATTTTAAAAGCATTTTATTGTGTCTTTTGTCTTATATCTGAGGAATTCTGGGAGGATCATTAGGTTTAACTCTTTCTTTTGATAAAAAGAAACAAGCAAAAACCCCAACTACAGGGACTTCTGATGATGGCACAAGATTGCTGTGGCTCCCTATCCCAGAGCTAAGAGTGGGGGATGGATGGAGGTGGAGGGTAGCTCCATCTCCATCCAGGATTCTAGGAGAGCTCATCTCTAATGCTGTCACTTCAGGCACCCCCATCTTTGCTGCTCCATGTGTTAGGGACCTCAGTTTTATGCAGCCACATAACACTGTGTAGTTATTATAAATGAATATTAACTTCAAACACAAAGCACAAGCAGGAGGATTTTCTCCAAGAACATTCAGCAAATTCTCTTCTACATCACCTTGGTCTCTGGGGAAGTAGACTACCAACTGAGCTCCAACATAGCCAAGTTCATGGCCGGATAGAGCATGACTGATCAATGGCTCCTCCTATTTGTGTGGGTTCTCAAAATCGCCCCTCCAAAAAAAATCAAGTGCCTTTTGTCCCTGTCGAGATGGGGTGCACAAACCTAACCAAGGTGGGAGAGGCTGCTTCTTGCCCATGGAGTGGAAGAGAAGGAATAAAAAGGAGATTGACAAGGCTCCTTTCTCAGCACCCTAGGACCTCAAAGAGGGAGAAAACCCAGAGGCTTCTCCCCTTATAACACAGTTTCTCACTGGACACCAAGAGCAAAACAGTTACTGATTCCCGCCATGTGTGTGAGACCAAGAGGAAATAGCCAGTCGCTCTGGAAGGCCTCTCCATTCAATCAGGACCTCCTCTTCATCCTGCTGGCCAGTCACAGAAGCCCACAGAAGGGCGGAGTGGGCCCCATAGTCCCTGGAAGCCTCCACCTTTGCATTGTCCCAGTAGCACGCTCCCCAGCATCCTTCACACAGAGAAGCTTCATTAGCAGGGGCAACTGACGGGGTCTGAACATATTCCAGAGCCCTGACAGACATTGATTATCCAGCCTTTGGCCTCATGAGTCTCCCATCCCTTTGCAAGGAGGGAAGACAAATGTCTCCTTATTGACTCTCATTGGGTCTTCAGGTACCTGAGGTTCAAGTTCCTTCAGTGATCTTCACTTTTTTTTATTATTTGTTTTTCTTTTTTCTTTTTGCTGAGGCAATTGAGGTTAAGTGATTTGCCCAAGGTCACACAGTTAGGGAACGTTAAGTGTCTGAGATAAAATTTGAACTCAGGTCCTCCTGACTTCAGGACTGGTGCTCTATCGACTGCACCACCTAGCTGCCCCGCGATCTCCCCTTTTGCACTGCATCAGTCCCTTTGTGCAGAGTTCTCTTGGTTGAACTTACTTTGTTTTGGTCACTCATTCACTTGGTAAGCATTAATGTGCCAGATGCAAGGCTAAGCCCTGGAGGTACAGAAAGAAGCAACAGCCCCTGGTGTCAATGAGCTTACAGTCTGATGCAAAGGGATGTATATCTCAAGCTCCATATAGGATAAAGAGGAAAAAAAGGAAAAAGGAAAAGCACCTAGTTTAAGAGGGGCTAAGGAGGGCTTCCTTTGGGAGGTGGGATTTTAGTTGTTTACGAATCTTTCTATGTTTCTGAATTCTTCTTGTTCATCATTTGGTGCTGCACGACACTTTCCCACTACACTGATGTACCATAGCCATCCCCCAAGAAACCGGCCCCTGTTTAGCATTCGGGTCCTGCTACTAATATGTTCACTTAAATTGGACCTCTTCTTCTTACTTTGACTTGCCTGGATTATACGCCCAACAGAGAAAACACTGGCTTAAAGGGTCTATTAAAGAGGATGAAAATGTTAATCCCTAAAATATAAAATGATTGGTTCATTTCACAGTTCTAATCACAACCTGCCATCTTCTATCTATCTCCTTTAATAATGAATACTTCTCTTTCTCTCTCTCCTCTCTCTCTCTGTTTCTCCCTCCCTCCCTCCCTCCTTTCTTCTCTCCATCCCTTCTTCCCTCCCTCCTACTCTCTTTCCCTCCCTCCTTTCTCTCTCCTTCTCTCTCTCTCTCCCTCTCTCTCTCTCTCTCTCTCTCTCTCTCTCTCTCTCTCTCTCTCTCTTTCCTTCTCACTCCCCACCTTTCTCTCTCTCTCTGTATATGTGTATGTTTAGAACTTACCAAAAACCAAGTAAGAGAAGCCGTCTGTGTGCATTGTGGGAGACTAGAAGACTGTGCCCGATCCTATGCATCTCTTACGTAGTGCTTCCTTATATTTTAAATATATAATAAATTAACCATGTACCTTTCAAAGTCGCCCTTCTTGCCATTGATTCAAGAGGGCTTTTCCCACCAACTGCACAACTGGGTTGGAGAAAATGAAATGAATGGGCACAGTCGAGCAAGACAAATCCCCATGTTGGCGACATTCATCCAGCATTTAGAGCCCTGAGCCTCTGTGTGAGAAGATGAGTAGCATGTGTGATCATTGCTGAGGATATCCTTCTGGTACCATTATTAGTCAATGCATCAGGCAGAGTTCTTCAGTCTTTCCAAGTAGTTTGTCATTTAGATTGTTGTTTAAATACTGTTCTAGTTCTGCTCACTTTCTTCTTTATCAGTTCATAGATTTTTTTTTCTAGTTTTCTTTAAAACTGTTTCTTTATTGTATTCAGCCCAACAATTTACTAGTCTATTAGTATACCTTCACTTGGACTTCCATTACTAAAATGATGAACATTTCTTTGTTTTCAGTTGCTGTTCTCAATACAAAAAAAATTATATGTACCTATATGTGATATACATATTATACAATACTATATATTTATGTTATATATAGTATATAACATTATATATATATATATTATATAATATACATACGTCTTACACAAAATAATACACCACACAAACATGATATAATATAGCAATATAAATAGCGCTACTAGCATTGCTGTCGTATATTGGTTTCTACTTGCCTGGGTTCTCAAAATTATTATTCCAAAATGATTAGTCCTTCTTCCCAGGGAGATGGAAAACATTATGGTTGCCCAGTTTTCCTTATCAAGAATGGAGAAGGTACTATTTGCAATGTGTGTGTTTGTGTGTGTGCATGCAATCACATTATGTATGTATATATGTATGAGTGTATATTTGTGTATGTATACATATGTGTGCTTGTGCATGTGTGTGTTTCCCTCCTTTTTTCCTCTTCAGGGTATTGACTTAGTTGTGATATTTCTGGATCTAAACGTAGGCAAAATTTAGGTACTTTTGGAGCTTTGTTCAAATTGCTTCCCAGGATGACTGGACAAATTCCTGGCTTCATCAACAATAAAAGCAGGATGTTAAATAAAAAATACTTCCACAGTTCTTCCAACAATTGTCATTTACATTTTGTGTTATATTTGCCAATCTGGCAGGTATGAATTAAAAACTCAATTGTTGTAATTTGCATTTTAATTATTAGTGATTTTAACATGTTACCTTTTTGCAATATTCTCTCTCTTTTTTTAAATAAACTCTCATACCCATAGATCACTCACTAAGCATTTATAAACACAAGGTATTAGATAATGTGCTAAGTAAGCATTGGGGATATGAAGAAAAGTAAACAGAAACCCTGTTCTCCATGAGCTCCCAGTATAATGCAGAAGAAAAGATTCAAACACCTCTGTACAAATAAGACAGAGATGGGATAAATTAGAAATAATCTCAAAAGGAAGACATTAGCCCCATAAGTTTCCAAAATCATTGTTTTCATGTTCTTCTTATTTGTTTATTATGTCATCCTTTTGGTCTATGTCCCGTAACCATTTGGAGCTTTGCTTGGTATATGATAGGAAGTGGTGTTGTTCTTGATCTAGTGTCTGCAAAATTGTTTTCTACTTTTCCCAAAAGTTTCTTTTTCTTTCTAATAGTGATTTTATACCCAGGAGCTAGCTTTGAGGCTTCATTAAACACCAGGATACTCTGTTTGCTTCCCTATATGTGATGTGTACCTAATCAATTATATTGATTGACTCCTCTATTTTCTATCCAGCACTAACATGTTTTGGTTCTTTATGGTATAGTTTAAAATCTGGCTGGCCCCCTTGTTTCCCATACTTTTCATTATTAACCCTGGAAGTCTTTGCCTTTTGTTGTTCTAGATGAATTTATTTGCTTCTAACACTAAAACATTATGATTTAATTGTATGAATGATATGGCATTGAATAACTTAATGTATGTCATGTTTTCATTTCTATTACATTGATTTATCCTACCTATATTCAATGACTATCTCTTGAATAAGATTTATTTTAATTACTGCAATTTAATTACTTCATATTTTTATACATAAAATATTTATTTATAAAGCTCATATATATTTATTTATATATGTATAATATATATTTATGTATATATATCAAATATACATATTTATTTATAAAGTTCGCAGCACACACACATATATCTTGATAAGCATCTCCACAAGGATATGAGAATTTTAAATTAAATTTATATCTTCCTGCACTATTTTGTTGGCAATAAACAGAAACATTATAATTTGAATTTCTTATAAAGATTACTTTGGGGTTATATTATTAAATTTCAAATGATTAGACTCAGCAAATCATTTTCCTTTTTTGTGAGATCATTTTATATCTGGAGAGTCATCCAGTGTATCACTTATCCCTCTCATTTAGGAGTTATATGCATATATGGTGAATGTGGTGCTAAAACTTTCCCATGTGACTGATATGAATGAGAAACACTGCAAAGCCAAGCACTGACCTCTGAGAACTCCATGGGAGACCTCTTTCCAATTTGCTGTCTGCCATTTGCATCTGTCCCCATATCACCCACTCTTACTACCATCTCAGCCAAATCTTTACATTGTGATATGAGAGACATTGTAAAATGCTTCCTAAAAGTCTAGGGGAACTAAAGCAACAAAATCCCTGACCAATCATTTTCTAATCCTCTCAACAAAGGAAATAAAGTGGCTCCAGAATGACATGCTTTGGGAAGGCAGATTTTCTCTAGGCTATTGTCACCAACTGTCTATTTTAAACCATTCCAGAATGTGTCTAGGCATTTAAATTGAGTTCACTGGCTAATATATAGTATTCCGAGGTGGCTCTTTCTCTCTTTTTGAAAACTGGGACATTTGCCTTTTTTCAATACTGTGCTACATTTCACATTATCCGCATAGTCTTTAAAGATCATCAACATTAGCTCATCAACCACATTGATCATTTCTTTTTTCCCCTGAATTATATTTTTTTCATAATCCTAGTTACTCATCAAGGGGTCATAGGTAATTTTGTTTTTTATTATTATTATCTACTTGCTTAGCATGCATTTTAACTCCCTGTAAATACTTTTCCTTTTGTTTTGACTTTTTTAAATCAAAAGATCATTCTACTTGGAAAAGAAAACAGATAGGTCTTAGAATCTCCTTATTGTTTGCTATTATAATTCCATTTTTCCAAGGGCAACCCTATCACTTCTTTTATTATCTTATTTTCTCCAATATAAAAAACAATAGCCAACACAAAAACATTAGTGTTTTACTATCTTCATAAACTTCATCAATACTCAGCATTCATATTCCTTATACTGTTCTTACAAGACTGTATCACAGATTTCTATTCTTCCTTCACTACTTGTATTTTTTTTTCCATCTCCCATACACAAATCTAAATTGGCTGATGAATTCCTTGTGCACCCATATCACTCTTTCTATTTCACTCCTTCTTTCTACCACTTATAAGCAAATCTGTGTCTTCCAAATTTCATTCTTGACAACTTTCCAACGATCTTCAAATGGCCTGTCCTTTAAGATTTTAGTCTGATAGGTGCTATTATTTGCTCAGTTTCACAGATGGTAAAAAGGAGGTGGAGAGAGTAAAGGAACTTATCCCAAAGTGATAGAACAGGTAAAGAATCTGACCCCCAATCTTTCTTTCTCTATGTCCATAATGGTATACCAAGCTGCCACTTAAGCAGCGAGAAAATTTAAGATATGTTTCCTTGAATGGAATCCAAATAAATTAAAACTGTTCTATTAGGAGTATAATTTTGCAAATTCAATCACCTTTTTATTAGTATTAATCATTTTAGAAATATTTCTTGAGTAACAAAAACTCAAATGGCTTTTTAAATTTAGTTTCCCAACTGAGAGCTTAAAGCTAAGCTGATTTCTCATACTGACCTAATCAGCAATATATGCTTCTTTCTTCTTTCCTGCTGAGTGTACATGAACTCTCTATCTCTCTTCCCCCCAACCCAGCCCCCATTTAAAAATTCACATCAGTTATTTGTAGGGACTGACAAAAAGAGAGGATGACAGCCCCCTAGACAGAGAAACGGGTGACACAGCTCATTCTTTCTCAGTTCAGTCTTTGTCTGGTGTAATAAACAGTGGTTTCATTTTGTAAGCCAACACATGTATTGGTGAGAACATATTGATTCTTGTTCTGAGGCGATTGTGAGTTCCCTTGTTCCAGTTCAGTTTATTCTGTACAATTTCCTAAGAACTGAAAAGAGCTGGCAGAACTAAAGAGATTAGCACTTCTGTGCTTCAGTAATGATTACTGGTTTTGATTATAAAAACCACTTGGGAGTGGAGAAAGTTTTCTTGGATGATTCAGGGGATTCCCTTGGGATTGAGGATCCAACTTTAAAAGTGCTTTGTGGTACCCGCAGAGATTACTGCCAACACACAGTCTCAACCAGAATGACAACTTTCACTTCTCTTCAGTGATTGCCCTTCCAACAATCAGGTCGGAAGAAGAAATTCCTTGAAAGAGAATAAGTGGCAAGTGACAAGTGACTCGATGGCAGGATTTCACTTTAGCCTATTACTAATAAAATGTCAGTGAAAACAATGTAGGGATTTCATAGATTTGAATTGGGGTCAGTCTAATCTTTGGATACTGAAATACTGAATTAAGTGATAGACTACTTCTCTTTCTAAGAGAATTCTTCTTCTTTTTAAGAATTTAAAGTCCCAAAGATCCTGAAGGGATCTTAGAGATATCCTTTACTCCATTCTTATTTAAAGATGAACAGACTAGAAATCAAGCATGATTATCCACGCTCTAGGACAATGTGTTTTAAGCTTGAATCCTAGCCAAATGAATTATTTGACTTGAGAATATTTCAAATGAGAAATAATGACCATTAATAGCCTGAGACATCATGGTTTCATTAAGAATAGGTTATATTGGGGAAGGATTCTGGGAAAATGGTAAAGTAGATCAGAAAATTCCAAACTCTCCAGATTTTCCCCACAAGCATAATACATTTGAACATATGGGTGAACATAGACCAGTGAAAAACAAAGACCTGGGGAAGAAGAGGAGTCCTCCTGGGACAATCTAGAAAATGTTACCATCTCATGAGGAGGGAAAAGAGGGAGGGAGAGAATTTGAAACTCATTTTAAAAAGATTGTTAAGATCTGTCTTTATGTGTAACTGAAGAAACAAAATATTATTTAAATGAAATAATATATCATGCCAGAGAAAACTCATTCTCCTCTATTGTAAAGGTCACTAGTCCTGCTCTAATTATCAATCATCAATTAAAGGAGATCCAATTTCATCAAATGTTAAGCCAATAAATGGGAAGGGTATACTGGGCTTGAAATGTTAGCACTGCAATACCAAAGATTTGATCTAAATTTCTGTTGTGAAATTAACCTAACTGGATTTAGAGAGGCTTACTCTCTAGTAAGTTTTAGTCTAGTAAGTCTAGTTAGACTGCAAAAAATGGATTTTCCATCCAAAAGTTCTTAGAAGACCACTTATTTTGTGTTGTTGGATAACTTACACTGATGAAACCACAAAAACCTAAATTTTTAATACTAATATTAGGCTAGGAAATATCAAATAAGGAATTTATCTATATTTCATCAAAGAATCTAAGAAAGTTTCTCACCTTATTTTTGTGGATACCATGCAAATAGGTGCAATAAAGGTTAGAAAATCAGTCAAAATTTGGCAGAAAATCTCATTGACATAGTAAATAGAGTGCCAGTCTTGAAATCAAAAAGACTCATCTTCCTGGATTTAAATCTGGCCTCAGACATAACTAACTTTGTGATCATGACCAATCCTTTACCTCGACCTGACTCAGTTTCCTTGTCTGTAAAATAAGTTAAAGAAAGATATGGCAAATCATATTTGCCAAGAAAACACTAAATGGGGTCATGAAGAATCAGATATGACACAAAAAAAACTCAACAACCAACAAATGTTTCAGGCACTGTACTAATTCCTAAAAATAAAAAAATATATATTTTAGAACATATAGGTTCTTTTCCTCATCCTTTAATTATTTTTAGAAATAGACCAAGTAGTAGATCTAAGTCAAGGGGTATAGATGGTTTAATACGTTTTTGGGCATAACTCCAGATTGCTCTCCAAAATGGTTAGATTAGTTTGCAATTCCACCAACAATGAATTAGTGCCCCTTTTCCCATAGCCCTCTAACATTTATTGCTTTCAATCATTTTAGCCAATGTGATAGGTGTAATATCTCAAGGTTGTTTTCATTTGCATTGTTTTAATCAAACATGATTTATTTTTTCTCTGACTATAATTTTTTTTCTTTTTCTTTAGAAAACTAGGGAATGGTGGAGAATCAAAGAAGTTTAAAATGAGTACTATCAAAGAAAAGAGAAAGAAACCAAATAAAATACTTTCCAAATGGATTGAATGACAACTTCACCCAAAGAATGTTTACTAAGTCAACTTCTTCAGAGAAGTATCTTCACCCACATCCCTTGTATAATTCCATTTCCTGAGGGAAGGGGCTAGATTGCATCTGCCTATACATTCCTAGCATACAGTAAAATGTCTTTCAAATATTGAGTCTCAATAAATATTTATTGAATTGATTTTGAAGTTGAACTTTTGAAATTCAATTGAAATTGAAATTTGAGGGAAATTTTTAGTGGAGTGTCCTGAGGATCTTTTCATCTTATGACACTATTCTTCTTTGGATCACAAATTCCTTCATTCTCCATAGATCTGAGAAGTAAACTGTCCTATGTTTTTCTAATTATCTTATAATATCACTCTTTAGGTCTAAATCATGAACCCATTTCAACCTTATACTTGATATATGGTGTTAGGTGTGGGTTAATGCCTAGTATCTGCCATAGTAGTTTCCAATTTTCCCAGCAGTTTTTTGTCAAATAGTTCTTATTCCAATAGCTAGGGTCTTTGGGTTTGTCAAACATTAGAATGCTATAGTTATTGACTATTTTGTCCTGTGATCCTAACTTATTCCACTAATTGACTATTCTATTTCATAGCTAGTACCAAATGGTTTTGATGACCACTGCTTTATAATATAGTTTTGGTCTGATACATCTAGGCCATCTTCATTGGCATTTTTTTTTTCATTAATTCCTTTGAAATTCTTGACCTTTTATTCTTCCAGTTGAATTTTGTTATTGTTTTTTTTCTAGATCTATAAAATAATTTCTTGGGAATTTGATTGGTATGGCACTAAATAAGTAAATTAATTTAGGTGGTATTGTCATTTTTATTATATTTGCTCGGCCTAACCATGAGCACATGATATTTTTATAGCAGATTAGATCTGACTTTATTTGTGTAGAAAGTGTCTTGTAATTGTGCTCATATAGTTCCTGACTGTTCCTTGGCAGATAGATTTCCAAATATTTTATACTATCGACAGTTATTTTGAATGGAATTTCTCTTTGTATCTCTTGCTGCTGAACTTTGTTGGTCATATATAAAACTGCTGATGCTTTATATGGATTTATTTTGTATCCTGCATCTTTGCTAAAGTTGTGAATTGTTCCTGGTAGTTTTTCATTGATTCTCAAGGATTCTCTAAGAATACCATCATATCATCTGCAAAGAGTGATAATTTGGTTTCCTTATGACCTACTCTAATTCTTTTAGTCTCTTTTTCTTCTCTTATTGCCAAATCTAACATTTCTAATATAATATTGAATAGTAATGGTGACAGTAGGCAGCCTTATTTCACCTCTGATCTAATTGGGAATGGTTCTAGTTTATCCTCAATGCATATGATGCTTGCTGATGATTTTAAATAGATACCATTGATCATTTTAAGGAAAAGTCCATTTATTCCTATACTCTGTAGAGTTTTTAATAGGAGTTGGTGTTGGATTTTATCATTTTTTTCTGCATCTATTGAGATAGTCATATGATCTTTGTTAGTTTGGTTATTGATATAATCAATTATGCTAATAGTTTTCCTAATATCAAACCAAACCTGCATCCCTGGTATAAATCCTACTTGGTCACAGTGAATTGTCTTGAGGGTTAGTTTCGGTAATCTCTTTACTAATATTTTATTTAAGATTTTTTTTATCAATATTCCTTAGTGAAATTGGTCTATAATTGTCTTTCTCCATTTTCATCTTACCTGGTTTAGATAATATCTGTGAAATAAAAGGAATTTGGTAAGACTCTTTCTTTCCCTATTTTTCTGAATAGTTTATATAGTATCAGAATTAATTATTCTTCAAATGTTTGGTAGAATTCACATGTAAATCCATCTGACCCTGGAGGTGATTTTGAAATTTATGCAGAGAGTCAACTTGTTATAAATGAAATTTTAACATAGTTTTTAATGTATTCAAATCAATTTTTGTTTCCATGATCTACAAATAATAAATATGATGGATATTGCATTTTGAACATTGCTCAGGTAATGATGACCCATTTGTTGTGACCCATTGTTGACTATTGCTTACAAAAGCCTCCTTTTCAGTGAAATATCTGATCTTGAGTTCCTTGTTTTCATGTATAGATAATTCTCATTAAAATTGCATATAAATGGGACAATAGACAAACAGGTTGGTACTGATTAGTGTTTTCATGGTCATTTTCTCAGTATTAACAAGATCTAAGATTTGTTTTTTTTATATACCAAATTTTTTTTTCCAATAATGTAGTGATGGAAAATTTAAAATGAAAAAAAATGCAGTTTCATTCATGAGTTCAAAAATTCAAATTCCTAGCAAGTAACAATGTGAGCATAACACAGATTGTAGGGCTGGGCTTGCAGTCAGGATTCATGAGCCCAAAAACAGCTTCAGCAAAAAAAAAAAATGATTAATTGTGTGATAATAGGAAACTCACTGACCATCTCAATCCTTCACTTTCCCCATCTACATGAAGAATTTGCTTAATCTCTTTCATGGATTGTTTCAGTTCTTGAGAAAGCTTAAGATACTGTATAAAGCTGCAATATTTTCCTCATGTTAGCAATCCTCCTGGGGAGTTTGGTGGACTGCAAGTTCAAAATGAGAACACAGTATGACATTGAAGTCAAATTTAAGCAATAAATTAATTATAATAATATTATAATAATATATAATAATAATAATAATAAACACTGGATAATAAAAGAAAGAGAGTGTTCAAGTCTATGGAAGCTAACATTTCCCTGTGCTCTTTCTTGGTCAGAATACCTCCACATTGTCATCATCAACTGCAAGTGTCTTTCTTGAGGAAGTCCACTGGTCAGTAGGAGAACATTCCAAAAAAGGCAGTCAGTGTAGGGAAAATACTGGATGGTCTATCATGTGCCGATAAATTGAACACAAGGAAACTTTTCAGAATAAAGAAGAAGAGACATAAGTGCAAACATAAAAGTTGTTTTTCATTATTTAAAGGTGTTTCATCTTTGGAAAAACATCCTTTTGTTCTCTTTAGCCCCAGAAATCAAACTTAAGTGCAACCGATGGAAATTGTTGACAGAAAACTGTCAAGCATCAAAAATGGGGATAATAAACTCAATGAATAAATCAGCATACATCTATTAAGGACTTAATATGCTTTAGGCCAAATATTACAGAGTCAGATACAGAGACAGAAAATTTTAAAAAGCTTCTGTCCTCAAGGAGATTGCATTCTGTCAGTTGGGTCTCCCTCACTGGTTAAATTTTAGAAGTTCTTGCTGATGATATTGCAGAAAAGTTTCCAGCTCAAACCTGCTTGGGCTAAATGATCACTAAAATCCATTTAAATATACTTTCAGAGATTCTGTGAATACAAATGAAGACTTGCCAGAATCACATAGACCATCACCAGGAAAGCTGAGCTTCAAAGCCATGTTCTCTCATTCCCAAGTCAACACGCTGTGTACCACCTTTGGCTCCCTCTGTTAATGTCTTCAAGAGTCTTCTTCCCTTCACCAGCTTCCCTATACCCTCAGTGCTACTTGGTAGATATAAAAATGTCAATTAAATTCAGCTAAACCTCACTATTTTCCAGGCACAAAGCTAAATACTGTAGAGGGGATTCAAAAATAAAAATATATAGAAAAAGTAGAAAATCATCTCTGCTGCTTTCATCAAACTTACATTCATCAGGATACTAGTGGTGGAATAAAAGAGAAAAGGGAATCCCAAAGAGTGAGAGATGCTGAAGGGTTTCCTACCAGCTCAAATTCTTTTCTCATCTTCAGAAATATCTGCTTTCTTTTGGGAAACAAAACCATCCAATGCTGTGATCCATATTTTTGACAGTTCTTATCCATTTACTGATGAATCAATATTTGCCAAAGGAAGACAGTTTCACTTGGGGAAGAGGCAGGGATTGAACACTTCTATATTTACAGATGAGCTATGGCTGCATGTTTTCCATGCAATCACTTGTGGAAGGATTTAGTGGGTTTTCTTTTCATTCTAACAACAATATTATTTAATAATAATTATTCAATTATTTGATAACAACCATATTATCACTTGTTGAAATTCATAATTCACCTAGATACTTGGTTGCTCTTTCACCTCCAAATAAGAGTTTACCATCTTGGAAAAAGAAAGACATAAAAATCTTTCCTGAATGTGACCAGGAAATGTATATTTTTTGCACATACCATTTTGTCTTATGACCAGATATTGTGTCATGCCCTTTACAAAGAAATTGGCCAGGACCTTATTGACTCAAAAGCAGAAGAATGAGGGAGCCTATGACCAAAAAAAAAATGAAATGGATTATTTTTGTTCTCTTGTACTCAAACAATTGGTATCTTATTGGAAATTAGACCAATTTCTTTATCTGTGAGCTCTAAACTGATTATCTTTGGAATACTCAGAGTCCTGGTAGGAGGACTTGAATATACAGAGTGATATTGTTTTCTGTTAGGTATCAGGCTCTTTAAGACTAGATTATGAGAATATTTTAAATGAATTCTTGAAAAATAAATCCATCTTAAGGTCCTATTTGGGAAGTGAGGGATGCTCAAGTTCTCTCTCAGTCTTTCGGAGGTGAACATTAGGAAGTGAATATTAGAGAAGCTCTCATGTTTTCTTTCTCTCAATCAAATGCTGGTATGGCAGAATTACAACACAAATTTGGCTTAGTGGTTCTGGTATTCTTCTACAGTGGGCCCTTCCCTGCCTTGAAGCATGTTCATTTATCATTTCAGACAGTCACTTGGAAGTTTTGATTAAGTCAACTTCCACAATCATTTATGGCTCACATGCATAGAAAAGATGAAGATGTACTCCCTAAATGAATGACCAAGCAAAACTCAGTAGAGTAGGGCACACACTTCTGTTCCTTCCTTTCTATTTTTTTTAATTAAAGCTTTTCATTTGTATAACATATGTATGGGTAGTTCCCCAGCATTGATCTTTACACAGCTTTCCATTACAACTTTTACCCCCAGTCCCCTCCCCTCCCCTAGATGGCAGGAAGTCCACTACATGTTAATAATGTTGAAATACTTGACAAGTTGTGCAAGAAAAATCCTATCTACAAGAAAAACAAATAAAATCAGAGAAAGGAAACACAATGCAAGCAAATATCAATAGAGAGTATGAAAATGTTATGTTGTGGTCCACATTTCACATCCCTCTCTCTGGGTGTATATGACTTTCTTCACTGAACAATTGGAACTGGTTTGAAACATTTTATTGTTGAAGAGAGCCATGTCCTTCAGAATTGATCATCACATAGTATTGTTGTTGCCATGTACAATGATCTCCTGGTTCTGCTCATTTTACTCAGCATCAGCTCATGCAAGTCTCTCCAGGTCTCTCTGACGTCGTCCTGCTGGTCGTTTCTTACAGAACAATAATATTCCATAACATTCATGTACCATAATTTATTCAACCACTCTCCAATTGATGCCTCCCTTTCTATTCTTGTTTACAAGTGAGAGAGCTGGTTTCAGAACTGAATGTTAAAGACCACTTGGACTCACAACCTTTGTGGCCACAGCAGCCATAGACATGCTGCCTCTGGGTAAAATGTAGGTATCATTCTAGAATGTTTTTTATTTCTTTTATGTTTAAAGTATAATGGCCATTAAATCATTTACTATGAAAGAGATTGGGCTAATTTTTAGAACCCTTCTCTTTTGTAACCCAGGAAAAAAATAGCTATAACCTTAGGTCAAAAGATATTTGTATAATAAATATGTATTCATATCATCAAAGATAAAGTATATAAGAAGCTCTAAAAAGTTTGAAATAGAATGTCTGACCTTTGTCATATAGTGATGAGAAGACTCACAATCCATGCAGAGACCAAGAATCAGTTCCCATTCAGAGTGAACAAGCCAATTCAATTTCATCAGGAAAAAATGTTGCCTCAGCAATTGAAATTCTGGGAAATCAAAAGCTTTTATGATTTCTTTTATTTTAGATTACCCCTTGCCCAGTAAAAATAAATGCATTCTTATCTGGCCTTGGCTACCAAGACTTTGTACTCTCCTCTTGGATTGGCAGAAACTCTTCATCCTCAAGGGACCTGGGAACTCTTGTTGAGTCCAAGAGAAAGTAATGATTCCAAATAAATAAGTAAATAAAAGGAAGAAGGGAGATTTTGGAAATGATATAAGAAGGAAGTGTGTGCCCTGGAGCTCACTTTCCAATTCCAATATAATCTTGGTCATTTGAATGAGTTTGCCCATCTTCTGGAACATGCATGATAGAAAAAGTGGTGAGTTTGGAGCCAGAGGTTCTGGGTTAGAGTCCAAGTGTCTTACAAATGAATTGTGTAACCACTGAGAAATCGCTTTGGTTCAATCAGTCAACAGTTACAAGCATTTTTAAAGGCTTAATAAGTTCTAAGCATTATTACTTTCAAGCCCTGTGGTCAAAATCCAACCAAAAAAGAATGACAGCCCATGTTCTCTGAGCAATTTGGATTTTAATAAAGGAAGCTCACAAAGCAAAGGGGACCTGAGGTGGGTGTTTGCTGGGGGTATAATTGTTAAGTCCAGAGAAGAAAGAATGGCAGTCTGCAGTTGATAGTGGAGGCAGCTGAGTCATGGTGGTAAAGTCCCCAGAATGATTTTCTCCCCAGCTTCACTTCTTTTTCTAAAGATCTATGATTCCATCCATAAAAGGGGACTGAGAATACCCCAAGAAATGGGGTAAGAAATGTCTTTGTAAACTCTATCAAGAAAAAGAAAAGTGATCTGCTGCCAACAATGGCAAATTGGCCAACCTCCCCCGACAAAGCACAATCCTTCTCCTGGAAGCTCATCTTCCATGCAAGGAACCCTTGGCTCTCCAAGGCTAGGACACTTCTGCATGTCCCTGAGAATAACAATAAATTTCAAACTCTAATGAGAGTAAGTACCATCAATCAACTGACCAGTCACCAGGCATTGATTAATATTGCCTACAGGCTAGGTGTTGGGCTAAACTACATGGGCACTATACTCCATCATTAACAGTTCTTGCAGATCCCAGAAAGCTAGAAAAGAAAAAGTCCAGTCCCATAAAAGCCTATGAATCTGTCATCTTTGGGGCATCCTAGCTCCTGGAGCAGGGCTCATCAAAGGGGATTGGTCACTTACAGGTATTTGGAGTTTGTTTTGTTTTTTCACAGTGACTTGTGTCCCATCTCCTGGGACATAATGGGAACCTGTTTCCTGGCTTTACAATTACTGCCTTTCCTGACAACCCCTAGCCCCAATGCCTGATGATAGCAAGCTCCAACACCCCAGAATCCTTTCCTTAGCTCTATTCTCTGCTTGGTTCATGTCTGACCTTGTTCTGGATTTATTTGCAGTCGTGCAATCCCAGCATGAATGTAAATGCCCGGGAGACAGAGATCATGTCATAATATTTTACTATTTTTCATTATACCAACTAGCACATTGTCCTGTTCATGGGTACCCAATAAATTCTTACTTACTAATTAACTGTTCACAATCATTGCTATGTAGGTTCTGTTTCCTTGTCATGCATAATTGGGTAACATGCCTGGGAAACTCGAGATCAAATCCTGCCTCAGAAACTTGCAAGCTGTGTGGCCCCAGGACAGCCAGGGACCCTTTCTGTGCCCTGGTTTCTCACCCTGTAAAACAGAAACAGCCAGAGCTTCTCACTATCAGCATCAAATGGAATAATGTGTGTGAACCATTGCTAGAGAAGAGTGAGTGAGTGTTATTTTTTTCAGGTCAGACAATTTCACATGAAAATAGTTCCAGGACTCAGCCACTCAGGGGTACCTCAGTACCTGACTGAGAAGAAAGAAAACAGTTCTTGGGGTCCTTTGGGTTGACAGATCTAAAGATGTGCTATCTGAGGCAAATAATCATCATTTTCATAAACACATATGGAGCCAGGATTTTGGAGAAAACCCATCAATGACAAGATAGACACTCCCATGCCTAAGCTTTCCCCACTGATGATTTCATTGCCACTGCCCCTTCACCTCAGACTGAGAAGTAGAGGTCAAGGAGATGTGAGGTGACAGATATTTGGGGGAACAGGGACACTTTTCACTTCGCAAAGTCCTGTCTCATTTCTGACCTCAGTTTGTCCTCCCAGCAACCCCTCTCAGTGGAGGTAATCAAAGGACCAGGTAATCAAGGGTTAGTGATGCTTGAGAAAACCTGTTCTTTGATTGAATCTGTGCCCAGAATTTCCCAAGGAAGCTAAGCTATACTCAAAAAAATTGCCTCTTGTTCATTCTTATCTCTTGAAAATCCACAGCAGCCAGAACGCCGCCTCCCCCAGCCCAACATCCCTCCCCACACCTGTACCCAAGCTCCTCAAAAGATGGCAAATTTCCCACAGTACAGCATTCTAACTATCAATAATAAAGTTCCAGGGATCTGAAGATATCACTTACAGGAAATCTGAGCTAAATCCCAAACCTGTCCCACATGTCCTCACTTCCTCATTATTCAAATTATTTTGTATTCACTTCCTGCATCACCTGCAATAGGGCAAATGGTCAGGGAAATTTCCAGTCCAATTTGGACCTGAGTATGGTTTGGGGACAAGCTTCCTCTCTCTTTTGAAAGTCATGAAAGTTGAAGGACCATGTCATAACATGTCAGATGATGAGGTAGAGATGCATATACATATCTATAATGTGCATAATACAAACATGTCTTTATTTGCATTGCCTACACATAAATATGTGATAATAGATATTATATATCGGATGAAATCTAAACTTTTTTTATGCCTTTGATTTACTATTTTCTGGTATGGTCTATGGTCCTTGACATAAAAAAAGAAATAATATTGCTTAATTATTGCAGTTGAATTAGTGTGGGTTAATTTTGAAACCACCAGGCATTCTTGCCCATAAGTCTGACGGCAGGTGATATTGTCTGGCTCATTTTTGAGTTCTTTCTCCCCTCTTCCCTGTTACTTCATTCCAGCCCTTCCCAATGTTTAAACATAAAAGGGAAAAACCAAAGCTTTGGGGAGCTGTCAAAAGTTGTGTGGGCTACCATGGGAGATCTTGAGGTCTATATGGAGAGCTTGGATGGCCTCAATGATGGTGATGTCAAGAGGATTAATAATCAGGTATGGATTTGATTGGCTGGTCTTTTATGCTTCTTCCATTGAGGTAACTAAGAAGACAAGTGGATAGATCTCTGTCCTTGGACTCAGAAAGCCCCAAATTCATAAACTTGCCCCAGACTTTACTAGCTGACTGGTCCTGGACAATTCACTTAATCTTTCCAAGACTCCATTTCTTTTTCTATAAAATGGGATCATAAAACTCCCTAAATTACGAGGTGGTTGGAACAATAAAATGAGATTCTATACACTTATATACATAGAGAGTGCACTTTGTAAAAACTTATAAGACTGTATAAATCCTAGCAGCTTTTGCTGACTGAAGATGACCTCAATGGTTGTTTAAATGCTTCTTGCTTCATTTTCTCTTTTAAATTCAATAGGACCAGACAAAACTCAGCAAACACACCTCTGTATCCCAAACTCTCAGGCTGGAAGGGCCTGTGGTGTCCACTGATTGCAGGCCATCACAGAACAAATCACCTCTCTGCTATCTCTGATGAGTAGTTCCCTCCATCTCTGTTGTTATAATGCTGATGTCCTAGAACTTGTTTCTTCTCATCCAGCACTTTTTTTAGACAGCTCTGGTTGTTTGGGAGATTTCCTTACTTCAAATGTCAATCTACCTCTGTTCTCTCCATCCTTTGTGCATAATAGATCATGGATAAATCTTCTTTTGGGTGGGTTTTGTCCCACCCAAACCTGGAAAGAACCTCTCTAACAACTGGCCTGAGAATTGAATGTGGGGATCTTTGGCCAGACATGTTCTGACCAGACAGCTGGGAGCAGAGTGATGTTCCCCTCACCACCATGCATCTCTATCTCATCATGGTCCCTAACTCTGAGGGAAGAGTTTCCTTTCTCAGGCTCAAGCTGGACTCCACCTTATCTTGACTAATGATTTATCTGCCTATTTGCAGAATATTCAGTGAGTCCTCCAGCACCCAGATAGTTGCACAAGGCCCTTTGGAACCCAAAATGTATATCCACAAACGGCTCAAGGTAAGCATTGATTGAAAGGAAAGTCCTTTTGATGAAAAAGCACTTGGAACAATTTTTAGGCAGAAAACTTAGAAGGTTCCTCCCTCCCCCCAGTAATCCAAAGCTTTGTCCCAAAGCTTCTCACTTTCTGGCATCTCTCAATAGCTGTCCATTTTACTCTGCCTTGCCTTCATTGCACTCATCTCCCACTCAAATCAGTGCCCACAAATCCTGAAAATTTTGGGTCGGACCCATAGGGCATCCACCTCAGCAGTGTAACAGGGCTCACGAGAGCTGCTCGGACATCCCAGTCCAGGGGCTCTCCCCACCCCTGCTGCCGGTTTACACAGTACAACATGGTGACTCTGGAAGCCGGGGGTCTTTTGGAGCAAAGCTAGGAAGAAGACACCAAATCTCTCCCACAGCCACTCTCCCATCATCCTCTGGGCTGCAGTTGCAGCTTCCCATGTGTGATATATTGAGATTGGCTGTGTCTGTGTGCCTACTGCCTGCATCCTCTAAATTAAAGCCATCTGTCTTTGCTCTCTCCCATATTGGACCTCTGATATTAGCAGCCAGAAAATGTTGGTGTTCAGATTCGTGCAGGCCAGTGGCAAAGTGAATTTTAGTCTATTCTGTCATAATGGCCCTTTTTTATAAACTCTCAGCTAAGAAGGAGACTCCTGTTGTGAACTCAGCTGACAAGACACTGGCCTGCATGGTGACAGAGGTGACAAATGTGTTGGATTTCTGCAGCACACACAAGTGGTGAGAGATGGACTGGCCTCAGGAAGGGAAGTCACAACGAGGCCCATGTCCTTGGGATGGGCTGAATAGGGAGTGGGGATCCATGAGAAGGGCCCACCACTGTGCTTCCTTATTTCTCCTGTGAAAATGGCTTCTCAGTCTGGTGCCACTGGTGACAGTCCCCAATGCGTCTCAGCTGATGCTACATGAAAACATGCTCTGGCTACTAATGTCTACCATAAGTACGAAAACCATTCTATTGCCGAAAGAAATGGTGAAGAAGGGCAGCCATTTTGACAGTGTATGTGATATTCTGTCTCTGTGGTTCTCCCATTCCTCCTGGGACTGAGTATGGTAAACTAGCTCTCCTCTGGGACCTAGATGGGTATTTCGATTAAATCTGACATTAACTGGAATTTAACTATTACAGTTGTATATATTTTATCCCGTTTCTTCCCTCAATTATAGTAATAATTTTTAGTATTTTTTATATATTTATATAGCACTATGCTAAGAACTTTACAATTATTATTTTGTTTGATCCCCCCACAACAGCCAATGGAGGTAGCTGCTCTCATCTCCATTTTACAGATGAGGAAGGAGGGCATATAGAAGTTAGGCAGTTTGTCCAGGAGTTAGCTACACATCATGTGTTTGAGATGAGCTATGAACACAGTTCTTCCTGACTACAATTCCAAATCTATCCATACTGGGACCACCCATCTGTCTCTTATCATTCTGCCATTTTAGGTTTGTGCTCTTTTCCCTGAACTCTATCTAATTCCTCCTTCTGGTTTGGTGGTCTATAGAAGAATTCCTTGATTGTCTAATTTCAATTGCTGTTTTATTGAGCTCCATCATGATTCCCCTTCATAGTTCTTCATTTCTTCATTAACTTAGATATTCTTTCTTTAATTTTTTTTATTAAAACTTTTTTATTTGCAAAACATATATATGGGTAATTTTTCAACATTGACCTTTACAAAACTTTCTGTTGCAAATTTTTCCCCCCTAGTCCCCACCCCTCCCATAGATGGCAGGAAATCCACTACATGTTAATGATAATTAACTTATATATTCTTTTTTTTTAATAAAGCTTTTTATTTGCAAAACATATGAGTGACCTTTCAACACTGACCTTTGCAAAAAAACTTTTTTTTCCCAAGCTTTTCCTTTCCCTCCCCCCGCCCCCACCCCTAGATGACAGGTAATCTAATACATGCTAAATAGGATAAATTATATGAAAAATACAATACATGTATACATATCTATACAGTTATCTTACTGCACAAGAAACATCAGATCTAGAAAGAGAAGAAGAAAAAAAAAACAACCTAAGAAGGAAAACAGAATGCATGGAAATATTCACAGAAAGCGTTAAAATGCTGTGTTGTGGTTCACTCTCAGTTCCCACAGGCCTCTCTCTGGATGTATATGACTATCTTCATCGCAGCACAACTGGTTTGAATCACATCATTGTTGAAGAGAACCATGTCCATCAAAATTGATCATCGTATAGTCTTGTTGCTGTGTATAATGTTCTCTTGGTTCTGCTGATTTCACTCAGCATCAGTTCCTTATATATTCTTGATATGTAAGTTTACTTAGGTCACTTAGCTCATCTCTAAGCCTTTTGAATATTTTATCTCTTTGAGAGCATAATTTTGCTGTGAATGCTATCTTGCCACGTCACAGTCGACATATCTGAAGTGAAATATGTTTAGCTTGGGGAATGATTGCTGGCTCCTTCCTTTATATCTCTAACTTCCAGTATTTATGGATAATCACCCACGGTCAGAAGTTTTATTACTGATTCCCTGCTGGAATCTTATCTCCTATAATCTTTCTGATGTAATTATTTCCCCCTTCCTGGGCTAGTTATTTCCCATAGTAAAAGGTTTGGAACATCACTGTGAACAGTTTCTTTTATATTTTTTTTTCTATTGCAGCTTAAAGTCTTCTCGAGCCAATTCCCAAGATTTCGATTTCATATATTTAATCAAATGGGGCTCTGTCTACTCCATCTGAGGATGTGTTAACATTCAAAACTTCACATATTATTTTCTTCCCAGCAAAATGTGAAGTTCATAGTCTTATTTTCTGGGTCTTCTGCTTTCAAAGAACAGTTGTGATTAAAAAAAAATCTACCCACAGGGTTAGGTTGTTACTTGGGATATCCCATCCTCATCCATCTATTTAATTATAGTCATTTTTGACTCTTCATTCTCAGATCTCTCCTTCCAGAGCTCTCCATCCCCCATATGCAATCAACTACCATGGTTTGTTGGTTCTGCCTCCACAGCATGTGACTAATCTATCCCCATCTTTCCAAACATATGGCTTGGGTTTTGATGCCCATTATCTCTCATCTGGACTATTGCAACAACTCGCAATTTGGTATCCCTGCCTCAATCTTCCTCCACACAATGGTCGGAGCAATAGTTTCTGAAGCATAGGTGTGACCACCTCCCTCTCCTGCTCAAGAACTTCGGAGGTTCTCTCTTGGCACTAGGATAAAACACATTTTTCTATTTGACATTAAAAACCTTTTCCAAGTTCTTTCTAATATACACTGCCATGGTTATTGGGCAGTATTACCCTTTATACACTTTCTGCTTCAAAATCACACACACACACACACACACACACACAAACACAATTTTATCTCCTTTCAGGCTTTCTGCATAGATTGCTCTCCAAGCTTGGAAAATTTCAATAAAGATAATAAGAGATGACTTTGATATAAGACTTTACCAACCTTCCAATGACCAAGGCAGAGAGTGGTAATTAATATAGGTGTTATTTCCTCCTTTTCCAGATGGGAAAAGGTGCAGAGAGGGTAAATTGCATCCTGTTGGAATTGGGTTTTGAAGACCTAGATCTTCTTGCTGAGGCAATTGGGGTTAAGTGATTTGCCTAAGGTCATACAGCTAGGAAATATTAAGTGTTTGAGGCCACATTTGAACTCAGGTCCTCCTGACTTCAGGGCTGGTGCTCTATCCACTGCACCACTAGCTGCCCCAAGACGTAGAAATAATATCAAGTCCTGTGTGCCACTCTCAGAATTGCTTTGGTAGGAGAAAGAACAAGGTAAGAGATCCTTCAAAAGGGGGGAGATGAGGGAGGGTGTTTTAGACTTGACTAAAAGTCAATGGAAGACCAATGGGATGGAGGCATTCAGGCTCTGTCTGGGGATTAGAAGGATTTCAGTTTGACAGGATTACCAGCTCTGAAGAGGAATAATAGGAAATAATGTTGGAAAGAGGGAAGTGTGATTCTGGCCCTTTGGTCTGACCTCAGGAGAATATTCACTCTTTGACGTCAAGACCACTTTGGCTTCTGTACTGGATCTCCATCCAGCTCCAGAATAACGCTTCCATTTTATTAACTTCTAAAAAGTGTGCATTGAGTGCAAGGAGATTGAATTTTGTCCTTTGACAGTAGAAGCCATAGAATGTCAATGTGACATAGCGGAGAGAGAGCTGAGCTCAGAATCTGCAAGACCTGGGTTCAAGCCCAATCTCTGAGCACCACTAGCTGTGTGATCCTGAGCAAGTCATTTAACCTCTCAACACTCTGGACAAATCTTTCAGAAAATAATTGCAAAGAGAGTACTTGACTTCATATGTGGCAGGAGTGTCTTCATATAGAAACTCCCTATACCAATAAAATCTCCCATGGTTATTGTGAGGATCAAATAAGAGAATATTTATGAAGCAATTAGCCCTGTGCCTGAAACAAAGTAGACACTATATTATTGCTAACTATTATTGTTTTTCTCTCATTTAAGTCCCATACATAATCTGACTATCCTTCCATAAACATTCTCCTTCAAGGCTTCTGCCTGGCAAGGAGTTCTGTGACATTGGGTTCTCAAAGATTAAATTAGAAAAGTGCATGCTCTAACAGATCCTATCAGTCCATACACACATATATTAAACACCAACTGTGTGCTAGGGACCAGGGATACAAAAAACTAACAGCCATGGATCTCAAGGAGAGTGTCTTCTGCCATGGAACAGCCTGTTTGAGTTTTCAGAAAGAGGCAGTAGCAGGGACAGCAGTTGCCGGCCTCCTTGAGACCAAGTAAGAGAAGCCCTATGGCACTGCCCTTCCCATCACATCCCTGCATCCCTTAGCCCCTCACCTGGAGACCCACAGCAGCTCCGGCTTCTCATTCAAACCCAGCCAGGAAAGAAGCCAACCAAATTGCCCCTCAGGAGTCCTTTGTATGCAAACCTAGTTCTGGCTCAGCAGCCAATCTTACCCCCCAAATCTACCTGAGGGACTACATCTGGCCAAGTTTGCTGTGTATGCTCCTAAGGGTTTGACTCTCATTGGTCAATTCTTGCTAAATATGCAAAATAGATGCAAAATAAATTCAAGGTAATATCAGGCAGAAGTCCCCTTGCCTCTCTGGATCAGAGCCATAGAATCTTGATTTATCTTCTAGGGAGCAGTGCCCAGGTTGCTATTTATGTGTTGGTCATTATCAAAAGACCGCTCCAGAGACTTAAAATGCACCTCCTGTGACAGGCTGGAACCATCAAATTTCCTAGACAGAGGGAAGATAAAACCCAGCTATGAAATTTCCTGTCCTTGATGTAGACACTCAAACACCTAAAAGTAGAAATCTAACAATTGTTATCATCATTGTATAAGATATAAATAAAGTGCTTCTATGAAATGACAAAGGGTTTCATTTTTGTCACATTATTTCTGATCTTGCTCTGCAGTCAGGATAGTGCGAGGGACAATGTCCCCCTTCACTGACCGCAACACTCCATATTTTCTAAGCATTGGTAGAATGAAATCAAAATTGATTTAAACTTCCTTTTTCTCTAGACAAAGAATCTACTACTTTGTCCTAGGCTCAGAAAATTGATAGTGCCATTTATATGCAAATTATTGTGGAAACTATCTATGGTATCCCATTTTGATTTGTTTTTTTTTTTAAATCTTTGAAAAAAATTAAACTAATGACTCAAATTATTTTATTCAACTTCCTGGGGAAAATGAATTGAATAGGAGAGAAAAGGGGAGCAATTCTATTTTTCCCCAAGTTAGCAAAGATGGGATGAAATCTCACTCAAATAATTTACATTAAAGATAAATATTAGAATGCATTCAATTAGTGCACTAGTGGAAGCAATTAAGCCAGATGGTTGTAAAAAGAAGACTTAAAATGAAAATAAATCATTTTCCCCAGAGCTGGACAATGCTGGATAATGCTGCAGAAAAATTCTCATTTTGTTGATGTAGATTAAAGATGCTGAAGGAATTAACCCTTGATCAATTTTACACCTCTTCCAACTGGCCAAGAATCAAAGCCCAGCTCATACGTGCCATCTTCCCATCTCTGGTTTCCTGACATTTAACCAATGTTGGGCCATGTGGAACAAGGTTCTACAAGAATATTGTGGAACATAATGCTTTTTTGTGTGGTTGATTAAAGAATTCTGGGGTCCTACCAAAGTCTTGAGATCGCAGAATAGCACTTACTCTCTTGTCCTTCTAGACTGCATATCAATGATGTTATGGGTTTGCAATATCCAGTTTTCAGATACAGAATAATATTGACTTAGCTAACTTGTAATTCAGTTACTATCAGATGAAAATATTGGATAATTGTAACAGATGATCTCCATTGTAACAAACCTATCAAAAAGTTCATTTTTTTTGTCCTACATGAGTTAAAGATAGATGAATAAATCTAGTTTATCTGTGTTTTGTCTTTAAAAGGTTTCTATTTTCAATGTCCTCTCTGCTACTTGGGCAGATATCCTTTCCATATGACCCAAAGCTTTCTTCTAGGCTCCTTGCTTCTTCTCCTTTCCATCTGACTACCTCCAGAGAAAACTTCCCTTGCAATCATTTTGTTTGTGATCTGGCCAGAGTGTCTCTTCAGAGCTTTCTACTCTGCATTGCTCACTTTATCTACATCCTCAGGAAGAGCCTCTGGTCCCCTTAAGTCAGCAAAGACAAAGGTCCCCACATTTCCTTTCCTTGCCTTTGTCCTATAAGTATCCCCACTAATAGTGTCAGCACCACAGCTGTCCCCTATGTTTGTGGCTTCCAAGCTATCTTACCTCTCTCTTTCAAATGTCATAATTGGCAATCTGACCCATTTATTCATTTTTTTTACTTAATAGCATCTAATTTTCTTTCCAATTACATGCAAAGATAGTTTTCAATATTCATTTTTATGAGATTTTGAGTTCCAAATTTCCCCCTTCTTTTTTTCTTTTCTATTTCTTTGTACTTCTGTCATCTGCATATTTATTTGTCACCTGCATATGTATATAAGTATACATGTATCATCCACCTAGCATTTATCTGCTTCAAATATCAAAAGAAGCTCCACTCTAACAAACCTGACTACTGGACATCCATGCTTTGGAGACTTTCAAGGAGGAGGATCTGCCATAACCCGAGGCTGCCCATTTCAGGCACAGATGATTTTAATTGTTAGACTGTCCCAACAACTGGCTGAATTTGGCCTTTTGGGAACTTCCCATCACTCTTCTTGGCTCCATCCACTTGAGCTGAGCAGGATAAGTCTAACCATCTTCCACATGAGAATTTTCCAAATCTTGAACTCAGATGTATTTCCCGCCTAATTCTTTTCTTCTATAGACTGAATGCTTCCAATACTTCAACCATATAGGTGGATCCTGCTTCACAAGACCCTGATCTCCCTTCTCAACACTAATGCTTCTTAAACTTTTTTCCACTTATGACTTCTTTTCACCTGAGAATTTTTTATGTGACCCTGGGCCATAGAGGTATATAAAATAGATATACAAATCAAACCTTTACTAATAGTAAATTATAATTTTGTGACCCCTACCTTTAGTTATGAGACTCCATAAAGATCACAAACAACAGGTAAAGAAACTGGGCTTTAGACTCTCTTCAACTTAATTGATATCCATTTTTGAATTTTGAAGCTCAGGATTGAATACAATCAGATCTGATGAGCACAAAGTATATTAGTACTTTCATCTCCTGATGAGTTCTGCTATTGTTTTTTTTTTTTTATGTAATTCAAGTTTACATAAGCTTCTTTGGTATCTACATCATATCCCTGATTCATGCTGAGTTTGCAGTTAACTCAAAATCCCAGATTGTTTTTTTTTTTTTTTCATATTTTTTTTGTTTATTAAAGCTTTTTATTTACATAACATATGAGTAATTTTTCTACATTGACTTTTGCAAAATTTTCCATTCCAAATGTTTTTCCCTCCTTCTCCCTACCCCCTCTCCTAAATGGTAGGTAGTATAATACATGCTAAATATGTTAAAATATATGATAAATCCAATATGTGTTTAAATATCTATACAGTTATCTTGCTGCATAAGAAAAATCAGATCTAGAAAGAGAAAAAAAACCTCAGAAGGAAAACAAAATGCAAGCAAACATTCACAGAAAGCATTAAAATGCTGTTGTGGTCCACACTCAGTTCCCACAGGCCTCTCTCTAGATGTAAATGGCTCTCTTCTTTGCTGAACAATAGGAACTGGTTTGAATCACCTCATTGTTGAAGAGAGCCATGTCCACCAGAATTGTTTTTTCAAATATAATGGTATCTGTCCATGTCTCTCCTAATGTATACTTTTTTTTGTTTCCACCACTAAATTTTATATTTATTTTTATATAATTTCATTTCATTTAATTCTGCATAATGCTTCAGTTCATGAAAATTAGTTTTGATCCTGACTCTGTCATAATATATGTTAGCTTTCCTTTCTAGCTCTGTATCATAAAAAAACCTTAATGACATGCCTCCTAAGACTTTATGCAAGTCATTGAGAAAAAAAAGCTCAATAGTCCCATTCAGGTATAGATCACTAGTACTACACATTGAGTTATTCACAGCTATGTTTTGAGTTTGGCCATTCAACAAGATTTTAATCCATTTAATTATATTCTGAATTTATCCATGTCTTCTTCCATTTTTCTACATAAATAGCAAAACAACTTCCCTAAAAGTTGCTAAACTCTAGAAAAATGAAATCTGCAAATTCCCTTTCCATACTAGTTTAATAATCCTGTCAAAAATGAAATGAAGTTTTTCCTACATAATATGTTCTTAAGAAAAACATCAGAATAAAAAATAACTTTCTCTCTCTTTCTAGATGCCTGTCAAGTCTCTTTAATGATCTGCTATGGAAGTAAGTATTAAAATAGAGTTTGCCCAGCTTTTCTATAAAGAGACTCCTTAGTATACCTTCAGAGTTAAGAGCTGAAGCCTTGCAGAAAGTATAATTATTAAAGTGAAATGAAAGATGCCTACCAGAGACAATAACGACTAGCACATATTACAATTAGTAGAAACAACATGTGATATCAGCAGAAGACATCAACAACTCTGCTTTATAGAAGGAGTTATTTGCCATGCTATATAAATGATCTATGGCCAGGAGCATTTTTTGGTTGTATACCTCTTTAGGCAAGTTCTATAGTCTCCTGCCTTCATGGTCACATATGATCTTTCTGTGTGTTCCTTCCTCCAAAAGTATTAAGTAATCCCAGTTACTTTGGAACCCAGCCCTTTGAAATAGCACCTCTTAGAATCCTTGGGTGGAAGGTGGAAGGTGGGACTTGGGCAACACAAAGTTAAGCCAGAACATAGAGTGGATAAAGAAGAAAAAAAAGGAAACATAAATCAAAAGTAATAAGGATTAATCCAAAGTGAATTTGGATGGGGTGGAAGGAGGGTTTCTTGTTATTTTGGTATAATGTTTTATTAAATGTTTATAGTTATAAGCTAATGTTTTTGTCTGGTTGGTTGGTAAAAGTAAATACATCTTGAGGGTGCTGGTGCTAGCCACAATTTTGAATGGGTGTTGACCCATAGAGTGCCTAAAATTGGAATTGGATTTCCTCAGGGCCTTGATGTGTGGATATTATTTTTTCTCCTAAATAATGAATTAAAGTGTGCTGATACAAACACAAGAAATTTATCCTGTCCCTAGCATTTCATATTCCTATTCATCAGAAAGAGAGATGCAAATATATTGAGAAAAACACCAGAAGAAGAAATTTTTTTCTTTCAATTCAGAGATGTGGCAGCACTGGAACCCAGCCCTTTGAAATAGCACCTCTTAGAATCCTTGGGTGGAAGGTGGAAGGTGGGACTTGGGCAACACAAAGTTAAGCCAGAACATAGAGTGGATAAAGAAGAAAAAAAAGGAAACATAAATCAACCAAGAGACATTTTCTGAGCACATTCAATATCTTGTTGAGAGCGGTGAAGGTATATATATAATAGGTTCTCAGTGAATAGCTTTTGCTTGTTTGGGTTTTTTTTTTTTTGGTCATAGTCTGGCCAATCTTGAGGGTTTAAGATTTTATGAAATAGAAAGAAGGTGAAATGGGTTTGTTATACAATATATTTAAGGGAAATGTCAGGAAGTAACATGGAATTCCAATGAATAATTTCCTCCAGAGGAGCTGGTATGTGTTAGATTGGGTTTCATTGGGGCCATCATTGAAAAGTCACATTTTGAAATGTGTTCTGTTTTTAACTATAAAGGGATTTTGAGTAGAAATGAAAAAAGAAGGATTTCTTTAAGTGGATATTGGAGGATTTCTCTCTGAAGCAGGATTGGGAGGAGATTGGCTTTTGTTTGTTTGAATTTGACAGCTACGGACTTTCCAATTTGAAATGACATGTCTCAGTATGGATCTCTTCATCTGTGTCCTGCTGTTCTCCAGAGGGAAAATAGGTCTCTTACTTTAATTTCAATGGGAGAAAATAGCCACACAACCTAGTAATCATTAGTGGGCTTAACTTCTATAAATATGAGCTTTTTTGGGGGGGACAAAGAGGAGCATCCTGAAAAGCCTGGGACATTAACCTTCTGCCATTGATCAGTCAAATAAAGGCATATTTGTACTATAGGCTATGAAGACCGCTCTCTTATTGATTTAATGCCAAACTCTTTTAGTCCTTCTTACTTTTTGATGATCATTATTAATACATGCCCTATAGCAAGTGACCAACACACATATGTGCACACACACATACATGCACACACATACACACACATATGCATGTTTGGCTTGAAGAACAATGACAAATGTGTTAATTTCATGACTCTAGCTTCCAAAAAGGCTTATGTAGCTTGCTTTATTACTTTAATGATTTAAAATATTTAGATTGAAATCTGAAAATATAATATAGGACATGACTTTCATGGATCATAATCCTTTCTAGTTTGGGGCTCTTAGGTTTTAAATGCCAAGGCATGTATATGTGTATGGGGGTCACGTCTATTGCCAGAGATAAAAAATGATTTAACCAAAGGACCAATAGGATGGAGAGCCTAGTGGAAGATAAGGAAAGACTCCTTCTGCTCTATCTGAGGGATCTGGGGCCATTTGCATTTATCAGAAGCAGATGGTTACAGGAGAAATAGTCACATGTCTCCAATGTCCAGTCTCATATGGGAGGTGACATAAAAGAATGGAAAGGGGGAGGGGCTGATCTTTGAAAAGTGACATTTAAGGCAGATACAGGGTTAGAAGATGATCAGTGGCATGGGATATTGACATCATGATGCACAATGAGGTGCCAAAAATAATGGAATTTGGATGGAAGAAGAGATACCTAAGGGAAGGGCTGTGGAAAAGCAGCCAATTAGTGAACTCTTGATGAAACTGGAACTGCTCATCCCTTTTGGGAAACAATATAGAATTGAGATGCACAAATTACTGATTATAGGAACTATACCTCACAGAGATCAAGAAAAGAGGAAAATGTAAACATATGTTCTTATATAGAGAGACATATAAAAACATCCATATCTATGCGTAAGGGTATTTATTATAATGTGTGTATACATGTTTGCATATGTATATTTCAAGCCATAATTTAACCTATAAATAGAATTCTTGCCAGATATCTACATCTACTAATTACTTTGGACATTATCAGGCATTTAAACTAAATTTGACTTTAAAAAAATACAATAAACTTTTATTTAAAAAGTAAAACAAAAGAAACAATTCTTAACTCAAGAGCCCTAAGATGGCAGGCATTGGGCCTGGTTTGGCATTTTGGGAAATATCATGACCTCAACCTGTCTTTGTGTTAATAGCAACTTTCTCTTAGCATTTTTTTCTCTTCAAGAGACATCATTCTCCCCTCTACAATCCCTCTTCCATATTGCTGTCAAATTAAGATTCCTAAAATGTGACTAGAAAAAGTTAACAATATTTAGTGACTGAGTTGTCTCTGGTATTGTTAGTACAGAAATTAATTTGTAGTGATATCCATAATGATGTTGACAATGATGATAATAGTAATAGAGTTCATAGAGAATTTTAAATTTTGCAAAGCCACTTACATATTTATTTCAGTTAATTCTTAAAACAATGTACAGATAAGTGCTATTGTTGTATCCCTTTTCTAAATGAATTGAGAGAAGTTATAGGGTTGACCCAAGATCACACAGCTAGCAAGTTTCTGAGTCAAGATGTAAATTTATGTCTTCCTGATTGAGTACATCAACATTCACCACTCTACCTGTCTGCCATTAAATTTATCTAATAAAGCAAGAAATTCTTTATCCAAATTAAATTGACTGTAATGCTGGGATTTAAAGTTCTCCATTATCTGGCTCCCACTTGCCTTCCGGCCTCAATGCTTGTACTCCATATCTTTCTCTCTCCATTGCAGACAAATTAACCTTTTTCTTGTTTGCTACACGTGCTACCTTTGCACTGGATAGCTCCCATGCCTGAAATTTTCTCCTCCTATAGCTTTTCTTCATAGAATTATGAAGGAGCATTCAAGCATCACCTTGGACATATTGAACTTCAGTAACTTCACCAATTCCCTAACACTGTTGTGAGCACTTGTTATTTCCTCCTTAGGATGCACTCACGAGACCCCCCAAGAAAGAAAATTCCTTGAGAGCACAAGCTTTTTCATAACCTCATGTTCTCAGTACATGTCACACACTCATACACACACATGCACACACAATATACATAGGTGTATGTATACATGTGTATATACATGCATATGTTTATGTATATAGACATGCATATATTCACAAACACATATATATGTATGTATTTTCACTGGGTCTTAAAGAAGTCAGGGAGGTCAGTAAGTGAGGAAGAGGAGGAAGAGCATTCTAAGTACAGCTAGTTTCAGTCAGATGAAATGCTTAGATGTGAAAATAAAATGTTTTCTTCCTGGAACAACAACAAGGTCATTGTGACTAAACTGAAAAGTATGTGGTCAAGAGTGAGGGGGTAACTTAGGAGAAAGTCAGATTATGAAAGCTTTGAATGTCAAACAGAACATTTTGTGTCTGATCCTGGAGATAATAGTCACTGAAGCTTTTTGAATAGGGGTATGGAAGTGACAGAGCTGGACCCATGCTGTTGAAAAATTACTTTAGTGTATGTATGGAACATGGAATGGAGTGGGGAGAGACTTGTGGCAAGCAGCCACTATCAGGCTATTGCAATGACTTAGGAGTCAGGTGATGATGAGGTTCTATACTGGGTGGGATCAGTGTCAGGGGAGAAAGGGAATGTATTCAAGAAATATCACAAAGATGAAATCAATAGACCTTGGATATGGAAGATGGGAGGCAGTGAAAAGTATAGAGTGGCTCCTAAATTTCAATCCTAAGGAATTGAGAGAATATTGATTCCCTTTCGAGGAATAGGAAAGGTAGGAGGTGGAAAGATGTTCAATTTTAGAAATATCGGGCTTAAGATTTCTACTGGACATCTACTCTGAGATATCCAAAAGGCATTTGGAGATATGAGACTGGAGATCAGCAGAAAGTTTGGGGCAGAACAGGTAGTCCTGATTGTCATCAGGATAGTGATGGTAATTAAGCCATGAGAGCTGATGAGATCACCAAATGAAGCAGAATAAATGAAGAAAAGAAGGTACAGTTCAAAACTCTAAGGGATACACACCTAGAATTCAGGATTTCATCTGCATGAGGACCCAACAAAGAAAACTAAGATGGAATAGTCAGACAGCGAGAGGAAAACCAGAAGAGAATATAACCCTCCCCACCCCCCAAAAAAAGGCTCAAGAAAGAAAAGAATATCAAGGAAAGGGTGTTCAAAGTCTCCTGAGTCAAGGTTTAGAAGAATGCAGATAGGGAAAATGTTATTGGACCTGGCAACTAAGAGATCATTGGTACCTTTGGAGAGAGTGCTTTCAGTGGAGTGATAAGACTGAAAGCTAGGTAGGAAGGGGTTAAGAAGAGACTGAGAGGAAAGAAAATGGATGCACCTGCTGTAGATGGTTTTTGTGTGGATTGAATCAAAATGAAAAGAAATTGATATTCCTGCCCCAATGAGAACAATGCAAGTGGTTAAGGGCTGAAGCCATAGATTAACAGTTAAAGGCATATGGATCACAATCCAACTATACCCCCCCACACACATCTAATAATTTCACTATACAATCACTTCTGCAAAGTATTTTAATGTATAATTCATTTGTATTTCTTACCTAAACACATACACATGCATGCTAACTTGTCTAGGCTCTTATATGCCTGACTAAATTCTAGAAATCAAATGTTTCCCTTTGTGAGATAAAAATAGAAAACATCATGATCCTCTGGTTTTCTGAGTGTTCTTTGGTTTGCACAAAGTAGCTCCCAGGTCAAAGCTCAATGATATATGGGGAAAGGGAGAGAGCTGATTTGTAAAAGGATGCCATGGAAATTTTTGTTTCTTTTTTTTTAGTAGATTAAAAAAATAAACTTTAATAAAAATAAGAGGAGAAAAAACAGGGGAAAAACTTAACAGAGGATTCAATATAAAACTATAAATTTCCATTTCAAGAATGCTATACGTTGTTTCCAAAGCTGCCCAGGTTTTCTTTCTTATTGGTTTTCTTTTGTTCTCTGCACTTTTACTTTATTTTTCTTCCCTCCCACCTAAGGCTACAATTAAGAGTGAATTTACACACACACACACACACACACACACACACAGGTATCTATAAAAACACATACCTCTCTATATAAACACATACATATGTGTAGGGTTATTTTCTTTCATCTGTTTCTTTGAGATGGAGAGAATTTTCCTTCTTATGCCTAAGTGCTTTTATGTTTTTCTAAATCAACCAGCTCATTATTTCCTATACCACAGCAATATCCCAACCCAAGAGATAGTCTACAAAACTTTTTTCTCCAATCTTCTGTATTCCTTTTGTTCTTGGCTATGTCAGTTTTAATTATAGACAGGAAACTCTTGTGGAAGCATCCCGTAAAAGGGTCCATTTCGAGGGAGCCTCTTTGTGGAGCTGACTACAAGGAGAACAGAAGTGAAGGACAGTTACCCTAGGTCTTGTATTTGTCTGTGGCCCTGAGAAACTAGTGACTAGAAGACACTTGTAGGAGGATGAACATTTGTTTTCATGTAATTGTGTTTCTGGTTTAACAAAGTTTAAAATGAAATCATTGATCAATTGAGAGACAGACAGGTGGCTCAGTGGATACACCTGGAGTCCAAAAGACTTCAAATCTGTTCCCAGACACTTCCTAGTTATACGACCATGGGTGAATGAATAATTTGACCTATCCCTGCCTCTATTTCCTCATCTAGAAAATTTTCATTTATAATAATGTAACCTACTTCCCAGAGTTCTTATGAAGATTAAATAACATAATGTTCATCTTTAAAATCTTTAAAAAGCTCTGTAAATGCTAGTGATGATGGAAATGATGATGCTATTTCTCTGATTTGGCTCATTTTGTGAATTTTAAACATGACAACATAAAAGAGAGAGAGAATAGAACCTAGAAAAAATTAATAGAAAACAATGACTTCCAAAGAAACAAGCACTGTTTGTAATCTCGGCATGCCCTCAAAGTATTTTACAAATCCTACCCTTTAGCAATCATAATTCTCAGCTTATTCATAAAGAAAAAGTTCCTTTATCTTCATTCTCAACTTTCATGAGAGGAATTTCTCTACTGTGAACAAGGCAGAAAAAACTGCATCCCAATTAGGTTAGGGAATAGATGCATTAAAAAGACACTTACTTCAGCTTCCTAAACTGAAATGTGTTGAATTCAATTCAACTATGTATTAAGCACTGGCTACGTGTAAGGCACTGGGACTTACTCTGGGGACACAAGGATGAAAAATGGTAGTTCTGCCTTCAAAATATCATGAGTGCCAAAGACCTCAGATGTGGTTTCATCCAACTGCTTTCCTTTGGAGAGGAGAAAATCATATTCATGAAATCACCAAACACATTTTTTCTTTTCATATTTCATTTCTTTTATACAATTGCGTATAAAAACAATTTCGACTTTTAAAAAAATTTGAATTCCAAATTTTCTCTCTCTCTCCTGTTCCACATTACTGAGAAGGCAAGCAATTTGGTGTAGATTATAAATGTGCAATCATGCAAAACATATTTCCATACTACTCATGTTGTGAAAGAAAACACAGACAGAAAAAGAAAAAAGAAAGTTTTACAAACAGTGCTCTTCAATATACATTCAGATACCATCAGTTGTTTCTCCAGAGGTGGATAGTACTTTTCATCATAAGTCTTTCAGAATTGTCTTGTATCTTTGTACTTCTAAGAACAGCTAGACCATTGACAGTTATATGATCATCATACAATATTGCTGTTGCAGTATATAATATTATTCAGGTTCAGCTCATTTAATTTTGCATCAGTTCATGAAACTTTTCCATATTTTTCTGAAAACATGCTGTTCATCATTTCTTATTATTTCATCAAAACCATAAAGTACAACTTATTCAGCTGTTGGTCAATTGATGGGCATCCCCTCAATTTCCAAGGTCAGCAGAAAAGTTCTGTCCCTCTAAAGTGAAAGTGGAGCTGTCCAACACAGCCAGCATTACAGCAAAAGGCCATGGAGGGACCTAAATTGGCAGCAGCAGATTTGGGAGCTCTCAACTAATAGACAGTAAAGGAATCAGACAACTGGCTAAAAGGAGATTACAGGAGACCCTTTGCTAGTACTGTGTGCAGGACTTGGTTGTAGCACCTATAACCATATCCTGGTCACAGTCCGGAATTGCAATTTCAGAATGAGGAGAAGCACTAGAACAGAAAAAAGTTTGCTCTTAGAGGAACAGTGGCCCTGGTCACAATTTCAAAGTGGAAAAGAGCATTTGTGGTCACTTCCAAACCAGAGCCCAGGCCAGGGAACTAGTAAAACCACTTAAGTTTGATAGAACCAAAAATTTTCAGATCCCCAGTACTAGCTCTGGAAACATCTGCAAAAACAAACAAAGAAACAAAAACAAAAACCCTGAAGCTTATGATAATACCCTCTCAACCCTCCCCTACCTTTAAACCCAGGCAGAGCCCAATGTTAACATAAAGTTAAAAGTTAAGAAATAGGTTGGAAGAATGATCAAACAGTATGAACCAGAACATAGAAAGTTACTCTTGGGTCATGGAAGATGAAAATACAAATTTAAAAGAAAGGAAAGCTGGTGTCTTCCATTAATATAGTATTATTTTCTTTTTCCTCCTGCAACTTGTTTCACTTTTCTTTTAAGTACATAGATATCATACTTTTTGTTGTGTATAGGTTTAGTATTGCTATTATTCCATTGCCTGGTTCCTTTTAGCATGATATAGTCCCTTTCTCTTCTCTATTCATTACATCAATTTTTTGTTTTGACTTTGGGATAATAATTGCCACAAAAGCTTTTTTTTTCCACTTCTGAAGCACAACAAATTTTACTTGACCCTTTTACATTTACTCTATGTGTGTCTTCTTGCTTCAAGTATTTTTCTTATAAGCAATGTATTGTAGGATACCAATTTTAGTCCTGTTTTCTATCTGCTTTCATTTTATGGGTGAGTTCATCTCATCATTTACATATATATCTATGTTAACTATATCTTTCCCTCCAGCCTATTTTTTCCCTTATTTCTCTCTATCTTTCTCTGTTTCTATCTCTCTGTCTCTGTCTGTCTTTCTATTTGTCTTTGTCTCTGTCTCTGTCTGTCTGTCTCTATTTCTCTATCTCCCCTCTCTTTATTCTTTTGTGTTTTTATTTTGTTTCTAACCACTGCCTCATCAAATATGCTATCCCTTCTATCAGTCCACCCTCCCCAACACATATTAATTAAGCACTTTCTATATGTCAGGTTCTGTGCTAAGGGGAAGGGACAACAATAAGGATCGCAATGTGGTTGTTGCCTTCCCAAAGCTCATATACTAATGGGGAAATGACATGTAAATAGCTATGTACTGACAAAATTTATGTGGTGTAAATAGAAGCTAATGTCAGATAAAGGGACCATAAAAGGCCTATTGTGAAGGGTGAGATTGGAGCTGAATCCTAAAAAAAGCTATAATGTTTAGAAGGTGTTGATGAGGAAAGAGAACTCCAGGCATAAAGGTAGGAGGAGGGGAAAACCAATGAATCCTCATGGAACTAAAGGGTCCTGCACAAGAAGTACAACAAGTTTCCATGAATAATATGTGGAGGGTTACAAAATACAAGATTGAAAAAGGAGAAGGAGCTTTATGTGTCAAAAAGATGATTTTATATTTGATCTTAGAGGTAATAAGGAGCTACTGATGTTTAATGAGGTGTGTGTGTGTGTTTGTGTGTGTGTGTGTGTGTGTGTGTGTGTGTGTGTGTGTGTGAAATGATCAGAACAATACTTCCGACAAATGATTTTGGCAGGTAAGTGGAAAATGGTTTGGAGTGTATAGAAATACCAAAGTCAGGAAGTCCATTCATAATACTACTACAATAGACCTGCTGTCAGTCCGTTGATTGGCAAGCATTAGTCAACTGCCTAATATGTGCCAAATTAATGCTAAGAACTGGAGATGGTGTGGCACAGTTCCCCTGTCTCAGTTTCCCTGAATTGTTCTACCTCAGTCTTCTTAGTAGCAACCCCCCTTCCTGGTCATTAGGACTGAGATAACTGGGGCTGCAGAGCTGTGGCCACTGGCATTATAAAGAGTCCTAAAACTCCAGATGGCATGTCTCCAATTTTGGGGCATAGCTTTCTGTTCCCAGACTCAGTATTTCCGACCTCCTTACCAGAATTTATGATCCTTCCTCCATACCCCTAACCTGTCAGAGCTGAACTTATGGTCCTTTCCTGGAACTTCTATCCCTCCAATGCTCTAACCTCCCTTCTTTGCCTTTGTTTCCCCGAACTAAAGAGCCCTATAAGAGTCCCTGGAGCTCCTCACTCCCTGATGAATGCTTTGAGACAAGAGTCCTGTTCTGTCCCCTAGCTATGGCTTCTAAATTCTCCACCACTATCAATAAACTATTAAAAATCTCTAATTGCTATCCTGCCTCAGTTTCTCCAGCATTACAGAGATAAGGCAAAGAAAGTGTCACTTTTGTTTGTTTTTTTATGTCTGCACTTAAGGAGCTTCTCATCTAATGGGAGAGACAATATACAAACAGCTATGATAAAAAAAAGACAAAAAAAGATAAAAAAAATGATAATTTTTTAAACTGGCTGAATTTTTTTTATTATTAAAGCTTTTTATTTGCAAAATATATGCATGGGTAATTTTTCAACACTGATCCTTGCAAAGCCTTCTGTTCCAAATTTTTCCCTCCTCCCCCTACTTCCCTAGATAAATGATAATGTTATGTTAATATGTTATATATAAATTATATATAGATAATATGTTATATATGTTACATATGCTATATATGAATTACATATGACATATACATATAATATAATATGTATCAACATATTATTATATATTATATAATATATGTATATTATATATGTAACATATATAATATAATGTATATCATATATTATATGATTACATAATATATATGTTAACCATGTTAAAATATATGACAAATCTAATATATGTATACATATTTATACAGTTATCTTGCTGTAAAAGAAAAATCAGATCTACAAGAAGGAAAACAAAATGCAAGCAAAAATCAATAAAGAGCATGAAAATGCTATGTTGAGGTCCACACTCAGATCCCACAGGTCTCTCTCTGGGTGTAGATGGCTTTCTTCATCACTGAACAACTGAAACTGGCCAGAATCATCTCACTGTTGAAGAGAGCCACGTCTATCAGAATTGATCATCATATAGTCTTGTTGTTGCCATGTACAATTATCTCCTGGTTTGGCTCATTTCACTCAGCATCAGTCCATGCAAGTCTCTCCAGGCCACTCTGAAATCATCCTGCTGGTCGTTTCTTACAGAACAATAATATTCCATGACATTCATATACCATAATGTATTCAGCCATTCTCCAATTGATGGGCATACACTAAGTTTCTAGTTTCTAGCCATTACAAAAAGGGCTGCCACAAACATTCTTGCACATGTGGTGCCCTTTCCTTCCTTTAAGCTCTCTTTGGGATATAAGCCCAATAGAACCACTGCTGGGTCAAAGTGTATGCACAGTTTGATCACTTTTTGAGCATAGTTCCAAATTGCTCTCCAGAATAGTTGGATCCCTTCACAGTTCCACCAACAATGTATCAGTGTCCCAGTTTTCCCACATCCCCTCCAATATTTGTCATTATCTTTTCCTGTCATCTTAGCCAATCTGACAGGTGTGTATTCTGAGGTGTACCTCAGAGTTGTCTTAATTTGCATTTCTCTGATCAATAGTGATTTGGAGCACCTTTTCATGTGACTAGAGATAATTTTAATTTCTTCATCTGAAAATTGTCTGTTCATAACCTTTGACCATTTATCGATTAGGGAATGACTTGAATTCTTATAAAACACAAATGATAAATTGAGAGTGATTGCAAAAAGAAGACACTAATATAAAAGATTTTTAAAAATAAGATAAAAGAAAAGGCTTCTTACAGAAGGCAGGGCTTTAATTCAAACATGAAGGAAGCTGGAAAGAAAGAAGATAAAGATGAGGAGGCAGAGAATTTTAATCATGGGGGACATCCCATAAAAATATGCACCGAATGGAGATGGAATTTCTTGTGCAAAGAACAGCAAGTATGCCAATGTTATTGAATCATGCTCCACAGAAGGGAGTGAGGTATAAGAAAACAGGAAAAATAAAGAGATGGTAAGGTTATGAAAGGCTGTGAAAGCTAATAAAAGATTTTATATTTAATCCTGCAGGTAATCCTGGAAAGAGTTACTGGAATTTACTGAATGATGTTAAGAGAAATATGATGAGACCCATGTTTTAGAAGGACCAGTTTGGTGACTGAGCAAAAGATGGTTTGGAATGGGAAGAGATGAAGCAGGGAAATAATCAATGTGCTATTTGACTAGTACAAAGATGAGGTGATAAGGGCTTACATCATGATGGTTGATGCTTCAGGGGAGAAAAAGGGGGAGATATATGAGAGATTCAAAGAAGGTTAAATTAGAAGTTCTCAGCAACAGATACAATATGAGACAGAGGGAGAGAGAGACAGAGAGACGGGGGGGGAGTTTGAAGATGATGCTTATTTGGATACCTGTATGATGGGAAGATTCTGGTATCCTTTAGTGTAATGGGGAAGGGTGAGATCCTGGGAAGATGATGGAGTAGGTCAGAAAATTTTAGGCTAAAAATGAGCATGAAATGGAAAAATATAACAAGGTAAAGACATTCTCCTAGGAACTTTCAACTATGAACTTTTATCACTTTCATCTAATGAACAGCATGAGGATCAGAAGGCTGAGTAGGGGAAAATTGAAGAACCCTTTGCTGTCTCTGGATGCCAGACCTGGCAATGCTGATCAGACATAATCTCAATCTGTGACTATGAGTGAGGAGAAGTTCTTGGTAGATTCAATGTGAAAAGAAGCAAAAGCATTTTGGGGACAATTTGGCTGGGGACACGTAGGCATGGCTTAGAGAAGAGTAGTGAACCAACAGAATTCAGAAAATTACAATAAAAAAGACCTGAGATATATGGTACCACTTTTGACATATCAAGATTAAAACCTGATTAGAATAATAAACAGTTAAAAATAAAATAAAACCAAATGAAACTAAGAATGAATAAACAAAGGAGAAAGATTTTAAAAATTAATAAATTTATGTTATTATATAAATAAAGGTAAGAGAAGAATTTATTATATATCCGCTGATTAAAAAAGCAATTGTAGGAACCATGATCTTAGACAATGATGAAACCAAAATAAATTCAATAAATTTAAATTGTATTAATATATTTATTTATTTTTATAATAAGAATAAACTTATTGTTATTATTGATAAATAAATTTAATATACATGGTAATTACATTTTGATAAAGGGTATCCTAGACAATGAAGCAATAGTAATACTAAACCACTATGCCAATTTGCTACAAATACTTTATCATATAAATTTTAAAAAAAGAAAAGTTAAATAAATTACAAATGGAAATAGAAAGTAGAACTATAATGGTTGGGGACTTTACTATTCACTTCTTAGAACTAGATCAATTTAGGGAATGAGATTTTTATAATTAAAAAAGAAATATTAAAAACATCCCTTTCAGCACCCAACAAAATAAATGTACATATAATAAGGAAACAAAGCTTTAAAATAATTCTAGAGTAAACAACCCAATCTTGAAAAATGAGTGGTTTGAAGAACATATAGAAATAATCAATAATTTCATTAAAGAGAATAACTTTAATGGGACATCAGAACTTATAGGATATAGCAAAACAGTAATCAGAAAAAAATTACATCTCTAAATGCTTATATCAATAAAATAAAGAGCAGATCTATAAATTGTGTATTCAATGTTTAAAAAGCTAGAAAAAAAACAAACTAAAAATCCTTAAGTAAATACTAAATTGGAAAACCTAAAAATTAAAGGCAAAACCTATAACATTGAATGTTAGAAAATCATTGAATCAATAAATAAAACTAGGAGTTGGTTTTATAAACCAAATGGATTTAACTTTGTCTAATATGTTTTATTTATTAATTTTTTTTTGCTTTTTTTTTTTTTCTGAGGCAATTGGGGTTAAGTGATTTGACCAGAGTCACACAGCTAGGAAGTGGTAAGCATCTAAGGTCATATTTGAACTCAGGTCTTCCTGACTTCAGGGCTGGTGTTCTATTCACTGAACCACCTAGCTGCCCTGGCTAATATGTTTTTTTGTTTTTTGTTTTTTTTAAATAAAAAAAAAGAAGAAAATCACATCACTATTAGTAAATTGAAAAAGGTGAATATACCACTAATGAAGATGAAATCAAAGCAATTATACGGAGTTATATGTTAATAAATTTAACAACTTAAGTAAAATGGAAGAATATTCACAAAAAAATAAAAACTGCCTCAATTAGCATAAAAGAAAATAAGATACCTATATAGGTCTATTTTGTTTTTTATTTATTTATTTATTTATTTATTTATTTATTTATTTATTTATTT
>JAJPUD010001246.1:194801-217291 GCA_023553655.1 Myrmecobius fasciatus
CCTTTATTGGTAATATATAAAAATGCTGATGATTTATGTGGATTTATTTTGTATCCTGCAACTTTGCTAAAGTTGTGAATTGTTTCTAGTAGTTTTTTAGTTGAGTCTTTAGGGTTCTCTACGTATATCATCATGTCATCTGCAAAGAGTGATAATTTGGTTTCCTCATTACCTACTCTAATTCCTTTAATCTCTTTTTCTTCTCTTACTGCCAAAGCTAACATTTCTAAGACAATATTAAATAATAATGGTGATAGTGGGCAGCCTTGTTTCACTCCTGATCTTATTGGGAATGGTTCTAGTTTGACTCCATTACATATGATGCTTGCTGAAGGTTTTAAGTAGATACTACTAATCATTTTAAGGAAAGGCCCATTTATTCCTATACTCTCCAGTGTTTTTAACAGGAATGGGTGTTGGATTTTATCAAAGGCTTTTTCTGCATCTATTGAGATAATTATATGTTTTTATTAATTTCGTTATTAATATAATTGATTATGCTAATAGTTTTCCTAATATTGAACCAGCCCTGCATTCCTGGAATAAATCCTACTTGGTCATGATGTATTATCCTGGGGATGACTTTCTGTAATCTTGTTGCTAAAATCTTATTTAAAATTTTTGCATCAATATTCATTAGGGAAATGGGTCTATAGTTTTCTTTCTCAGTTTTCTCCCTACCTGGTTTAGCTATCAGCGCCATATCTGTGTCATAGAAGGAAATTGGTAGTACACCTTCTTTCCCTATATTTTCAAATAGTTTATATACTATTGGGATTAATTGTTCTTTGAATGTTTGGTAAAATTCACATGTAAATCCATCTGGCCCTGGAGATTTTTTCTTAGGGAGTTGATTAATAGCTTGTTCTATTTCTTTTCCCAAAATAGGGCTATTTAAATAATTTATTTCCTCTTCTGTTAACCTTAGCAATCTATATTTTTGTAGATATTTCTCCATTTCATTTACATTATCAAATTTATTGGCATACAGTTGGGCAAAGAAACTTTTAATTATTAATCTAATTTCCTCTTCATTGGAGGAAAGTTCTCCCTTATCATTTTTGAGACTAATAATTTGATTTTCCTCTTTCCTTTTTCTGAACAAGTTAACTAAAGGCTTATCTATTTTGTTGTTTTTTTTTCATTAAACCAACTCTTAGTTTTATTTATTAATTCAATAGTTTTCTTATTTTCAATTTTATTGATCTCCCCTTTAATTTTCAGAATTTCCAATTTGGTATTTAATTGAGAGTTTTTAATTTGGTCTTTTTCTAGCTTTTTAAATTGTAAGCCCAGTTCATTGATCTTCTCTTTCTCTGTTTTACGCAAGTAAGCATCTAGAGATATAAAATTACCCCTTATAACTGCTTTAGCCATGTCCCACAAATTTTGGTATGTTGTCTCATTGTTGTCATTCTCCTGGATGAAATTTTCGATTGTGTCTATAATTTGCTCTTTCACCCATTCATTCTTCAGGATTAGATTATTTAATTTCCAAATAACTTGTGGTCTATTTTCTCCTGGCCTTATATTACATGTGAGTTTTATTGCATCATGATCTGAGAAGGATGCATTTACTATTTCTGCTTTTCTGCATTTGATTTTGAGGTTTTTATGCCCTAACACATGATCTATTTTTGTATAAGTTCCATGAACCCCTGAGAAAAAAGTATACTCCCTTCTATCATCATTCAATTTCCTCCAGAGATCTATCATACCTAACTTTTGTAGCCTTTTGTTAACCTCCCTAACTTCTTTCTTATTTATTTTGTGATTTGATTTATCTAATTCTGAGAGAGCAAGGTTGAGATCCCACGCTAGTATAGTATTACTGTCTATTTCTCCTTGCATCTCTGTTAGTTTCTCCTCTAGGAATTTGGATGCTATACCACTTGGTGCATATATGTTTAGTATTGATACCTCTTCATTGTTTATGGTACCCTTTAGTAAAATATAGTTTCCTTCCTTATCTCTTTTAATTAGATCTATTTTTGTTTTTACTTGATCCGAGATAAGGATTTCTACCCCTGCCTTTCTTTGTTCACCTGAAGCATAGAAGATTCTGCTCCAGCCCTTTACCGTCACTCTGTATGTGTCTCTATGTTTTAGATGTGTTTCTTGTAAACAACATATTGTAGGATTTTGGCTTTTAATCCAGTCTGCTACCCGCTTCTGTTTTATGGGAGAGTTCATCCCATTCACATTCACAGTTATAATAACTATATCTGTATTCCCTGCCATCTTATTTACCCAGAGTTATGATTTTCTCTTCCCTTTCCCCTCTCTCCCTTCCCCCTCCCCAGTACTTTGTTTTTGATGACCACCTCCCACCAATAATCCTCCCCCCTTTAGAGTCCCTACCTCCCCTTTATACCTTTCCCCTAATCCTTCTATTAGTTTATCCCTTTCCTTTTCTCCTTTCCCTCCCACCTTCCCACAAGGAGGGTCAGGCTTTTCTTTGAAGCCAAATGTGTCTGATATACTCTCTTAGAGTCCAATCTAATGAGAGTAAGGTTTACACAATACTCATCGCCCTCCCTTCTTTCCCTCAATTATATTAGATCTTCTATGTCTCTTTCTGAGATTTTGCCTTATTTCACCTTCTTTATTTTTACTTTATTTTGCCTCCTTCCCCCCTTTTTCTTTTTCAGTATGGTATCCCTTCCACCTCTAATTTCTTTTCCATTATTATCAAAGAAAAATCAAATTATACCGCCATTCTTTAAGGATACCTATGATAGAAATATAGTTCTCAAGAGTTTTCCTTTTCACCTTTTTATGCTTCTCTTGAGTTCTCTATTTGGAGGTCAAATTTTTTGTTCAGATCTGGTCTTTTCATTAGAAATAGGTGAAATTCTCCTGTATCATTGAATGACCATCTACTTCCCTGGAAGATGATGCTCATTCTAGCTGGATAGCTTATTCTTGGCTGTAATCCAAGTTCTTTTGCCTTTTGGAATATCTGATTCCAGGCCCTTTGATCCTTTAATGTGGAAGCTGACAGATCCTGTGTAATTCTTATGACAGCTCCTCGGTATTTGAACTGTTTCTTTCTAGCTGCTTGCAATATCTTTTCCTTGGTGCGATAGTCTTGAAATTTGGCCACGATATTCCTTGGGGTTTTAATTTTGGGGTCTCTTTCTGGAGGTGATCGGTGAATTCTTTCAATGCCAACTTTGCCTTCTGATTCTAAAACATCAAGGCAATTCTCTTTCATGATTTCCTGGAAGATAGCATCCAGGTTCTTTTTTTCATTGTGGCTTTCAGGGAGTCCGATAATCCTTAGATTGTCTCTCCTGGATCTGTTTTCCAAGTCAGTTGTTTTTCCTAGGAGACATTTCATATTTTCTTCTATTTTTTCATTTTTTTTGTTTTTGTTTGACTGATTCTTGAAGTCTTATTGAGTCATTTACTTCTATTGTTCAATTTTAATTTTTAGAGTATTATTTCCTTCAGTTATCTTTTTTAGCTCCTTTTGTAGCTGGCCAATTAAATTTCTTGATTCAATGCATTCTTTTTCCATTTTGCCTGTTTTATTTTTCAGTGAATTGTTGTCTTTTTCCAATTCACCAATTTTGTTTTTCAATGAATTGTTGTCTTTTTCCAATTCACCAATTTTGTTTTTCAGTGAATTGTTTTCTTTTTCCAATTCATCAGTCCTATTTTCCAGTTTTTGATATTTCTGTTGCACTGATCTCAATTTATTTCCCCATTCTTCTAGCTCTCTTTTGAGATTCTTAATGCAATCTTCCAGGTAAGCCTTCTGGAAGGGAGACCAACTTAAGCCCACCTTTGTGGCTTCATCTGGGATTGTTTTCATAATGTCAAGATCTGGGGACTGTTCTATTTTTTCTCCGTAAAAAGCTGTCTATAGTGAGAGCACTCTTCTGCTTCTTGCTCATGATTTAAAGTTGGGGTATTGGTCACCAGCAGAGAATACTGCAACAGTTTGTATTTGCCCTGGGGCAGTTTGCCAAGTTGACTTCCTGTCTGAGGCTGGTCGGGCTAGAACCGCACTAGGACCACGTTTTCAGTTGCTCTCGATCCACCCTTTACCAAAGGCAGATCTGCCAAAGCACATTCCTGCAAGCAGAGCAAAGTGGCCCAGGAGTCTCCCAGGGGCTTCCTGGGTGCCTAAAATCCGCCCCTCTATCGCAGCCCTGACTTCCACCCCGGCTGGTGTCTGAGTGGGACCAGTGGCCGATTACCCCTGAGGCTAACCTTCTCTGGAGTTCTTTTAAAGTAGATTTTTGATAGAAGTGCATTGTAGTCCAAGTGTTTGGTGGAGCCCTCACTCCAAAACCAGTTCGGAGGCTCACTTTGTCTGGGGGAAGGTCTCAGGAGTTCACAGAGAATGCTGTCTGCAGTTCGCCATCTTGGCTCCCAAATTGAAAAGATTTTATACAAATAAAACAAATGTATACAAGATCAGATGGAAAGCAGAAAATGGAACGAGGGAGAATTTAGATAATTTCTCAAATGAAAAGCCTCATATTTCAAATATATAAAAAATTTTGTCTAATCTATAAGAATGTGAGTTATTCTCTTGTTGATAAATGGTCAAAGGATATAAATAAGCAGTTTTTCAATGAAGAAATCCAAACAATTTATAGTAACATGAAAAATGCTCTAAATCATTATTAATTAGAGAAATGACAATTGAAATAAACTTGAGATATTACTTTATACCTGTTAGGTTTGCTAAAATGATTGAAGGATAAAGCAATTTGTCTTAAAGAGGAAGTGGAAAAACTGAGATAATAATTCCCTGTTGGTGGAACTCTGACCTGTTCCAACCATTTTGGAGAACAATATGGAATCATGCTCAGTTATTAAACTGCCTTATAATTTTAACCCAACAATATCACTACTGGAAACAGACCACTGTTTCCAAAGATAATTAAGGAAAAATGAAAAGAACCTTTTTATTCTAAAACTGAGGCCCTGTGGTCTCTTTGTGGTGGCAAAAATATGGAAGTTGAGGGGAACTCCATCAATTGAGGAATACCTGAACAAGTCATAGCATATTATGATCAGGATAAAATACTGTTGTAGTATAAAAAACGATGAACTCAGTAATTATCATTTTAGGAGGGAAATATAGACTTGCATGAAACAATGAAGAGCTAAATGAGTAAAATGAAGAGAATATTGATACTATAACAGCAACACTTTAAAAAAAACAAACTTTTGAGCAACTAAATCATTTTGACTATTATAAATACCCAAATTAACAAAAGGCTTATAAAGAAAGATGCTATCTGCATGTAGGGAAAGAACTAATAAATGGAATTTATGTGTATGTTATTTTATTTATTATGTGCATATGCATACATAACATATTTGTGTTTAATGATACTCATCTCTAGGGCTTTGAGGGGGGAGAAAAAAGGACAAAAAAGTTACTATAAATTTATTGCATATTTAAAAGGAATTGCAAATTATACATAATAGACTTGCGGTTTCAAATGCAATCATCTTTTTTAATAGTATTTACTGAAATTCTTATCTGATTTCTTAAATTCAGAATAAAAAGTATGGATAAAAGAACAAAAACAATAATAGGCAAGTTATAAAGTCAAGAAGGTTTGGGGGTAAATTATCAGTACAATTTTAGCCAGGTTGAGCTTAAAAGATGTGTATCCTACAGGCAGTTGGAGATATGTGACCTGAAGATGAGAGAAGTTAGACTGAGACATGGAATCTTGAGAATCTGGAGAGAGATGATAATTGAACCCTTGAGAGCTGATGAGATCACCAGGCAAAATGTTGTTTTTCCATGACATCAGGTAAGTGAGGTCATGACATGCAAGTGAATTAGATTTAAGGGAGTAAGAACAGACTCACTTTCTCCTTCGAATCCATCTGGAGCCAGTCTATGCAACTGGAGATGGACCTGAATATAATGGGACACTGGGGCCTTGCCAAACCAAGGTCTTAGTAATCAGTGGTTAAAGTTAGGTAAGAAATGAGGCAGAAAATTGCCTTTTATACTTAGTCCAAAAAAAAAAAAAACTCCATATAAATAGATAAATAGATTATATAAATATAGCTGTAAATATAAATATATATGTGTGTATTATATCTATATCTATATCATTCTGGGAGGAGAAGACCCTCAGAATTTCAGGCCAAAACAGAAAGTATTGCTATTTACATCCACACTGAGCCCAACAGAGCTCAAACAGGGATTCAGTAGGCTGGCCTTATGAGAGCTAGAGTAATTTGGGTTTAAGACATGGTCCTTAAGAAAGAATTACAGGATTACAGGCTATGTTGGGGTTTATAGGCTAGATTTCTTCTTTTACCAAGCAAAATAGTATAGAGGAAGAAGGAAAGATGATAGGACAAAGCTTAAAAAGATACCTACAGTCATTAAGATTGAAGATCCAGCAGAGGAAACAGATAAGTAGGAGAACCACGAAAGGGCAGTACCACAAAAACATGGAGAAAAGAGACTGCCTGAAAGAAAGAGGCAATTGGAGGTGGAACCAAGATGATGAACAAAGGCAGGAGCTTGCCTGAGTTCTCTCCCCAACCCCCCCCACCATATATATTAAATAATGACTCTAAACAAATTCTAGAACAGGAACACAAAAAGGGGGAGTGAAACGATTTTCCAGTTAAGGATCTCCTGGATGGCCAATGGAGGATATCTGTCACACTGTGGTGTGAGTAAGAGCATTGTTAAGACTGGACCAGCACAATCCTGACCCCAGCCAAGCAGGAACAGGTCTTGGGAGCCACTGAATCAGCAGCAATAGGGGCAACTAATGGAAATCTCAGCCCACAGACAGACAATAACGGTGTTGAACACCTGGTCAGTAGGAGATTACAGGCATCCCTTTGATAGCATTGAGGCAGGATTTTGTGGCTTTGTCCAAAATCATATGTGAGTCAAAATCCTGGGGGGCAGTACCAGGGCAAGGAGGAGCATTAGTACAACAGAGCTTGTAAATGCTGTAGAGTGGAGATCCTCCTCACAGGTCCAGAGTAGAAAAGAGTGCTTGCTCATAGACAAGAGCATATGCCAAGAGAATACTAAACACTTTTCCTTAGATCACACCTACTTGGAAGAACTTTAGGTCCCTAAAGTATCTCTGAAAATAGCCACCCAAAACTCCAAGAAGCTTGGGACAATAAACTCTCTACCCTGGAGGCAGAAACCTACTTTATGAGAAATCAAAAAAAAAAAAAGAACAATGTGAAATATCTCACTGGAAAAAACAACTGACCTGGGAAATAAATCCTGAAGAATGACTTTTAAGATATTTGAACTATCTGAAAGCCATGATCAAAAAAATAGCCTAGACATTATCTTTCAAGAAAATTTCAAGAAAAATCGCCCTGATATTCCAGAACCAAAAGATAAAATAGAATTTGAAAAAAAAAATCTGCTGATCACCTCCTGAAACAAATCCCAAAGTGAAATTCCAGACTTCCTAGGTCAAGAAAATATAGAAGCAGCCAAAAAGAATCAATTCAATTACAACCATAGTCAGATTTACACAAGATTTATCATCTTTAATATTAAAGTATTAAAGGCCTTAGAATATTTCAGCAGGCAAAGTAGTTACGATTATAACCAAGAATCACCTACTGAGTATAAACCTTCAGAGGGAAATGGATATTTAATGACATAAAAGACTTTCAAGTATTCTTGATGATAGAAAATTTGACTTAAAAATACAAGACTCTAGAGAAGCATAAAAAGGTAAACTGCAAAGAGAAATCTTAAGAGACTTCATGAGATTGAACTGTTTGCATTTCTTCATGGGAAGGTGATACTTGTAGCACATAAGAACTTTCTAATTCTTAGGACAGTTAAAGGAAGTATATATAAAGGAAGAGGACACAGGTGTTAGTTGAATGTAAAGGAATATCCCCAAAAAGGTGAAATTAAAGGATAAGAGAGGAATGTCCTGGGAGAGAGGAGATGGACAGGTAGAATACAGAGTAAATTATCACTCATAAAAAGGTAAGAAAAGCTTTTAAAATGAAAAGGAAATCAGGGGAGGTGATGGGGACTATGTGAACCTTACTTCCCAAAGAACTGGCTCAAAGAAGAAACGACGTGAACACTCAATTTCATATAAAATTCTATCACCTTATAGGAAAGTAGGAGAAGGAGATAAAAGAAAGCAGTTGAAGTGATAGAAGGAAGAGCAGATTTGGAGAAGGGGTAGCAGAAGTAAAACACTTTTGAGGAGTGACAGGGTTAAAAAAAAGAGAGTGAGTGGAATAAAAGGGAGGAGGAATACAGCTAGCAAAAGTAATTGTGTGGGGGGAATTAAAGCAAGTTTCTCTGATAAAGATGTCATTTCTCAAACATACAGAAAAGTGAGTCAAATTTATAAAAACAAGTCACCACCCAATTGATAAATGATCAAAAGTTAAAACGTTTTCAGTCAATGTAATCATAGGTTATAACCATATGAAAAATGCTTTGACTCACTATTGACTGGAGAAATGCAAATGAAGATAATTCTTGTCTTGTTTGTATCAGATTAGCTAATAGTACAGAAAAGGAAAATGACAAATGTTGGATGGGGTGTGGGGAAAATGAGATATTAGTGCACTGTTGATGAAGTTGTGAATGGATTGCACCATTTCTGCAAAGCAATTTGGAACTATGCTCAAAGAACTATAAAACCATGCATGCCCTTTGACCTAGCAATATAAGTATTAGGTCTATATCATAAACAAGATTTTTAAAAATGAAAATGACTTACATGTACACAAATATTAAGAGCAGCTCTTTTCTGGGAGGTAAAGAATTAGACATTGAGGAGATACCCACCATTGGGCAATGGCTGAATAAACAATTGTGTGATTATAATGGAATACTATTTGTGCTATAAGTAATGATAAAGAGGATACTCTCAGAAGAACCTGTAAAGACTTCCCTGAGCTGAAACAAAAATGACATGTATTCTGTGCAAAGTAATGACAGCGTTATATGATGATCAGCTTTGAAAGACATAAATGTTTGCAACAATACAAATAATGTAAGACATCTCTGAGAGACTTATGATGAAAAATCTCTCTACCTCCAGATAAAGAACTGATAGTGTCTGAATACAGATTGAAGCATTTTTTAAACTTTATTTTTCTTGAGGGTTTTTTTGGGGCCTATGTTTTCTTTTATAATCTGACACTTATAGAAATGTTTTCCATGCTGACACACATATAACCTAAGTATTTTCAATGGGGGCGCAGGAGGGGAGAGAACCTGAAATTCAAAGTTTTAAAAGTGAATATTAAAAATTGTTTTACATAAAACTGAGTAAAAATATTAAATTAAAAACAGAAGAGGGCAATCAAGTCTCTGGAAAAATCAAAAAGGATGAAGATTGAGAAATGACCACCAGATATGGAAATTAAGAAATTGTCAATAACTTTGGAGAACACAATTTAAGTTGAATGTTATGATCAGGAGCCAGATTTTAAAGGATAAAGAAACAAGACAGAAAAGAGGAAATGGAGGCACCTATAATAGATTCCTTTCTTAGGAAGTTTATTCTTCAGAGGAGGAATCTAGAAATACTCCAAGAAAAGACCTACTCTTCTTTCTAAGAATGATGCTGTCAACTCATCAAAATTGTCCACCATTGTATCACTTAGTAACGACCATCAGAAGACATGAAGAGGAATAACTCTTTTGCATTAATTTCTTAAGAGATACAAGGCACCAATTTGTAGGTTACTTGTTCCTTATAGTAAAGGAACTGCCTTGTTGGGGGTTAAGGGATAGGGGTAGACACTAGACCTGTAATTTCACTGGCATAGAGAACTCTTAGTTGAGGACACTTCCTTTTACAATGAAGGTCATCAGAAATCTGCAACATGTAATCTCAGTTAGTTTCCTAAAGCCTGATGGACTTGGTGATTTACTTGGGATAACTTAGTATATATAAGAGGTAGGGCTTGAACCCATATGATCTTACCTTCAGGACCAGATTTCTATATATTATGAGTACTTGTTAAAGGCATAATTGAAAAGATCTAAAGATATTAGTGAACACAAATGATACTGCTGGAAAGAATATAAATCTATTCCTGAAACTAATAAAGCCTCTGTCAAAAAAACAAAGATTATAAAGGCACAGTGGTCTCACTGAGCTTTTCCTAATCTTACCTTTTTAAAGCAATACTGATTATTATGATAACAATAATAGTAACTAACATTTATATAATATTTATTATGTGCCAAGCACTGTGTTAAATTCTTTTAAAATGTTATCTCATTTTATCCTCACAATGACCCTACGAGGCAGGTACTATTGTTATCTCCATTTTACAGATTAGGAAACTAAGGCAGAAAGCAGTTAAGTGGCTTACCCAATCACTTAGCTAGTAAGTGTGTGAAGGTGCATTTGAGTCCAAATCTAATGCTTTATCCACTTTGAGAAGTAAGGAAACAGTCTTAAGAATGGTTTTTGACTTTTTGAACCACAGGTTAAAATATAGTAATTATAAACTCTTGGAAGAAATAATTCTCACTTACCTTGCAAATCCCAATCAAAGGACATTTTACCAAAAAGTTCATGAGAAAGAAAAAAAAATACATTTATGTATGTTTATGCAATAAAGTAGTTAAACTGATATAACATCACATATCTTTCTTAGGCTACAACAAACTGAGGCTTGTTGGTATAAAACATGTATTTGTGAGCCATTGCTGGGCCACTGGGCCTTTATATAACTAGGAGATATTTTCTTTTGCTTCAAAACTGCTCAGTTGTATGTCAATATTATTCTGGGTAATGGATGGTCACAACAAATGGTCTTTAAGTGTTTTGTAGCAATTCTTTCAAAAGGCATGATTTTTAGCCTTCCCACAACTGGTGTTGTGTACTTTTCTATCCATCAGCCTGCAAACATGTGTCATAAACACAATGATTTTTCAGTAAATCTCTACCTCTTTGCTGATAGTGTTACCAGGGATTTCCAACATACTATTACTGGTTTCTTTGAGAACTTTTCAGAGGCTGAGTGCTAATTAACTGATAATGTTCTTCTGATTTCGTCCACACTTAAGAGATTTTTTGAGTGCGGGATGTTCTCCAGCCTTAGAGACTCCAAAACATATGTTGTCAAGTAAGCATGACATTAAAAAAAAGGTTTTTTAGAATGGTTTCAAGCTGGTAGGTTCATTCCTGGTGGATTTGTGAACATGTACTAAATTCACTGGCAGCTAGGTTTTATTGAATGCTGAGCTTAGAATCAGGAAGATGAGTTCAAATCCATCCTCAGACAATTACTATATGTGTGACCTTGGGCAAATCATGCAGCTTTGCTTGCTTTGCTTTGCTCATCTATAAAATGAGCTAGAGAAGGAAAGGGCAGACCAGTCCAGTATTTTTGCCAAGAAAATCCCAAATGGTGTCATAAAGAAACAGACATGACTGAACAACATAAACAGCAACTAATACCATAGGTTGCCTTCGCTGAGCTCTGTACTTCCTGGCTCAACGTCCCTGGTGTATTCAGTATATGATTGGTTGTTTTCCTGAGCATTAGCTAGCTGTTCTAGAGTTCTTGAGGCCAGATGAATTAATTCCAATTGAGTACCATCCCTGGCTTATTCTTGCTGAAAAACACTGACCAAAGCAATTACACATGAGAAATTAAAGAGGAACTCTAATGAAGTATGTTGTCCACTTCTGGCAGATGGTTTATGATTTTAAGGGGCTGCATGAGGCAGATGGTCTTTGGATATTACCAATGGGAAATTTGTTTTAAGTGGTACAAGTGATTTCTTTTACCAAGGAAGTTAACATTGGGAGGTTAGGAGGCAGAGAAAACAAATCTTTGTTAAGTGAACAAATAATTAAAAAAAAAAACCTTGCCTTGGTCAGTTTCAATCCTATCAGAAAGACCATCAACTGAGAAAAATTTCTCCAACACTTTAAGAATCAAGAAAGCTTTCTATTTTTTGATTGTCTATGCCTGTGTGTATCTTGTGGTGTGAGCAGCCATCTCATACTGCACAAAAAAGTAGGATAGGTAAAGAACTGGACCAATCATGTAATCAAAGTGGAAACTCACATTTGGTTAGCCTAAAGACAAAACTATGAAAAAATAAATAAATAAGTAAAAAAGTAAATAAATAAATATTTTTTTAAAAAAAGACAACTCTATGACCTGTGAAGAAATCCAGAGAAAGGATTGACTCCAGGAGGTTCCAGTAGGATGCCATTTGAAGGTTATGGACCAGAATTGCTGAAAATACCAACATGTGGATGATTTATGAGCTACATTTCCCATGGTCTAGCTTTAGTCAAGTGATCCATTTGCTATGTGCAAGTGGATTGTTTTTAGTCAGTATGGTATAAGGATAAATGCCTTATTTGGAAAGTGGACCATTAACAATGTAGTGTCCAGAAGGCTGGAGAATCCATAATGGTCAGCTGATTCATTGTTTTTCCAATACAATGGATAGTGCTCTACATCCAGCTGATATTTTCTTCCCTGCTTGTTCTATGCAAAATTATTAAACTCCTATCTACCCTCTATGCAATTCAGCAAGTATTGAGCTGGAGCTTGGTCATGATGAATGACAATGAAGCTTGGAAAAAAGATCAGCATCCATGCTTTCCCAGCAAACTTTATCATAAAGAAATAAAGATGAATAGCTAGGGAGAAGACATAGGAAAAACAAAAGAACAGCATCAATATAGGAAAAGCTGGGTGAGGAAGAGAGGTTATCTTTCTTCTGCTTGGACCTAGAGGGCAGAACCAGAACACCTTTGGTGGTAGTTACAGGGAAGCAGGTTGAAGCTGGATGTATGAAAACAACAGCTGGATGGGCACATGAGAGCTTGCATTGATGGAACCTGACAAAGCTGGGTAAAACTCTTAAATATGTCACCTCATTTGATCTCCTAGATAAATCTGTGAAGGAGGCTGCTTTTCCTTTGTAGTACATCTGCTGGTAATTGTGTGTGTATGTGTGTGTGTGTGTGTGTGTGTGTGTGTGTTCCTGTGTAAATATATGTGTGTGTAATAGAAATAGAGAGAAGTATATATATATATATATATATATATACATATATATATATATATACATATATATATACATATATATGTATGGAAATGGAGGAGATAAAGACAGAAATAAGTGGGAAGAGAGAGAAAGAGGTTAAAACAAAAAGAAATGGAGGGAGAAGAAAGAGAAAAGAGTGAGACAGAGATGTAGAGAGAGAAGGAAGAAAAGGGGAAGAGAAAGAAAAGGGAAAGAGAAGAAGAGATGGACATCAAGACAGAGAGATGAGAGAAGGGGAGAGAGGAAAGAAAGAGATGAGAGAGAAGGAGAAGAATGGAAGAAAGGAAAAGAAGAAAAAAGAATAAGAGTAAGGGGGCAGCTAGGTGGCACAGTGGATAGAGCACCAGCCCTGAAGTCAGGAGGACCTGGGTTCAAATCTGGTCTCAAACACTTAACATTCCCTAGCTGTGTCACCCTGGGCAAGTCACTTAACCCCAATTACCAAAGCAAAGAAAAAGAGTAAGAGTAAGACAGACATATATAGGAAGAAGAAGAAATAGGAGAAAGGAGGAGAGGGAGAGGACAGAGGTTGAGAGAAGAAAGAAGAAGGAAAAGGATAAGAAAGAGGAAAAAAAGAAGGAGGAGGAAGAGGAAAAGGAGGAGGAAAAGTAAGGAAGAAGAAGGGGAGAGAGAGAAGGAGGAGAGAGGAGGACAGGAAGAGGTGTCACAAATTTACTAGACATAGAATTTCCTTACTTTCCTTCACCTTGGGCTCTTTTAGTTCACTGATAATCAAATTTGCCATTCCAATAAATTAAGAGTTTCTTACTAATGTCCTTGTCCTATGAGAAGACCAGCTGGATGGTGCAGTGGATAGAACTTTATCTCTAGAATTAGGAAGACCTGAATTATATACAACCTCATATCCTCACTAGCTATGTAACCTCTATGTCAATCTCTTTCTGCCTCAGTTTCTTCTGAAAAAATGATAACATCCAAAGATTTTTATGATGATAAAATGAGAGAATATTTGTAAAGTGGTTTGTTAACCCTAAAGTACTAGAGAAATGTTAACAATTATCATTTTTACTTTTACTAAAATGCTACTAGTGTAGAAGCTGATTGCAGATTTTGCTTTAGCTTTTTGTTTTTTCATTTGCTTTGAGTTAAAATAAATTACTGTATGTCTCCCTAACATAAATATAAATGGGTAGTACCATGGATAGAGCTCTCAGAAAAAACAAACAAACAAAACAAAACAAAACAAAAAAACCTGGGTTCAAATCTGACTTCAAACACTTACTATCTATGTGACTCTGTGCAAATCACTTAATCTCAATCTGCTTCAATTTCCTCATCTGTAAAATGGGTATTAGAATAATAATGCCTAACTTTCAGGATTCTTGTGAAGATCAAATTTGTAAAAAATACTTAATACAATACCTGGCCCATAGCAAGCACGTAATAAGTGGCCATTTTCTTCCATCTTTATCCTTAAAACAACTCTGTTTTTCTAATCTATTAGTTTTTTTTTTATTCTGCCCAGAGTTCTTGTGAGGCTCAAGAGAGAAAAGACGAAGTATCACATTCACGTCGGCTATTGCAATGATTGCTATTCCTAGCACTTATGTCTAATGAGAGGTATACAGTTTTCCCAACAGGTAAGAACAAATCTGCAAGAAACCATGCCAGTCAGCACCAATATCCTCTGCCAAACAAATAGAGATAGGCTTTTAACAGCAACTTTACCACCTAATCATATTCTCAAACACTTCAGAGGAGCAACCCAGCTTGGACTAAAACAGTACTTGCTGCTTTCTCACCCTGGGCCCTTCCTGCCAATTTAGGAGCCATTAGCCTGACTTTGCTAATGGAGGTAGCCCTGGTACCCTGGCACATGTCAGCCCAGTGTTGTAGAAGTGTAAGAGGGAGAAGTTTGGGCCTACAGCCGACCTGTTGAAGATCTCCAAGCCCAGGAGCCATTTTTTCAGCAGTTATATATGCTGCTCCAGCCCTCTGTCCTCTGTCCTTGAAAGGATGATTGATTGTGAAGATAACTTAGGTTCAGAAATGGCCGTGTCCATAATCGCATGAGCAATCAAACTGCCCAGACGCAAGTTGTCTGGATTTCCATCTTCTAAATGTCAAAAATAATGGTTCTTTCTTTAAGCAGATGAAAAGGTTGGATTTAATTAGCTCCTTTGCATCTCAAGAGGCAGTTACAGAAGGAGAAACGGAAGAAGAGGAATGAGCTATGGATGCATTCATGGAAGGTCCCATTTCCTTGTTTCTCCTGGTGGACAATTCCTTTCTTTTCAAGAACTCTACCCTCCCTCAAATACAAGTAAATTATCACTAAGCACGCATTCTAAGTCCTGATTCCATTCAGAAATCAAATAAAAAAAGACTTTGGAGTGGGGATATATGCTTTGAGCACAAAGAAGAGCTGGGTATTCTTGCAGTGAGCTGAAGGATCACAACAGAGGAGAAAGGAAAAGGAAGAAGTATTTATGTAGTATGTACATATATGTGCATATGAAGTAAGTGCACTCCCACATATAGACATATACACAGATGGGTGCATGTGTGTAGTCCCCTTGTGTGTTTTCTACATGGCATAGGAGCCAGAACACTGAATCACACTTAATCTTCACAACATCCTTGAGACCCTGGGACATTGGATGTATTATTATCATAGTTGAGGAAACTAAAGCAGGCAGAAGTATCTTTCCCAGGGTTCCACAATGAGGAAGTGTCGGCATTTGGATCCAAGTCTCCCTGACTCTGGACCCAGTGCTCTTTGCACTCTGAGCTTACCTCACATCTCTCAGGAGACTGTTCTCTGGCTATGGTGGCTCCACAGGTAGGCTTCCCTGCTTGGTAGCCTCTGGGCTCTTCTCAAGGGTATTTTTTCCACTGGTAGTTTGAATTTATTCCTTTTAAATAGATTTTTATCTATTTCATTATTTCCTGGTTACATGTGTTTTCAAGAGGCTATCTTGCATCCTCCTTTAGCCAGGGCTGGAAAGGGAGTGTCGGCCATCACAAAGCTCTTTCAGATGAGCCAAGGAGACAGCTTCTGCTCTTTATAAGGTTCTTCCCTTTGAGTTCTCCTCTCCCTGAAAGCTTCAGGTTGGAGCTTTCTTAACTTCTGTCAGGAAGTGAGCATAGACTCGCTCCTCCCTTTATCAATATATCTTCTCTCAAAAATCTCTTGGATTGCATCAGTTTGAAGAGTTCCAGCTCAGGCAGTTTGCCCTTCCATTCTCCTTTCATGAAGACAAGGGATGAGGGATGGGGCTGGTCTGGCCCTGGAGATGAGCTCTTCCTAGGGAGCTGAGGTTCTCAACCTCCCCTTTCTCCACAGAGGGAAAACCCCTTTGCCTTTCTGTATTTTAGCCTCTCCAGACCTCCTGCATTTTTATGAGGTGTTCCTGCTGTTCTTTCCTACACACACACACACACACACACACACACACACACACACACACACACACTCAAATGTGTATAGGAATATGAAAGTAGTAATTCACACAAAAAAAAGAAAAAAAAAGAAAAATGGAGCTAAGTGGAGCAGGGAAAGGAGACAACCAGAGAAGGCCAGCTCAGATTTGGCTTCAGGGCTGGGCTTTGAAGGAAGCTAAAAGTTCTCCAGGCAAACTGAGGAAAGGGAGCATTCTAGGATGGGGGGTACCCTGTGAAAACCTTGTGAAGGCTTTCTGGCTGAGTGAAAGAACAAGCCCAGTGTGGGAGGCGTGGAGAGGCCCTTTCAGTCTGGGGAAGTATTGCTTAAGCCCCACATGCTTTCCCCATCTCACAGCACCTTTCTTGGAACCTGGGTCCATTTTTTCTCTCTTGATACAATATGAGGGGCTTGCTCTGGATGAAAATAGGACTATACTGACCACTGACCTCAGTCTCTCCTGCCTCAGACCCACTCCTCCCAAGGATCTCCAAACCCATCCAAGAACTGAAGGCTGCAGCCTGGGCGCCAAGGGCCTCGTTTGAGCTGCACCATCTTCTGGCATTGTATGACTTGGGGAAAGGAAAACAGCAAAACAGAACTGGCATGTGGGCTGGGGAATCGAGATGTGGGCGCCCAAGCAGCCTTCCACTGCCAGCAGCAGCTGGCTCGTATCCTCACTGATTCTGATTCCTGGGTCTGTGCTTTGCCATCACAGAAAGGCTTTGGACTTGAGTTAAGAAGGCAACAGGGTGGAAAGGGAGGATAAAATGGAATAGCAGAAGTCAGAAGGTGTGGCCCGGGGGGCAGGGAATCTGGGCCCAAATCCAGCTACTCTGTGAGTGCCTTGCCCTGTAATCTTGGGGATACCACTGAACTCCTCTGGGACTCTTGGGTCTTCATCTATTAAATAAGAGAAAAGAAGAGAAGAGAAGGAAGGAAGGAAGGAAATTCTGTTCACACCTGGTATCTATGAGGGGAGAGGGCTGGCCATCTTTTTTTTATCTCTGGTTCAAGTATTAGTGGGCTTCCAGCAGAGAATGTACTTTACCAATATAGAGAAGTAGACAATAAGGACATCATAGTCTTAGAGAAATACAATGGATACTGAAAAGTTGGGGGACTTGGCTATGAGCAGGGACAAACTCATTGATCAAGCACCTACCACATTAGAAGCCATGGCTACATCACTGGAACATAGTAGAGAGGGGCTTTGAACTCATCTTCCTGCCTCTAGTTCTCTCTGTCCACTTCTCCTCCCATTGTCATCCTCATTCTCATCATTAGGATTTGATAATCTGCATGGCAAGGCGTCTTCCTCAAAGTAAACAAGAGCAGATTTCAAAAGCTCTTTGAGCATTATAGGGGCTCATATTTCTTATCAGCATGCTACCCAATAAAAGCAGATGCTTAATGTCCCGGACAGGTTGCCTGCTTTCTTCCATTCCTCATGTCTACTTGATGTGGGGAATGCTAAACAGAGGATCTGATTCATTTTCATTTTCTCGGAGCAGTTTGGTGGATCAGCTGGTGGCTAAGTATCTAGTATTAGAGGGAGGCTGATGTCCGACACTGTATGAAAATGTTCCGCCAACTTTCTTCTCTCTCTTTCTTTCTTGTTTCTTCCATTCCTTCTCTCTTTCCTTTCTCACTTCTTCCTTCCCTCCCTTATTTCCTTTTTTTCTTCCTTCCTTCCTTCTTTTTCTTTTTTTCTTCTGGGGTGGAGAGACAGCCAAAGGTATACATGCCTCTTCTGTTCCATTCTTTTGGGATAATTGATTGAAAGGTATCTTTTCATATTTTCATGTTGTAATCTATCTCTTTACTTCATTTATAAAACAAATTTTATTGAGATATTAGTTTTCATATCTGAGTCAATTCTGAAAAATTACTTCTTTCTCTACTTCATCACTTAAATTTGATAATTCTTTTTATTTTTTTAATAAAGCAAAAAAGATTTTACAAATTTAAAAGAAAAAAAGGAAAAGATTAACAGAAACACTTTTTTAGAGGAACCTCCTCTGCCCATGTTTATGGCACTTTGGATTCATATGCTCCCACTTCTCCTGAGCAGAGCAGTCTATCTTTTTAATACCAACACTCTCTTCTAACACATGAATGATAAAATAGCATGATGTCCCAAGAATCAGATAGGAAGGTAACTCAAATTTATGCAGAAAAGTCTGGTAAGGAAGAAGACAGTTGTAATGTACACTTAGGGAGTAACCTAAAAAGACATTACCATGGAAAGGCCATTAGAACCTCTAACCACTCAGAGCTTAGTCTTCTCCAGTACCAAAACTGCCAGGTCCTATTCCTGCTAACCTAACTAGCATAGGATACCTTTCCCCATCCTGATGGTCCTCCTCTGTATATTCTGTAGTTAATTAATGGCCTTACAATTAATTTGATTTTAAATTTTTGTTCATTTATCATGTGTTCATTTATTCATGAATTTATTTACACATCCATTTGTCAAACTATTTATGTCATTATCTATATCTATCTAACTATCTATCTATTTATCTATCTTTTGATCTATTGATCTATCTCTCTTAGGAATCTTACACTCCACTGTAATGAGTACTGAACAAAGCACTCGAGCTGGCCCATCATCTCCTTATTCCTCAAGGTTACATCTCTCCGATACCAGCCAAAGTAAGCTTTTACCTTTTGACTGCCATATCACACAGCTGATACAACAGAAGCTTGAAATCCATGAAAGCTGCTTTCAGACATCTTACCCCCATGTTGTACTTACGAAGTTGATTTTCTTAGTACAAGATTTCACACTTATTTCTATTAAATTATTCTCATTAAAGGCACCCAAATGTCATTTAATTATTTTGCATACTGATGGTTATGCTCTCATAGCTCTCTCTCCACACAGCCAGTTGGATATCATCTCCAAATTTAGTCAATGTGTGATATATATGTTTTTGCAGCTCATTGATTAAATTATAAAACAAAGCAAAACAAAATAAAATAAAAACCAGGTTCAAGTAGAAGTCCCCTAAGTACTCCACTGGAGTTTCTTTGAAAGTGACATCAAACTTTTTTAAATAAAAATTATTTTATTAGATTTTAAGTTCTGAATTTTCTGCCTCCATTTCTAGCTACCCCCACTAGAGAAGGCCACCATTTGACATAGATTTAGAAATACATTTCAAAACATGTCATGCATATTTCTGCTTAGCGCTGTTATGGTGGTAGTTTTTTTTTTTTTTCTCCATCTGGTGGTGGATAGCATCGCCCTTCCTGATTCCACTATAGTTGATTTGAGTATTTAAAATATTCAGAATAACTTACTTGCTCACAATTATTATTTGAATAATATTACTATTACTTTCTACAATGTACTCTTGGTTTTGCTTTTTTTCCTCTTTTTCATTTCATGCATGTCTTTCCATTCTATTTTTCTAAAATCAATTTCATCATTTCTTATAACATAGTAGTTTTCTATTACAGTCATATATCATAACAGGGTTTAATCATTTTCCAGCTTATGGACATCCCTGTAATTTGCATTTCTTTGTCCCCATATAGAGCAGCTATAAATATTTTAGAACATATAGGTTTCTTTCTTTTTTTCCTTGATCACCTTGGGAAACAGACCTAACAGTGATATTTCTGGTTCCAAGAGTATACATAATTTTATAACTCTGCAAAACTCATATTACACCCCAAAAATGTCAGATTAAAGCTCTAACAGTAAAGTAATTGCCTGATTTTTCACATCCCCTTCAATCTTTGTCACTTTGCCCTTTGATAATTTTAACAATTCTGAGAGGTTTTAGATGATAGCTCAAAGTTGTTTTGATTTGCATTACTCTAGTAAGATGCAGACCATTTTTTTCATATGACTCTGTGTGTGTATGTGTGTATGTATGTGTGTAATTTTGAGATACTACTGTTTCAAAAAACTGTCTATTCATATCCTTTGACCATTTATCAATTGGGGAATAACTCATATTGCTATAATTTTCATGAAATTCTCTATATATTTAGGATACAAGACCTTTATATGAAAAAGTGTCTATAAAATATATTTCCCCAATTTTTTGCTTTCCCTTTGATTTTCCTTTAGATCCATATGGCACCTCACAATACTCTCTCTCTTGCTTATTCATAAATTCTTCTCTTACCCTAAAGTGTGATAGGCAATATGTTTCATGCTTTTCTAATTAGGTTATCTCCCTTTATAGCTAGGTCACATATCCATTCTGAAACTTATCTTGGTAAATGTCATAAGACGTTGATCTATCCCCAATTTCTACCAGATTACTTTCAACTTTTCCCAACAATTTTTACCAAAATGAATGTTCTTATGCCAAAAGCCTACATCTTTACATTTGTAAAAAAACAAGTTTCTCATAACTCTTGACTATTGCATATTGCATGTCTAATCTGTTCCACTGATCTAACTTTCTAATTCTTAACCAGAACCAGATAGTTTTTTTATATAATTACTCCATTATAGCATAGTTTAAGAACTGGTATTGCTAAACCACATTTCTTTATATTGTTTTTCATCAATTCCTTTGATGTTCTTGACATTTTGTTTTTTCAAAAGAATTTTATTATTATTTTTGCTAGCTCAATAAAATAAAATTTTGAAATCTTAATTGGGATGATATTGAATATGTAAACTAATTTAAGTAACCTTCCTCAAAAGTGTTTTGCTTCTGATTGCTCCCTCTCCCAATATTTTTCACTTCTATCACCCCTACACTCACTTCCCCTCCAATTTTCTTTTGGGTAATAGAGATTTCTTTACCCAATTGAGTGTGTATGTTATAACTTTTTTTACCTGAAATAATTTAACTCATTCCACCTCTCCCTTTTTTTCTCTTTCCCAGTATGTTTCTCTTTCACATTAATTTGAGTCCTTGTTTTTTTGTTTAGATATCACCTTTCATATTAAATTGATACCTGAGTGCTCTGTTTATATATACACTCTCTCACTGCCCTAAATGTGAGAAAGTTTTTAATCAGCTACAAGTAACACATTCCCATGTAGGAATGTAAACCATTTGAGTTTATTAAGTGCACTATTATTTCCTTTTTCTGAATACTTGTTATCTTCTCTAGAGTCCTATATTTGAAAATCCTTTTTTTCTATTAAGTTCATGGCAAGAATGCTTGAAAGTTATCTATTTCATTGAAGATCAATTTTCCTCCAAAAGGATTATATTCAGTTTTGCTGAGTAGGTGATTCTTACTTGTAATCATAGCCCCTTTGCCTTCTGGAATATTATATTACAAACTCTCCAATACTTTAGTGTGGAAGCTGCTAAATCTTGTGTTATCCTGACTGGCTCCATGATACTTACATTATTTCTATCTGTTTGCTTGCAATTTTTTTCTCTTTACATGGGAAGTCTGAAATTTGGCTGTAAGATTCCTGGGAGTTTTCATTTTGGAACATCTTTGATGAGATGATTGGTGGATCCTTTGAATTTCTATTTCACCCTCTGGTTCTAGAATCTCAGGGAAGTTTTCTTTGACAATTTAATGAAAGATAATGTCTAGGCTCTTTTTAAAAATCATGTATTTCTATATTTTTAAAATCATCTCTCCTAGATATATTTTCTTGGTCAGTTGTTTTCCAATGAGACACTTTGTATTATTTTCTATTTTTTTTTCATTTTGGGTTTTTGTTTTTGTTTCCTGATTTCTCATAAAGTCACTAGTTTTCATTTGCACTTTGTAATTTTTAAGGAATTATTTTCTTTAGTGAGCTTTTGAACCTTTTACGTTTTTCCAATTCTACTTTTTAAGGAGCTTTTTTTTTCTTCAATGAATTTTTGTGCCTTTCTTTCCATTTGGATAATTCTACTTTTTAAAGCAATCTTTTTTTTCTCATTAACTTTTTTGTCCTTCCTTCATAATTTAACCTATTCTGTTTTTAAGATGGTTTTTTCCTTCTTTTTTTTTGTGTGTGTGTGTTTCCTTTACCAAACTGTTGACTTTTTTTGTTTGTTATTTCCTTATATTGCTCTCATTTTCCTTTCCACCTCTCTCTCTCTCTCTCTCTCT
>JAJPUD010001246.1:217391-229624 GCA_023553655.1 Myrmecobius fasciatus
AGGTTTTGGATGTAGGAACTTTGTGTGTTTTGATCTTCCTTGTTACCAAAGTATCTTTTTATGGTTAAAATGCTAATTTTATTTTCCATTTGGAAATTGCATTCCTGGAAGTTTTAAGTTCTTTTTTTTATTTTTTTATTTTATTAATACTTTTTATTTGCAAAACATATGTATGGGTAATTCTTAAACATCAACCCTTACAAAGCTTTCTGTTACAAATTCCCCCCCCCCACTCCTCAGCCCTCCCCTAGATAGCAGGATATCCACTACATGATGATTATGTTAGAATACTTAAATCGAATATATGTATAGTTATTGCCACACATCATTTTTTTTTTTGTTCAGGAGAAATCGTATCTATAAGAGAGAATAATCCAATAAAGGAAATACAATGCAAGCAAACCTCAATAGAGAACATGAAAATGTTATGTTGTGGTCCACATTTCACATCCCTTTCTCTGGGTGTATATGGCCCTCTTCACTGAACAATTGGAATTGGTTTGAAGCATTTCATTGCTGAAGAGAGTCATGTCCCTTAGAACTGATCCTCATATAGTACTGTTGTTGCCGTGTACAACGATCTCCTGGTTCTGCTCATCTCACTCAGCATCAGTTCATGAAAGTCTCTCCAGGTCTCTCTGAAATCATCCTGCTGGTCGTTTCTTACAGAGCAATAATATTCCATAACATTCATATACCATAATTTATTCAGCTACTCTCCAATTGATGGGCATCTACTCAGTTTCCAGTTTCTAGCCACTACAAAAAGAGCTGCCACAAACATTCTTGCACATGTGGGTCCCTTTCCTTCTTTTATGATTTCTTTGGGATATAAGCCCAATAGAAACACTGCTGGGTCAAAGGGGATGCATAGTTTGATAACTTTTTGAGCATAGCTCCAAATTGCTCTTCAGAATGGTTGGATCCGTTCACAGCTCCACCAACAATGCAACAGTGTCCCAGTCTTCCCACATCCCCTCCAACATTCATCGTTATCTTTTCCTGTCATTTTAGTGAATCTGACAGGTGTGTAGTGGTACCTCAGAGTTGTCTTAATTTGCATTTCTCTGATCACTAGTGATTTGGAGCACCTTTTCATATGATTATAAATAGTTTTAATTTCCTCATCTGAAAATTGTGTGTTCATATCCTTTGACCATTTATCAATTGGACAATGGCTTGAATTCTTATAAATGTGAGACAATTCTCTATATATCTTAGAGATGAGACCTTTATCAGAACCCTGAAATGTAAAGATGATTTCCCAATTTGATGCTTCCCTCCTAATCTTGTCTGCATTAGTTTTGTTAGTACAGAAACTTTTTAACTTAATATAATCAAAATTATCTATCTGGTGTTCAATTAAGAGTTCCAGATCTTCTTTGGACATAAATTTATTTCATCTCCACAGGTAATGGAGGTAAACTATCCTATGTTCCTCTAATTTGGTTATAATATTGCTCTTTATATCTAGATCATGAACCCATTTAGATCTTATCTTGGTGTGCGGTGTTAGGTGTGGGTCCAGCCTTAATTTCTTCCACACTAGTTTCCAATTATTCCAGCAGTTTTTGCCGAATAGTGAGTACTTATCCCAAAAACTGGGGTCTTTGGGTTTATCAAACTCTAAATTGCTAATGTTATTACTTAGCTTGTCCTGATATCCTATTCTATGCCACTAAGTTCTTCTAAGGTGGTATAATCTAAGGAAAAGTATTTACTATTTTTCTTGGCTTGTGCTCTGGTCTGTGAATAAATACTCTGTTTAACGAGGAAGGTCCCCACTTCATGGTGGCTACAAGCTCTAGTGTGCTAATGGTCCTCCTTTCTCTGCAACTGCCACTCAGGGCAAAACAATAGAGATTTGTTTTAGTGCTATCAAAGAGATCCTTGAAATTTCCTCCTAATCAGTTGTTTGACCCCAAGTACCATCTGTAGGCTAAGAACTTCAGTAGCAACCACAATTTTGATTGATTTAATATCTCTCAAGATCTGTTCTTGCTTTTCTGGGGTGGGGTTGTCCTGATTCAGCCTGGTCTGGACTGTATCCTATTCTCTCCCAGGTGTGACATACCTTTCCTGCTGACCTTCTAAAAGTTGTCTGAGGGGTCTGGAAATCATCATGCTTCCACTGATTCAATTACTCCAAGACCTGCTCCTGTTTTGCTGGGGCCCAGGTATGAGTGCTAGACTATCCTCCTCTCTCACCCTTGAGCAACAAACCTTTTCTGATGACCTTCCAAGATGTCTTGAGCTGGAAGAGTGTTTCACTCCACCTTTTTTTTTAGTTCTGCAATTCTATAATTTGTTTAGAGTCATTATTTAAAGGTATTTGGAGTTGTTTGGGGGAGAGTGCAGTTGAGCTCCTGCTTTTGCTCTGCCATCTTAGCTCCACCTCCTTTACTATCTTTTCTTGCAGGATTTTGTTGATGATATAAAAATTCTGAGGATTTATGTTAGTTTATGTCCTTCTACTTTAATAAAAATATTGTTTCAAAAACATTTTAGTTGAATCTCTAAGATTTTCCAAATATATCATAATATTATATGAAAAAAGAGATAGTTTTCCTATTTTGATTCCTTCTATTTCTTTTCCTTATTTTATTTTATTATTTTCTTGCTATTGCTAACATTAGTAATACCATATATTGCATTATATGCATCTTGTTTCACTCCTGATCTTATTGAGATTTCTAATTTAATTCTTTTACAAATAAGGCTTCCTGATAGCTTTAAAAACATAGAAATGAAGAAAAATACATTTGTACCTATGCTTTTCAGCATCCTTTTTTAATATGAATGAGTGTTTTATTTGTGTTAAAAGCTTTTTCTGCATCTTTTGATAGATTTATGTTATTTGCATTACTTTTATTATTGATATAATCAATTATAGTAAGCTTTCCTTATGTTACACCATCCCTGCATTCCTGGTATAAATCCCACTTGATCATCATGTTTAATCATTGAGATATATTGTTGAATTCTTCTCTCATATTGCTCATGAGGCAAAAGCTCCAGAAGCTGAGACTGCCATCCAAACATGGAAGTCCCAGTGGCACTTTTTGTTAATTCAGCAGTATCTTCTTGAAGATGTTTGCATTTCAATCAAGACAAATAACAACCCTGGGAAGTTGAATCTTTCCTATTTTCCTCTCAAGTTTTTTTAGGCAAATGATTGATTTACTCCAACTTTTAATTATTTTTGCTTCAGAAAGCTCACTTTGAAACATGATTTAATATTGCTTGTGAGGGAATTTAGGAGAGCCAAGTAATTTTCTGTCTTATTTTGTCATCTTACCTGAATCCCTCCCCAACATTAAACTACTAATGACCCTTGTTTGATAATCCCTGTTCCACCAATATGAATTAATATTTCCCAATCTTTTCAAAATGAATAAATATTTATAACTAAAGTTTTTGTTTTGTTTTCCAAATTCAAGCTGAATTATTTTTGACGTATCTTGAACTACCAGTTAAATAACCTTGTCAAAAAAGGATAATGGGTTTAGTCTGGCATGATCTGTTCTTGAATGAGCCATATGGACTCTTTGTAATCCTTTTCTGATTCTTTTTCTATATACTTATTGATCATTCTTTTAATAACATGCCCAGAACTAGATCTAGAATCAAGGATAAATTCACTCCTCTGGATTTGAAATATGCCATACTTTTATAATTAGCATTCATCATGATAATGACATGGTCTCTGAAAAGTCTTGGCAAGATTTCTACTCTACCTTAAAGACATGCTTGAACAGGAGCCCTCTGTGATGCCATCTTGACATCATCAAAAAACTGCCTACTTCTCCCTGATTAGGGAATACCCCAAACTACTATGTAACTCTGCTGGTTTTGGCAGCAGATGGTCGAACTCTCATAAACCAGTATCTGTGACTATGCAATATTGTTCTTTATGTGACTAGAGACTGCCTCCTCTTAGGAAGAGCCATAGTCTTTGTTCTTAACTCCAAGTTGTCAGTGTTCTTCTTCCTTCCCTGTTCTCTTCTCAGTGACCTCCAGACATACATAGACCAGGATTCTCAACTGAGATACTTTTTCTTCTTTGCTTGCACATGGAAAAGATTCCATTTTTAAAGGAACCTCTTATTTCATCTTATAATTGGAATATAGATTGTTATTCCTTAAACTCCATGACCATTTCTTCTAGGAGATAGATCATTCTGTATTGTGAGTCTCACCAGAGTAATATGACAAAAAATATATATGCTGCATACCAAAAAGGACACTACAATATCCTTTATTTTCAAACTTACTACATGTAGGATTTGCCATCACTTTTCTTTCTCAAGTGAACTGCTGGTTGGAATCTTTACCTTGGAAATGGAAACCCTATTTATCTATAGTTAAGAGCTCTCTCTTTGAGTATGATGAGGGGAGATATGGTGCTGATGAGGTGCATGAAAAAGGGGAGACAAAAGAGGGACCCCCTTTTGTCCAATCATGGGTTTTATGGGGGAATCCCCAAAAATAAGGCACTAGGTTTATGGCAAAATGGGTTTGTTATAGCCTCAGAGAAGCCTCTTTCTTAGCAGAACAGTTCCAAAAGGGGAGAAGTAAAGATTAGCAAAGATTAGTTAACACTGAGCAGGAACTCAGCAGGCCTTTTCCCTTGTGGGAAATCAGCAAAGATGGGTTCAGAAATCCTTGGTTTTATGAGATTCTTCTAGCCCCAGGCAAATGGAGCAGTTTGAATATTTATCTGATTGAAGTCCAAGTGAAGTTTGCAATGAATAGAGGGTAGGACCCCTCCCATCTCCACAGGAAGGTTTTTAAGATTTGGGGTCTCTCCAGCCCTCCCCCCATGATCAAAGGACACAGAATCAAGGACACAGTATACATCAAATAGAACTAGATAGCTACTGAGGTTTCCTTCTAAATCTTAGATTCTGTAATAGTTGTTCCCCTCCTTTCAATAACCTTCAATTCCCCTTCCTTTTCTTATTAACTTCTTGCCTTACTTTTACAAATTCATTCCCTCCTGCAAGTTTTCCCCTTTAACTTTTTGCATTTGAATGCTTCTCCTCCTCCTCAAGTCTTTCTCTTTCTTCCACTTCAGGCTTCTTTCTTCTTCAGTTTGAATTATTCTTTTTCTTCCTTCTTTCATTTATTTTCAAGTTTTCTCCAATGGTTTTGCTTTTTTTCTCCAAAACTGATTCTATTCCCTCCAGGCTCACAATTTAGGAGTCATCCTGGAATCGTCATTATCTCTTACCCATCATATTCAAGTTGTTGCTAAGGTCTGTCTAATTCACCCCTACAACCCCTCTCAAATATGTCTCCCTTTCTCCTCTGATCTGCCTTCACCTTAATGCATTCTTCTAACTTCATGCCTGGACTGCTTTAGGACTCTCCTAACTCTAGTCCATTCTCCATTCAGCTATCACAAAGATCTCCTAAAACTCAGGTCTCATTATGTCAACCCAATACTCAAGAAAATCCAGTGCTTTCCTAGCATTTTCATGATCAAATATAAAATCATCTCTGATTTTCAAAGTCCTTTATAACATGCCCTTCCTTCTCATCAGTCTTCTTAGATCTTGTACCCTGCTTCCCATACTCTTGGATCTAGTGACACTGTCCTCCAAGTTGTTTCTTATGACAAATAATTCATTTCCTGATTTCAGGCAGTTTCATTGACTGCACCATATGCCTGAAATGTATATCCTTATCATTTATATTATTACCTTTTCTAATTTTCTTCAAATCTGAGCTAAAATCACACTCTCTACACAAATATATAAATGTCAATAGCATATTTTATGTAGTTATTTGTCTGATGTTTCTTCTAAGAGATTGTGAGTTCCTCAAGAGTTGTAGGGTTTTTTTTTTTTGCCTTTTTTTGTCTTCCTATTACTTACACAGTGACTGGCATACAATAGGTGATTACTAAATGATTATTTTTGGACTATTTTATTTTTTTCTGGTTATATATGTATATTAATTTTTTAAATACACATTTCTTTATGAATCATTTTGGGAGAGACAATCCAGAACAAAAAAAAGAGAGGCAAAAAATATCAACAAAGCATGTGTTGATTTACATTCAATATCCATAGTGGCAACCTTGTTTCACCTCTGATTTCACTGGAAATGGTTCTAGTTTTTCCCCATTACATATGATGCTTGCTGATGGTTTTAAATAGTTGCTACTATTTTCTTCAGTGGATTTTTCTGCATTTGGCCAATTTTATTTTTCAAGGAATTGCCTTTTCTTTTCCAAGATGCTGACTCTTTCTTCCATACCTCTTTTCTTTTCTGATTTTTTTTCTTTTACCTCTCTTATTTGCCCTTTAAAGTCTTTTATTAGCACTTCCAAGAAGTCTTTTTGGATTTGAAAGCAATTCGTATAACACTTTGAGATTTCCTCTATGGACATTTTGTACTTGTCTGAGTTGGTGTTTCGGTCTTCCCTATTATACTGGTAGCTTTCTTTCTTTTTTTTTCCTGGTAAACTTATTTATTTTTAAAACACATTACTTTATGAATCATGTTGGGAGAGAAAAATCAGAGCAAAAGAGAAAAATCATAAGAGAGAAAAAAATAGAAAAAACAATGAACATAGCATGTGATGATTTACATTCAGTCTCCTTAGTTCTTTTTCTGGATGCAGATGGCATTTTCTGTCCAAAGATTATTGAGATTGCTTTGGATATCTGAACCACTGAGATGAACCAAGTCTTTCACAGATGATCATTGCACTTTCTTGTATTATTGTGTACAATGTATTCCAATATATTCTGCTTGTTTCACTCAGTGAGGTCATGCAAATCTTTCCAGGTCTTTCTACATTCAGCTTGTTTGTGATTTTTAACAGAAAAATAATATTCCATTATATTCATATACCACACCTTCTTCAGCCATTCCCCAATTGAGGGGCATCTATTCAGTTTTCAATTCTTTGCTACCACAAAAAGAGCTGCTACAAACATTTTTTAACATGTATGTCCTTTTTCCCTCCTTTAAGATTTCCTTGGGATACAGACCCAGTAATGGCACTGCTAGGTCAAAGGGTATGCAAAGTTTTAGAGCCCTTTGGGCATAGTTCCAAATTGTTCTCCAGAATGTTTGGATCATTTCATAATTCCACCAACAATGTATCAGTGTCCCAGTTTTCCCACATCCCCTCCAACATTTACCATTATCTTTTCCTGTAACCTTGCCCCATCTGGGAGATGTGAGGTTGTACCTCAGGAGTGTAATTAAGAGCTTCTCGTTGGCTTTCCTGTTTTTTTTTCCCCTGAACTGGGTTGAACACCCCTTTCTCTTCAGTAAAACTGACCTTTCTTGAAGTTTTTCCAATCTTTCTTGAGCTGGATAGTGATTTCATTCCATCAGATAATCTCCAGAGCCTTGGGTTCATGTGGTTTTCAAGGGAAACTGGGAGAGCTTGAGAAGCTTTCTGGCTTCACTTTGCCATCTTGGCTCTACCCCACTAATTGCTTATTAAGTAACTGTTTTTCACAGATTCTAAGTTCTGCAAACATTTCTACAACTAGTGTCCTACTTTCTCCCATCAGAGAAGGCTAGTGCCTCTGGGGTGAGAGCTGCTGAGCCCTTTACAAGTCTGCTTTCAAATTTGTATCCACCTGACGCACTCAACTCTGTGGTTCCAAGAAGTGTACCATGCACAGCAAATAAACCTTGGTAAACTATTTTTGCAGACTGGCTAAACCAGATTGAGGGTAATCAAGGGGTTTTAAACTCTATGGTTATTTAAGGGAGCTTTTGCCCCAAACATGTGACGATGTCTCCTGGTGGAATAGACAGATGTGAACAAATTGTTACAATGATCATGAATGCAAGTGAATCAGGTATTGTGGAGCACTTAGACTGTTATTTTGACTCTGTCCTGCCACTGCTCAGCAATTACTCTGGAAGAGTGAGGTCAATGACTTCATGCAAGTCTTGCTCACTTAAATCCACTTTATGCATGAATCAAAAGATATCACCATGACATTTCATCGTTTCTCCCTATCTCAAATGCTATACTGATGGGCAAATGACAAAGCAGCAGGTGCGGATTCAACAAGAGCTATAATCCCAACTCTGCACATGGGCAGCCTAGGTCACAGGATCTCTTTTTTTCCAGAAGCCACAGTGGAATTTGGCAACCTCACATGTGTCTAAGCAGTCTTATAAGGATCACCTTGTTCACTTCTGGTGTAAGGAAGAGGCCACAAAAGGGGTCCTAAATTTGCGTAATTTCCCAACCATGGCCTGATTACTGTGCCAAAGAGAAATCTGATCCTGTGGTCAAAATAGCAAAAAAATTTACAGAAACTTCAGCAAAGGAGATTCCTCTCACCTCAATCCATGGAATCAGTATATGTCCACTTACAAACAATACAAAATGCAGTAGAACTGAAAGATTAGCAGCTCTTCTTGCAAGAGAACTCAACAGGTATTGCATAGAAATAGTAGCCTTGAGTGAAACAAGATTGGCAAATGAAGGTCAGCTTCCTGAAATCGGCAGATGTTTTGTTTTTTTCTTTTTTTTCCTGGAGTTGCTTCAGTAAATGGGAGTGCTATGAAGCTGGTGTAAGTTTTGTAGTCAAAACTAATCTAATAAAGACGTTTGTACAACTTCCAAAAGAAGTGAATGATGGTCTCACAACAATGTGATTGCCATGTGCAGGAGAATGCCAGGCCACCATCATCAGTGCTTGTGCTCCCCCCCCCCAATGATGAACTCTGATGGGATCAAAGAAAAATTTTTGGAGACCTGGAGACCCTTATCATCAATGTGCCAAAAAAGGAAAGATTATAATTCTGGGTGACTTTAATGTTAAAGTAGATTCAGACTACTAACCAGCCATGGCCTACAGTCCTGGGAAGAATGGAGGTGGAAACAGCAATAGCAATGGTCATTTGCTATTGAAGCCTTGGGCATCTTATGACATTCTCAACATCAACACTGTCTTCCATTCACCTAAATACAATAAAAGCTCATGGATTCCTTTTCGCAGTAAACATTGGCATTTAATAGACTGTATGATTGTAAGGAGAAGAGACATAGAGGATGTGAAAGTGACAAAGGGAACGTGTGATGCAGAGTGCTAGATGGATCATAGACTTATCCTGTCCAAACTGAATATTCATATTCAACAAAAGTAGTGGCCCCAAGGCAAACAGATTGCAAGAAAAATTAATGTCAGCAGATGAGAGCGTTTCTATGAAAGGGAACAGTTTGGTGCCAACTTGGAGGGTAAGTTGAGCCAACACACAGTTGGCACCCGTGAAGCAGATAAGGAGTGGGAAGCTTTCAGAGACTTGGTCTACAGCATTTCATTTGTTCATCTGAGTCAGAGCATTCACAAACATTGCAAGTGGTGTGATGAAAACGATGGGGAAATTCAGAAGCTGCTAAATGAAAAATGAGAACTCCACAGGGTACACAAGCAGGAAGGTTTATCCATCTCTAAGAAGACAGCATTCACTTCCATCAAAAGTAAAGCATAATCAAAATCTAAAAGGATTAGGGTTCTTGGATTAATAAGAAAGCATGTGAAATTCAGCTTTATTCTGATAGTAACAATTCAAAGCATTTTAATGACACACTGAAGTCAATTTATGGACCAAAGATCTATATTTTTCAGGTATTTAGTGATGGAGCCACCTTGTTTAGTGATGAAGAAATGATTCTAGAGAGATGGCCTGAACACATCCATAATGTTCTCAAGACACTGTCATGAATCATTGCTGAAGCCATTGACTGTTTACCTCAGGTTGAAATCAATCACTCCCTAGATGAAGTTGTAACTGAAAAAGAAGTTTTAAATGACATTAGGCTACTTTCATGTGACAAAATACACTTTTCTATTTCAACTGAGACTTTATAAGATGGGGGGTCCATTGTTCATACCAAAGCTGACTGAAACTTTCTGGATTATATGGCAAGAGGATATTATGCCCAGGAGTTCAATACCTCCATCATCAGTCTTTATAAAGGTTGTACTGTGACAATCACAGAGGATTCCCTCTTTGTCATTATCAGAAAGATACTTGCTAGAGTACTCCTTAATAAGCTGATCCTCAGGTCTTCTACCCAAGAGACAGTATTGTTTAAGAAGGGACCAAGGAACAATTCATATGGTATTAATGTCTGACAACTCAAGGAGAAATGCCAAGAACAAATGGAAGTCTCTATACAACAATTGTACATCTGACCAAAGTTTTTGGTAGTCAGTTTTGAGAGTTTATGGAAAATTATGTCAAAATTTGATAGTCCAGAGAAGTTTATCGATATTGTATGCCAATTTCATGATGGCATGCTTGCCTGGCTTCTGGACGCTGGATAACTCCCTTCTGCTTTCTCAGTCACAAATGGAGGCTTTAATGCTGCACCTAAATTCTACAACTTTAAAAAGCTTCAATCTAAAACTCAAGCGAAGGGAGTATTGGTACATGATTTTCTGTTTGCAGATGATTGTGCACTCAATGTAGCCTAAAGAAGCTGAAATACAACAGAGTATGGATCAACTCTCTGCTGCTTGTGCTAATTTTGGCCTAACATTTAACACCAAGAAAACACAGATGCTTCATCAACCAGCACAATACCAGCCATATGTGGAACCATCAGTTACAAGAAATGAAGAAGTTTTGAATATTGTGGAAAAGTCCACTTATCTAGTTTACTTTCCAGGCCATCCATATTGATAAGGAGATTGACGCCTGCATTGCCAAATACAGCTTAGTATTTGGGAGGCTCTGAAGAAAAGTATGAGAGAGGAGAGATATTAGACTGACTACCCGACTGAAGGTCTCCAAAGTCATTGTACTGATCACATTGCTTTATGTTTGTGAAATGGAGATGGTTTACCACCTTACCAGGTGATAAGAAACTTAATTACTTCTATTTGAATTGACTTAGGAAGATTCTGAAGATCACCTGGCAGGAGAAGATACCAGACACTGAGTCCTTTCTCAAACTAAACTGCCAAGTATTCAAATTCTACTGTAGAGAGCACAATTCTGTTGGGCTGGCCATATTATTCAAATATCAAATGTATGCTTGTGAAAAAGATTATTTTATGGAGAACTCACACATGGCATGTGCTCACAAGGTAGTTAGAAAAAGTGATACAAAAACACTCTCGAGTCTCGCTTAAGAACTTTAGAATTGATTATATGATATGGAAACATTGCCACAGGACCACCAAACATTATGTGCCCTCATCAGAGAAAGTGCTTTAGAATTGATTATATGATATGGAAACACTGGCACAGGACCATCAAACATGAGGTGCCCTCATCACAGAAGGCGCTCTGCTCTATGAACAAATCAGAATTGAATTAGTTCAGTAGAAATGTGAGATATACAAAGCTAGAGAACCCCCCACAAATGTTCATAGGGATGTTCATAATTGATTCTGACCTATGTCAGAGAATTCTGAGCTTCTATTGGTCTAATTAGCCTTAGTCAGAAACTCAACTCTAATATAGTGATGTAGTCTTGGTTCCCTTTGAGAATGAAGGACAACAACTAACCAATCCTCTTTCTCCCATCACTTTTTCTCAAATAGTCTAGAACTAGGTTCTCATCGTGAAAGGTACATCAATATGGAACTCTATATCATATAGTTAATGTGGAACCCCAGCAAGAATGAGATTGCAGTTTTCTATATTTCTTAAGATAGCTTCAATATACAAATAGCCCCCTTCATTTCCTGGGGATATAGATTTCATTACAGATTTTAATTCTGAAGGTTAAGTCACAGATTTTTTTTCAAAGCATCTGTTGATTTGCAATCTGTAGGAGGCTTCAATGTTGAAGGCAAAATATTATGAAATCTTAACTATCCATCTATGAAGTGTTTTTATTTTTTACTTAAAAACGTACTGGAAATTCTTTGCCAATATTTGTGAAACACTAAAACATTTCTCCGTCACTGCTATACCCATAGCAGACCTTGGGAGCAAATGAATCCATAGCAATGGTTTCTGGAACTCTCAGTCCACAAAGAGTAAGGGGATAAGATAACTGGTCAGAAGGAAATTAGAAGGGATTCTTTGCTGGCATGTCCAGCCCACGTGGGAATCATAGTCACAGTCCCAAGGCAAAAAGGAGCACTAGCATATTAGACTTTATGGCTAAAAAGTACAATGCCCCTAATCACTCTTCTAGAGAGGAGAAACACATTTATGGCTATTCCCAGACCAGAGCACAAACCAGGAGGATAGTAAATACACCTCTACTTAGATCATACCATCTT
>JAJPUD010001246.1:244624-288434 GCA_023553655.1 Myrmecobius fasciatus
AATAGCTTGTTCTATTTCTTTTTCCAAAATGGGGCTATTTAAATAATTTATTTCCTCTTCTGTTAACCTAGGCAATCTATATTTTTGTAAATATTCATCCATTTCGTTTACATTATCAAATTTATTGGCATAAAGTTGGGCAAAGAAACTCCTAATTATTACTCTAATTTCCTCTTCATTGGAGGAAAGTTCTCCCTTATCATTTTTGATACTAACAATTTGATTTTCCTCTTTCCTTTTTCTAATCAAATTAACGAAAGGCTTATCTATCTTGTTGGTCTTTTCATAAAACCAACTCTTATTTTTATTTATTAATGCAATAGTTTTCTTATTTTCAATTTTATTGATCTCCCCTTTAATTTTCAGAATTTCCAACTTGGTATTTAATTGAGGGTTTTTAATTGGGTCTTTTTCTAGCTTTTTTAATTGTAAGCCCAGTTCATTGATCTTCTCTTTCTCTGTTTTATGCAAGTAAGCATCTAGAGATATAAAATTACCCCTTATAACTGCTTTAGCCGTGTCCCACAAATTTTGGTATGTTGTCTCATTATTGTCATTCTCCTGGATGAAATTACTGATTGTGTCTATGATTTACTCTTTTACCCATTCATTCTTCAGGACTAGATTATTTAATTTCCAATTAACTTGTTGTCTATTTTCTCCTGGCCTTATATTACACGTGAGTTTTATTGCATCATGATCTGAGAAGGATGCATTTACTATTTCTGCTTTTCTGCATTTGATTTTGAGGTTTTTATGCCCTAACACATGATCAATTTTTGTATAAGTTCCATGAACCCTTGAGAAAAAAGTATACTCCCTTCTATCCCCATCCAATTTCCTCCAGAGATCTATCATACCTAACTTTTCTAGCCTTTTGTTTATCTCCCTAACTTCTTTCTTATTTATTTTGTGATTTGATTTATCTAATTCTGAGAGAGCAAGGTTGAGATCCCCCACTAGTATAGTATTACTGTCTATTTCTCCTTGCATCTCTGTTAGTTTCTCCTCTAGGAATTTGGATGCTATACCACTAGATGCATATATGTTTGTATTGATACCACTTCATTGTCTATGGTACCCTTTAGTAAAATATAGTTTCCTTCCTTATCTCTTTTAATTAGATCTATTTTTGTTTTTACTTGATCCGAGATAAGGATTGCTACCCCTGCCTTTCTTTGTTCACCTGAAGCATAGAAGATTCTGCTCCAGCCCTTTACCTTCACTCTGTATGTATCTCTATGTTTTAGATGTGTTTCTTGTAAACAACATATTGCAGGATTCTGGCTTTTAATCCAGTCTGCTACCTGCTTCCGTTTTTATGGGAGAGTTCATACCATTCACATTCACAGTTAAAATAACTATATCTGTATTCCCTGCCATCTTATTTACCCAGAGTTATGATTTTCTCTTCCCTTTCCCCTCTCTCCCTTCCCCCCTCCCCAGTACTTTATTTTGATGACTACCTTCTACCAATAGTCCTCCCCTCTTTAGAGTCCCTCCCTCCCCTTTATACCTTTCCCCTAATCCTTCTATTATTTTATCCCTTTCCTTGCCTCCTTTCCCTCCCACCTTCCCACAAGGAGGGTCAGGCCTTTCTTTGAAGCCAAATGTGTCTCATATACTCTCTTAGAGTCCAATCTAATGAGAGCAAGGTTTACACAATACTCATCGCCCTCCCTTTTTCCCCTCAATTATATTAGATCTTCTATGTCTCTTTATGAGATTTTGCCTTATTTTACCTCCTTTATGTTTACTTTATTTTGCCTCCTTCCCCCCGCCTTTTTTTTTCAGTATGGTATCCCTTCCACCTCTAATTTCCTTTCCATTATTAGCAAAGAAAAATCCAATTATACCCCCATTCTTTAAGGATACCTATAGTAGAAATACAGTTCTCAAGAGTTCTTTCCTTTTTACCTTTTTATGCTTCTCTTGAGTTCTGTATTTGGAGGTCAATTTTTTTTCTTCAGATCTAGTTTTTTCATTAGAAATAGGTGAAATTCTCCTATATCATTGAATGACCATCTTCTTCCCTGGAAGATGATGCTCATTCTAGCTGGATAACTTATTCTTGGCTGTAATCCAAGTTCTTTTGCCTTTCGGAATATCTCATTCCAGGCCCTTCGATCCTTCAATGTGGAAGTTGACAGATCCTGTGTAATTCTAATGACAGTTCCTTGGTATTTGAATTGTTTCTTTCTAACTGCTTGCAATATCTTTTCCTTGGTGCGACAGTCCTGATATTTGGCCACGATATTCCTTGGGGTTTTAATTTTGGGGTCTCTTTCAGGAAGTGATTGGTGAATTCTTTCAATACTAATTTGGCCTTCTGATTCTAAAACATCAGGGCAATTCTCTTTCATGATTTCCTGGAAGATAGCATCCAGGTTCTTTTTTTCATCGTGGCTTTCAGGGAGTCTGATAATCCTTAGATTGTCTCTCCTGGATCTGTTTTCCAATTTAGTTGTTTTTCCTAGGAGACATTTCATATTTTCTTCTATTTTTTCATTTTTTTGTTTTTGTTTAACTGATTCTTGAAGTCTTTTTGAGTCATTTACTTCTATTTCTTCAATTTTAATTTTTAAAGTATTATTTCCTTCAGTTATCTTTTTTAGCTCCTTTTGTAGCTGGCCAATTGAATTTCTTGATTCAATGCATTCTTTTTCCATTTTGCCAATTTTATTTTTCAATGAATTGTTGTCTTTTTCCAATTCACCAATTTTGTTTTTCAGTGAATTGTTGTATTTTTCCAATTTGCCATTTTTATTTTCCAGTGAATTGGTGATTTTTTCCAATTCACCAATTTTGTTTTTCAGTGAATTGTTTTCTTTTTCCAATTCACCAGTACTGTTTTCCAGTTTTTGATGTCTCTGTTGCCCTGATCTCAATTTATTTCTCCATTCTTCTTCTAGCTCTCTTTTGAGGTTCTTTATGCAATCTTCCAGGTAAGCCTTCTGGAAGGGAGACCAGCTTACGTCTGCCTTTGTGGCTTCATCTGGGATTGTTTTCAGAATCTCAGGATCTGTGGACTGCTCTATTTTTTCTCTGTAAAAGCTGTCTATGGTGAGAGCTCTCTTCTACTTCTTACTCATAATTTTGAGTTGAGGTATCAGTCACCAGCAGGGAATATTGCTGCAGTTTCAATTTGCCCTGGGGCAGTTTGCCGAGTTGACTTCCAGTCTGAGGCTGGTGGGGCTAGAACCGCACCAGGACCACGTTTTCAGCTGCTCTCAATCCAGCCTTTACCAAAAGCACATCTGCCAAAGCACCTGCCCACAAGCAGAGCAAAGTGGCCCAGGCGTCTCCCAGGGGCTTCCTGGGTGCCTAAAATCCACCCCTCTATCACAGCCCTGACTTCCGCCCCGGCTGGCGTCTCATTGCAACCAGTGGCCGATTTTCCCTGAGGCTAACCTTCTCCAAAGTTTTTTCAAAGTAGATTGTTGATAGAAGTGAGTTGTAGTCCAAGTGTTTGATGGAGCCTTCACTCCCAAACCAGTTTGTAGGCTCAATTTGTCTGGATCTGAGGGAAGGTCTCTGGAGCTCACAGAGAACATTGTCTGCAGTTCGCCATCTTGGCTCCGCCCTCTTGGATAATATTTTTTAATGTAATTGTTTGAGAAGACTTTAGGAATTTCTAGATTTATGTCTCATTTCTTACATCCTTAAAATCTCTAGGACAATGATCTAGGTATTCCTGCAGGATAATTCTGTGTAAAATTAGGATGCAATGTATCCAAATTTATAATGGAAAGAACACTGGGTGCAGAAGAATGAGAAACATGAGTTTGACTCCTTTGGCTCTTTCTCACTGTGAGACTGAGGAAATTGACATAACCTTTGTGAATTTTACTTTCTTCATCTTAAAATGACAATAACCCTTACAGCTGTTATGATCATCAATAAAGATGATGAAACTAAAATGCTTTATCAAACTTGAGGATGCATCAAAGTGTGACATTTCTCCTTGGTTGTATGTCACGTCTAAAATGTATGACCACATCTTCATAATCACAGATCTAGAAAGAAGTAAAAAAAAATCTTCTTTTTTTTTACTCGATACAAATAGGACAATTTATTTTTTGGTAGGAAAGGAGTCTTACCTTCCCCCCACCCCCACAAAACTAGGAATCTCTCATGCCTGTGTTTGAATCATACAACCTTGTGGGAAAGTTATAGCTATAATAAGACAATTAGTTCCTTGGTATATTTGAGATAATATTTGCATCTACGTAAATTTCTTGATAACATATCTGTTCTGGTTGTCCTCATCTCTTTAATTCCATCTCCAATGGCATTTCATTGAAAAGATAGGATGATAGATCACAGCATATGACACAATTATAACGACCACATAGAAGAAAGCACAACTACTGGAACTCATTTTTTTTTCTTTTTTCTTTTTTTCCATTCAGAGAATAATCACTGGACTACAAGGATAGAGGCAAAATTGGAAGCAAGGTTGGTGAAGTATGAAATTGATCTTCAATACCAGTATACAAAAAGAGAACACCTGATGTGAGGTAACTACATTATTATATATTAAAGGAATTGATAGATGTAATTTTTGAACCACCTTCTATGCTATTAAAAATCATGAACAATTCAAGACATTTTGCAGAAATTAAAATATAAAAAAATACTCTATTTTCATAAAAAAATAGATGCAAATTTAGTGACCAAAATCACTCATTAAATTTGGCCTTTATTTCTTACACAAATCTAAAACATATTGATAAAAGGATAGGGAACATCTAAAATTGAAGCAGAGCTAAGAAAAAGCCAGCCTGGGTTTTTGCAAAGAATAAGGCATATCATGTGATCGCATTTTTTTTTTTCTTTTTCACAACAGGATTACTGGATTGTCAGATAAAGAACTATTATAAATATTTATTTATATGATAGGGAAACTTTTGGTAATTTGTATCACAATATTCTCATGGGAAAGAAATGTTGTTCAGGAAACATTGCAATTAGGTAAAATGTAAAGGGAATTACAGACTGTGTAAAAAGTGCTTTGACCAACAGATTAAGGCTAATTCTGAAACCTTTTTCTACTGAGGATTCTAACCAAGTGTGCTCGGTCTTATGATATTTAACATTTCTATCCACACGTTGAGTAAATGTATAGATCATTTGCTTATTAAAATTATAACTGACACAAATCTGGGGCACAGCTAGTAATTGGATAGTCGAGATTTTTAGAAAAGATTTCCAAAAGTTACAATTTTTGATTAAATCTAACAAAATCAATTACTATGAATAAGTGTGAGGGCTTAATTCAGATTCAAAAATCACTTTCATAAGTTAGAAAAATGAGAGGAAAATTTAAGGAAAAATCCAAGAAAATTATGAAAACAAAGTTAATCAATTGAAAATGTGATACAAAATCAGAAAGAAGAAAATTTAAAAAAAGATATTCAAAAATCAAATAAGAAAGAATAAGGAAAAATTAGAGGAGGAAAGGCATTCAAAAATTAAAAGAGAATTTTAAATATCACATTAGAAAAATAACTGATCTGAAGAACAGATTGAGTAGAGACAATATAAAAATTGGCAGATTCCCCAAAAGATATGATTTTTTAAAAGGATCTGGACATAATATTTTACATACAAATTATGAAAGAAAATTGCCCTTAATTTCTAGAATAAAAAAGAGAAATGGAAATAGGAAGAAACCACTGATCACCATTTAAAAAGGGTCCTAGGAAGAAAATTTAGAAAAATAGCATTGCCACATTCAAAATTTGCAGATTAAAGAGAAAATATTGCATACAAGAAAAATAAATACTATGAGAAAACAATAAAGCTTTCACAAGATGTAAGAACTTTTATATTAAAAAAATGTAGGTCTTAGAACATTATATTTCAAAGAGCAAAGGAGCTGGGGTTGCATATAAGAATAATTTATCCAGCAAAGTCGAATATAATCCCAAATGAAAAAAGAAGTTTAGTTAGTATTGTGTATTCTTGATATTTGAATAATTTCTTTCTGGCAGTTTGCAATAGTTTCTCCTTGACCTGATAATTCTGGAATTTGGCTAAAATATTCCTTTGGATTTGGGGCTCTCTTTCAGGAGACTATTTTAATGACTATTTTACTCTTTAGTGCTAGTATATGGGGGAAGTTTTCCCGATAATTTAGGGAAACATGCTTATCTAGACTTTTTTTTTTAATCATGAATTTCAGGTACTCTAATAATTCTTAATTTATCTCTTCTGGATCTATTTAACAGGCCAGTTGTTTGTTTCTTTTCCATTTTTTATTTTTTTCATTTTTTTAATTTTTAGACTGATTTTTGATGTCATATAGTCATTAGCTTTCAAGTGTTCAATTCTTATTTTTAAGAAATAATTTTCTTCTGTTAGCATTTGTAGCTCCTTTTCTACCTAGCCAATTCTACTTTTCAAGGAGTTGTTTTCTTCAGTCCATTTTTGTTCTTTCTTTTCCAAGCTATAAATTCTTTTTTCCATGATTCTCTTGCATAATATATTTATTTTCCCAATTTTTATTCTCTCTCTTTATTTGGTTTTTAAAATCATTTTTTGAGTTATTCCAAGAGAACTTTTTGGGCTTGAGACCAATTCATATTTCCCTTTAATGCTTTGCATGCAGGTATTTTGATCTTGTCCCCTCCTTGAAATGTGTGTTTTGATGTTTCCTGTCACTATGGTAACTTTCTATAGTCACAGCTTATTTTTTATTTCTTGCTCATTTCCCAGACTATTTCATAACTTCTAAATTTCCCTTGTGATCCATAGTTCTAAATTATTTTTTTAAAACATTAATATTATGCTGTAATGATATGGGACAAGTCTTTCTTCTGTGATAATGGTCTATTGTAGTGTGTTTCATGGGTTGAGGTTGCATATCTTGTATTTGCAGGATGGGGATTAGACCAGGAAAGCTCAGAAGATGTGGCTGAGTGACTTGGCCAGCCATTAGGCCAATCTTGCTAGGCTTTCAGGAGGTCTTGACCATGGCTGATACTGGCCACCAGACCAGGTTTCTTTGGTGTGACCATTCCATGCTTCTGCTGCCAATGATCTGAGGCTGAGTTGCCATCAAACCAAAGCCTGTCATGTTAATTGTACCTACATCTTCCATCACCTGCAGAGTCACTTATGCTTCATCTCTCGGCTCTTTACATTTCATGAGTCCCAGATGGGTTGTAGGGTGTGCTCAGAGAAGACTGAGTTCTGAAAGAAAGTGTGGGAGAGGAGAAGTATTAGACTGACTACTAAACTGAAGGTCTACAGAGCCCTTGTGCTGACCTCATTCTACCATCACCAGGCCAGGAAACTGCATCATTCAAGTTGAATTCTCTTAGGAAGACTCTGAAAATCACCTGGCAGGATAAGGTACCCGACACTGAGGCCTTTCTCAAACTAAAAGGCCGGGCATCCCTACTCTACTGCAGAGAGCACAACTCCATTGGCCTGGCCACATTGTTCAAAGCCAAATGTACTCTTGCCAACACAATTTATTTTATGGAGAACTCACATAAGGCAAGCACTCATTAGCTGGTGAGAAAAGCAACACAAAGATACTCTCAAGGTCCCTCTTAAGAACTTTACAAAAGCTTGTATGACGTGGGAGACACTGGCACAGGATCTCCCAGCATGGCGTGGCCTCATCAGATTAGGTGATGTGCTCCATGAGCAAAGCAGAATTGGAGTAGCTCAGAAGAAATCCAGAGTTAGAGTTCACCCCAAAAGTTCACAGAGACCATTTGTGCCCAACTTGTGGCAGAGCATTTTGAGCTCATATTGGTCTGATCAGCTACAGTCGGACACATGGTAACTCAATGCTAACATAGTGATGTCATGTTGGTCTTTTTGGAGAACAAAGGACACAAACCAGCTCCAGTGAGTGAAAGTCTAGAAAGTGCTATTTTCTGAGTGAGCCACCTTGACTTGCAGACAACAAATCCAAGGGCTATGCTAATTAGCAGTCTTTCTTATCCCCGGAGGGACTGATGCTATTTTATTGCAAAAACCATTTCTATAGAGCTATTTGTCATGTGTTCTAGAAGGCAATTGGAGGCACCGCAGCACCTAGAGCTTGAGTCTAGAGTCAGGAAGATGTGAGTTCAAATTTGACCCCAGATACTTAGGAGCTGAATGACTCTAGGAAAGTCATTTTAATCTCCATCTACCTGAGTTTCCAGATCTGAGAATAAAAATAGTCCTACCTCACAGAGTTGTAAAGATCAAAAAAGACAATATTTGTAAAGTGTTTAGTTAGTACAAGGCCTGATCCCTGGGTGATACTTAATGAATGATTTCTTCCTTCCTCCGGGAGTCTTAATCAATACTTTTCCTTCTTTTAGCATGGAATGGTCCACCTTCATTTAGCAATCTTCAGGTGATGGGCCTTATGCTTGCTAATTTTTTATAGGTTGTTGTTAAGGTGCTTTCCTAATGTGTTGTGATCAATTTCATAAATCTAAAAGTGAATATGGCATCTGCTATCGAATAGATGTCAAGTGTTTAAAATGTGTTTTTCTCACCGTTGCTTTCTGAACGCTAGGAAATCCAACAGTGCTTTGTGATTGACTGTTGTTGTCACCATCGGTGTTGTTATAAAGCTGGAGAGGAGGTACAGAGTGTGTAATTTCATCACCAGCTAGTGCTGCTCACAAGTCCTCCCAGCCAGTGACCATATCAGAGGTTAAGTCAGTGAACCAAGATCTGTCCAACAGCTATCACTTCCCTCACTGCTCAGTAGGTGATACCCTAAAGAATAGCTTCTTCCCATCTTTCACCCTCCCCAACACACACACATGCCCAATTCTCCTCTCTCCCAAAGCCCATTGCTGGCTACACCTGAAACCAAGGTCTAGAAAAATTGTTGGGTGTGACTCAGAATATTCTCAGAATGACCCGAGCTCTGCTCTGCCCCAGCATGCATCCCCTTTCCTTCAGTTCCTGGCCCTGACTCCGGGCTGGGATGGGGTGAACAACATGATGACATTATGAACAGAATCAGGAGAAGACTTTCAGAATTCATTTTTCAATGAACATATTTTGCTGTTATCCACCCAGCCTGCCTCAAACTTTTTGCCAATAAAATGATATATGAAGTCTTAACTTCAAAAACAAATTGAATGTAGGAAGTTCAAAGTCCATCATACTTTTAAGCCAGGCCAAAAGCCCAGGGGAATGTTTGTAAAGTTGGGTTGAGTGCCAGGTAGGGCATCTCTGGCAGCTAGATCTGTTAGTTTCCAGTGCCAGTGGGAAGTTCATAAAGGAGGCTCCAACTGCCATCAAAAGTGGATGATGATTTCTTTATTTCAGATTTCTTCTGTAATAGGTCAAGTAACCTGTCCCAGATATGAAATCATAGATTTTGTTTTAAGAAAGCTGTCCAGTATCAAAGAAATGATAGCAGCTCCAGTAATGGAGACCATTCACAGGTCACAGAGAAAGCCTATCTCTTCAGCTGTTTCCCATGAGGAAGCATTTTTTTCACTTTGCTTCTGGAGTCCTCAGAGAAAAAGAATGGGGTGCTGGTGATTGAGGTGATGGATGATCACCCAAACACTAATTGAAATTCAAGGGGAAAAAAAGAAGAGAATAAAAGAGGATCATTTTATATCAGAAAAACCTTTGAGAGAAAAACTCCAGGGTGGAACCCATTGTTCACCATCCTCTCTCCCACTCCCTACCCTGCTTCTCAGATACTGCTAACCTCAGGCTGCCTGGAACTAACTACATAATGAGCTCGTCCATATGTGCCTTTGATTTATCTGTGTTGATGTTGTTTCTCCCTAAAGAGCATAAACTCCTTGAGGGCAGAGGCTTTGGAATGAGTCTGAGATTAATGGGGGAATGGTGGGAAGGATCTTACAAGGCACCATATGCAGTATTATACCTGAAAGGGAACCCATCCAGTATCTTGTCTGACTCCCTTATTTATGAGTAATAACAGACAAACTTCCCTGGGGTGCTCCCATTCTCTAAGGTCTCTATGAGCAGGATCTCAAAGGAAGGGAAAGAGAAAGAAGGCAGTTGGGAAGACTGAATCCTGTGTCCAGGCCCCCAGAGCTAGTCAGGGCCTGAGGCAAGATTGACAGTGCTCCTTGCTCAAATCTCTATCCATTGTAGAAAGTGTCCATGTGGAACAAGCAGAAATCTTTGTACACATCTGATTGTATAATAACAGCCCGAGCCTGTACAGTACTATGTATCTGCTGCTATCTAGTGGATCAACAATTAGGGACTAATTCCTTTGATGCTACACTGGTCTAAGAGAGAGTAGGAAGCAGCCAAATCAAAATTATTATTATTGGGAGAAGAAGGGAATAAGATTTATATTATATCGATTATGTGCCAAACTGTGGGCTAAGTGCTTTACAAATATTATCTCATTTGAACCTCATGACATCTCAGCTAGGTGCAGTTATTAGCCCCATTTTACAGGTGAGAAAACTGAAGCAAACTGAGGATACATGACTTGTCCAGGATCACATAGCTAGGATACGTCTGAGGCTGGATTTGAATTTAGACCTCTCTGGTTCCAAGCCCAGCACTCTATTTTATATTCCACTAAATGTCCCTCCTGCTCCTCCATATTTATATTAACATTTTTTTCCTATTTGGTGACACTCCTAATTCTCCTACTTTGGTAAACAAAGGCAGGGTGACATTTTAATTGAGATGAATGTCTACTATTTCCTGAAAAATTAATCTCTGGTTTCCTATACTTTTAGGCAAAGAAGAGCGGGATACCACAAGATACCTGGGCCTCTGGGGTAGGACATGGGGGATTAATCAGAATGGAGACAAAGGGACCAAAAAAAGGATAATCTTGACAGAACTACTTAGAGCAGGCCCTAAAAGAGTTCTAGATATATATATGTATTAGATATAGATATATAGATATGAATATAGATAGATATAGATAGATAGATATGTGTGTGTCCACATATGTCCTTTGTTTATCCTTCAAATTCTTCCTGTCACTCTCAAAGCAGATTTTGGAGGACCCTAACTCTCAGATCAAAGAATGGTAGATAAACATCATCTGCAATCTACGTCTTCACTTTCTCAAGCTCTCATGTGACATATTGTTCTTCAATTTCCCTAGACCCCAAAACTTCCTAATCTCTTGGGGTAATTGTGACTGAAGCTCAGAGCAACTGTGCCCTGTCAATGAAGCCCTAATCTCAACAAGGCCAAGTCTGAGAAATTAAGATTTGGATATGTAAAGAACGTAGGGTCACTTTCATTAAACAGGAAGAGGACCCTCAAAGGAAGCCAATAGGTAATGACCTTTCTTTCTTAATTTCCTAATCTTACATGTACCCTGAGCAGTAAACATGGGGTCAATTTTGCTCATCTCATGTGTGAATCATGAACAAGCTTCCTCATGCCTGGGCTTCCTCAAGTCTGCTTGACTGGACACTGGCTTTTTTTTCCCCCAAAATCACTGTGTGAACATCACGCTTTGTCTTCCTCAATCCTCTTCAATCTGGACATATCCCCTTAGAGAGACAAATTTTCTCCAAGGCAACATTTTCATGCAAAAATGCAAAAGCCAATAAACCAAGTTACACAAATCGCTGATGCCATTTAAAAAGAAACAATACTTTATGTGAATTTGACATTTTGCAAATGTTGCTTCCCATTTAGAGCCAGCTTCCTTTGGTTTAGAGGCACACAGAGCAATGACATTGCATCAGTGACCTCTGTAAGGAAAAGAACATGGGGAGACAGAAGAAAAAAAAACAGAGTTTGACATCTACAGTCACATAATCACAGAATTTCAGACCTCAAAGAGACCCCAGTAGCCATCAGCTGTTACTCATTCCTAGGCAAGAATCCTGCTTTTAATATACCTGGCAAGGCTTGTGAAGACTTCCAAGGAGAGGAACCTTGTCAATTAATCATTGAGAGATTAAAGAAAACATTTATTAAGCATTTACAATTATGTGGACTCTATGCTGGAAAATAAGAAACAAAGGCAAAAATAAAAGCTGTGTTTTCAAGGAGATAGTATTTCATTGGAGAAAATCAGTTGTCCACAGATAGACACATTTATATATGTGCTCATATATACTACACAAATATGCTGCACAAATATGTACAATGTGCTCCCATGTATATGTGTACATGAATTATACATACATGCATTTAGTATGTATACATGAATAAAATATAGGGTGAGTTCAGGAAAGACTAGTACCTCTGGTGTGAGAGATCCTGTGCCCTTTTCAGGGTTGCTTTCCATCTTTGATGTTCCCATTATTCACCCAGTTCTCGCCTGTGGCTCCAAGAAACAATAGCTACAGCCTAGAAAACCATTTTAGCAGATGGGATAAACCAGGCCGAGGGGAACTGATGGGTCTCAAATCCTTTGGGGTGTCTACCCCAAGAATGAGAATATTCCCCTGCTGGAACGGGCAGATGAAAACAATTTCTTCCAGAGTAGCTAAAGCACATGCTGTGGAGAGCTTTGAGCTTAGTTAGACAGCAGAGACCCCACGGTTATCTGCTGCATCTCCAGCCTCCAGCAATCATCTTGACTTTGTTTTGCCAAGAGTCCATAATTCTGAAAGAGAGAGTGACACTATTTTGGCTGTATTTGCCTAACTTACATCTAATTTATGTATGAATGAATCACCCATACAATTTTACCATAAGTAAAACAAAAAACATCCAAAGCCTGTGACAATAGGCAAGTGACAAAGTAGAAAGTCAGGATATCCTGGGAACTACAGTCACAACCCTTCACTCAAGTAATCCAGGTCTTCTCATTGGAAGCAACAAAGGAATCCAGGAGCCCCTTGCATATCTGTGCAACCTTTTTTTTTTAATTAAAGCTTTTTATTTGCAAAACATATGTGTGGGTAATTCTTCAACATTGACCCTTATGGAGCTTTCTGTTACAAAATTTTCCCCCAGTCCCCTTCCCTCCCCTAGATGGCAGGAAGTCCACTACATGTTAATTATGATAAAATACTTGACAAATTGAATATATATATATATATATATATACATATTTCCACACTTATCATTGTTGTGCAAGAAAAATTGTGTCTACAACAAAAAAAAATCTGAGAAAGGAAACCCAATGCAACCAAACATCAATAAAGAGCATGAAAATGTTATGTTGTGGTCCACGTTTCATATCCCTCTCTCTGGGTGTATATGGCTTTCTTCAGTGAACAATTGGAATTGGTTTGAAACATTTCCTTGTTGAAAAGAGCCATGTCCATCAGAACTGATCATCACATAGTCTTATTGTTGCTGTGTATAACGATCTCCTGGTTCTGCTCACTTCACTCAGCATCAGATCATGCAAGTCTCTCCAGGCCTCTCTGAAATCCTCCTGCTGCTCGTTTCTTACAGAACAATAATATTCCATAACATTCATATACCATAATTTATTCAGCCATTCTCCAATTGATGGACATCCATTCAGTTTCCAGTTTCTAGCCACTACAAAAAGGGCTGCCACAAACATTCTTGCACATGTGGGTCCCTTTCCCTCCTTTAAAATCTCTTTGGGATATAAGCCCAATAGAAACACTGCTGGATCAAAAGGTATCTGTGCAATCTTTTTTAAGGATCGTAGTGTGAGAAAAGATTAGGAACACCCCCCCTCAGCTTGACCCACACTTAACACCACATACCAAGATAAGATCTAAATGGGTTCATGATCTAGATATAAAGAGTGATATTGTAAGCAAATTAGAGGAATGTAGTATAGTTTACCTCTCAGATCTGCGGAGATGGAATAAATTTCTGTCCAAAGAAGATCTGGAACTCCTAATTGAACATCAGATAGATAACTTTGACTATATTAAGTCGAAAAGTTTTTGTATAAACAAAACTAATGCAGACAAGATTAGGAGGGAAGCAATAAATTTGGAAATCATCTTTACATTTAATGGTTCTGATAAAGGCCTCATCTCTAAAATATATAGAGAATTGTCTCATATACATATAAAAATTCAAGCCATTCTCCAATCTATAAATGGTCAAAGGATATGAACAGACAATTTTCAGATGATGAAATTAAAACTATTTGAAGTCATATGAAAAGGTGCTCCAAATCACTATTGATCAGAGAAATGCAAATTAAGACAACTCTGAGGTACCACTACACACCTGTCAGATTGGCTCAAATGACAGGAAAAGGTAATGATAAATGTTGGAGAGGATGTGGGAAGGCTGGGACACTGATGCATTGTTGGTGGAACTGTGAACGGATCCAGCCATTCTGGAGAGCAATTTGGAACTATGCTCAAAGTTATGAAACTGTGCATACCCTTTAACCCAGCAGTGTTTCTATTGGGCTTATATCCCAAAGAGATCTTAGAGGAGGGAAAGGGCCCCACATGTGCAAGAATGTTTGTGGCGGCCCTTTTTGTAGTGGCTAGAAACTGGAAACTGAAGGGATGCCCATCAATTGGAGAATGGCTGAATAAATTATGGTATATGGATGTTATAGAATATTATTGTTCTGTAAGAAATGACCAGCAGGACGATTTCAGAGAGGCCTGGAGAGACTTGCATGAACTGATGCTGAGTGAAACGAGCAGAACCAGGAGATCATTGTACATGGCAACAACAATACTATATGACGATCAAGTTTGATGGACATGGCTCTCTTCAACATTGAAATGTTTCAAACCAGTTCCAATTGTTTGGTGAAGAAAACCATATACACCCAGAGAGAGGGATGTGAAATGTGAACCACAACATAACATTTTCATGGTCTATATTGATGTTTGCTTGCAGTGTGTTTCCTTTATCTGATTTTTTTTCCTGTAGATACCATTTTTCTTGCACATCAATGATGTGTGGAAATATGTATACATATTTCATATACATATATACATGATTTCTTAAGTATTCTAACATAATTAACATGTAGTGGATATCCTGCCATCTAGGGGAGGGGTGGGGACTAGGGGGGAAAATTTTGTGACAGAAAGCTATGTAAGGGTTAATGTTTTTTTTTTTTTAATAAAGCTTTTTATTTGCAAAACATATGAGTGACCTTTCAACATTGACCTTTGCAAAGTAAGGGTTAATGTTGAAGAATTTCCCATACACATGTTTTGCAAATAAAAAGTTTTAATAAAAAATTTCAAAGTAAATACAAAAGTTAAGGGTGAGGGAGGCACAGCGGGTCAAAGGGGGGTCAGTTAGAGTGTGGTATTTGAGCTGAGCTAAGCTCCTTCACTTCCTGAGCTCTGGAGATTTCAAGCTTCTTTCTTTTTTTAAAGTGTTAACCAAGACATCCCTTTAATGAAATGTGGAGAAAGCCCATCTTTGAAGCCAAAAAACTCAAACTGGATTTTATGGATCACACACACTGATCATTTTAGCCCCCAAAACTCAAAGAACCTCTTGATGCATGAGACAACGTTTCCAAAGAATGAGTTGCTGAATGGTTGTTGATCTGTATTAGGGCTGTATTTCCCTGCTCTGTGCAGGTCACAGGTTTAGAAAAGACAAATAAATAAATAATCATTATCAGGTTTGAGTTCAGCTGTTTATCCCTTACATAGTAGGTGATTCTGTTACTGCTCCAGTAGAAACACCCTGCCCTAAGTAGGGTTATCAACTTTTTTAAAGGGTCAAATCAACTGATTAATAGGAAATGTCTGAATGGACCTGTGTCTATGTAGGACTGTGAGACATGTAATGACCTTAGATCTCACTGCTAACTGAGGCAAATAATTGTCTAGAATAGAGTTCCAGGCCTAAGGTTAGACTCATCATATTTCTGAATTCAAATCTGGCCTCAGACATTTACCAGCTATGTGACCCTGCTCAAGTCACTTACTCTGCCTCAGTTTCCTTATCTATAAAATAAGTTGGAGAAGGAAAGGGCAATTTTTTTTCAATGAACAATTTTTTTTAAATTTTATTTGCATAACATATGTGTGGGTAATTCTTCAACAATAACCCTTACATAGCTTTCTGTTACAAATTTTCCCCCCAACTCCCCACCCCTCCCCTAGATGGCAGGATATCCACTACATGTTAATTATGTTAAAATATTGGCAAATCGAATATATGTATACATATTTCCAAACTTATCATTGTTGTGCAAGAAAAATCTTATCTACACAAAAGATATATCAGATAAAGGAAACACAATGTAAGCAAACATCAATCAAGGAGTATGAGAATGTTATGTTGTGGTCCACATTTCACATCCCTCTCTCTGGGTGTATATGGCTTTCTTCAGTGAACAATTGGAGGTGGTTTGAAACTTTTCATTGTTGAAGAGAGCCATGTCCATCAGAATTGATCATCATATAGTACTGTTGTTGCCGTGTATAATGATCTCCTGGTTCTGCTCATTTCACTCAGCATCAGTTCATGTAAGTCTCTCCAGGCCTCTCTGAAATCATCTTGCTGGTCAAAATAGCAATATTTTTGCAAAGAAATCCCAAATGCAATCAAAAAGAATTAAATATGACAGAAAGTTGTGTTATCAGGAGCTATTGATCTATTTCCTCGCCCCATTTCTACCTATTCAAAAACAAAGTGTAGGTAGCTGCTGATCAAGCTTCACAATCAGAGAAATGACTGCTGGGAGATAACTGTCCAAGCCTTAGGATTAGCAGGCAGACCTGGCTGGATGTGAGAGACCATTTTCTAATTGGATAAAGCTCAGCCTAAGGTCATTTTTTTGGTGGTGGTTGTTTTATTTTTCCCCCTGGAGAAATAGCTGTCTTACCCCAAATCAAAAGGGACTGCATTGAAGCAGACTCCTTTCTGGGGTGTTTAAGAGTAATGTCTTTCAGTTCTTACAGGCTCTAGGAGCCTAGGATGTGGAAAGAGCTTTGAAAGGTTTTGTGGGACATTTGCTTTGGGTTGGTTTCTCTGCCTAACACCCATCAAGCCCATTATGTGGATAGCTCACCATTCTCTTCCAGCTGTCCTGTCCATATGCTCCTCCCAGCTCCCAACAGAACAAGGTTTTGCATGAAAAGGAGTTTATTTCCTGGTGTTTCCATATTCTAATGTATAACTAAGCCTGGAGACTCCCAGGGAGAATAAGGATATCCGACTATTTATGGCTTAAGCTCCTGCTGGGAAAATCTACTTTGAAAGACCCAAACCTATAGTCTCTGCTAAAGTGGAGATTTTAAATTGGCACTGAGGATCTAAAGAGGTGCTTAAAAAGCCCTAAAGGCAGTTTGTTAAAATGTCTCTGTCTCTGTCTCTCTCTCTGTCTCCCACCTTCTCTCTCTCTCTCTCTGTCTCTCTCTCTCTGTCTCTCTCTCTGTCTCTGGCTGTCTGTCCCTCTCTGTATCTCATTGTGTCTCTGCTTGTCTTTGTATGTCTCTGCTTCTCTGTCTCTGTCTATCTCTGTCTGTCTCTCCCTCATTCTCTCCTTCTCCCTCTCCTTGTCTGTCTTCTGTCTGTCTGTCTGTCTCTGTCTCTGTCTCTGTCTCTTCGATTTCTTGTCTCTGTCTCTCTCTCTTTCTGTCTCTATATTTCCCTCTCTCTCTTTGTCTCTGTCTCTCTGTCTTTCTGTATCTCTGAATCTCTGTGTGTGTGTGTGTGTGTGTGTGTGTGTGTGTGTGACTCTGTATCACCCTGCCTTTGTGACAGAAACCTTTCTGGTGTCTCTCAAGGGCTGCAATCTGGTGTTAAGACTGAGAAGGCTTTGTAATCAGTTTCTAATTTGACAGCACTGTGATAGAGAATGGAGGGGATGCTGGGGCCCATAGTCCTGCCGTGTTCAAAGTGATTGAACCTGGACATGGACTTATTTTATCTCTGGGCTTTTCTGAGCAATTCATTGTTTGCCTAAAATGATCCCCACCCAATCAGATGGGCGCAGGGCTGTGAAATGCTTCAGTCACCATTCCTCTTGCTTTGCAATGAATTGATTTCACCAGAAACTCTTCTGCTGAACTGCTGCCAGCCTGAGCTGGGGCCAGGGGACTCCTGCTAGGTGTCAGATGGAACAGATCAATGGGGTGAATTCTCAATAAACCGTGGCTGTGCATGAGTTCAGGGTTTCAAGGGAAAAATACAAAGAAAAAAGTCAGTTTTTTCTTCATAGAGCTCCTTTGAAAAAGTGATTAGATTCCCCACATGTTGGTTCTTCTATCAGTCGCCCAAGGATCTTACTAGAGATACCTAAAGAAAAGGGATAATTAGAAATACATTCTCTGTATTCCCACATGCACAGCCTGTGGTTCTTTCTGAATAAACTAGTAAGTCATACTAAATCCACTAAAAACTAACAACCAGAAATATATTCCCAGCATCCCATATGACTTTCTATACAACCAAATTGCTTGCATTTGAGAGTCACGAATTGCAAAGGAAGGCCTCTGATATTTCCTTTGAAAGCAAGCTGCGTTGGCTAATGGGAAGGAATCTTATGATGAAGGACCAAAAGCAGCCAGGTCCTTGGAGGAGGAGAACCCTAAGTAGCCAGGAGGAACAGAAGTACAGAGAACAGACAGTGGTGAGTGTTTAACAGTTTGGGCAAATCAGACAGCCAAAGGAACTCTCTCTCTCTCTCTCTCTCTCTCTCTCTCTCTCTCTCTCTCTCTCTTTCAGACAGAGAGAGAGAGAAAGATGAGACCCATGGAAAAGAGGTTGCCCAAGAGCAGACAGAAACGAGTCACAGCAGTGACGGGGAAAGGTCCTCCCTATGAGCTGGGCAGGATTCTGGCTTATTCCTGGAGGATGACAAGGAAGCAGTTCTTGATTAGTTCTGCTAATGAGCAGAAGCAGATGTTGTTTATAGGGACCAGACACATTTCAAGATAAACAGAAACACAATTTACATCAACTTTCTCTCTATTAATGATATTAACAATCACTTTCATTAATTACAATAATTATGGCTCTTCATATTAATTTACAAAGTGCCTTCTTCACAACAATAATGGGGGAAGAGGATTATGCACAAATATCTTCATTTAGCAGATGAGGAAACTGAGACAGAGAAAGGACAGATGATCTGCTTAGCGCAGCTAAACTGGAAATTGTCAGAAGCAACTCATCAATAAGCATTTTTTAATCACTCATTATGTGCCAGGAACCGTGCTAAAGCTCTCATGACACAAAAAGAGGCAAAAGATAGTCCCTGAATTAAAAGTTACAATATAAAGGCTCACACCACATGTTGGCAAATATAAACAAAGCAAGATATAGTCAAGATAAATAGGAAATAATGAACAGAGGGAAAGCCCTGGATTTGGAGGGTAGGGTGTTGAGAAGGACTTCCCGTCAAAAATGGAATATTAGCAAGGATTTCAAGGAAACCAGGTAGACCGGTAGGTGAAGCTGAGGAAAGAGAATATTGTAGGCATGAGGAACAGGCAGCAAAAATGCTCAGTGACAGGAGATGGAGTGTCTGCTTCATGAACAGCCAGCAGACATATTAATCCCAGAGAAGAGAAGACATAGGGAGAGAGGGGAATTTTCACATGAAAAAGACCTATTATGTGGCAGAGTGTTTCAATTTATTACAGTTGAGTCCAGAGGATAGAGCTAATAGAAATGGGAAGGTGTGAATGGGCACATATAATACTGAAAATCATTTTCCAGTTGGGGGCATCCCAAAGTAGAATGGGCTACATTAAGAAAGAAAGAGAACTACTTTTTCCTAGGACTGCTTAAATACTAGTCAGATGGCTCCATTTGGAGTATGCAGTCCAGAGATCTTTTACACAGAGGGATTAGATCACAACCTTCTCATCTCCCCTCCAAATCTGCATGACTGTAGGTCTAGAACTCCACATTGTAACTCTGCACATCTCCCCAGAGTAACTGCCTAATACTAGTTTTATCTCTGTACTCCCTAGCAGCTTGTAGTGTCCTGAATATAGCAGGAACTCAATAAATGCTTGTTGGAGTTGAATTTAAATTTGTGTGAACATACCTTAAAATTCACCATAAAGACAGATTGATTCTACATCCAGAAACTGGAACTGAGGCCAGTTGACTTTTACTTACACCGGTGATTATTATCATGCTGGTTCAGTGGGCACAGTATTCACAGTCTCAAATATATGATCTTCCAGGGAATATCCTGGAGCTGATCACAGCGGCCTTGTGATGGAGTCTCCAGAAATACTGCAATCTCTCTTCCTCTTTCCTCCATTTCTCTATTTCTCCTTCACTTCTCTTGGTACCTTAGAACTGTTGCACAAAGAAACTGCTCATTGTCTCCTAGCATTTGCTGACTTTTAACCATAGTGTGGTGGTCAAGGTACTTTTGGGCTATTGATGGATATGCCAGGGCAAGTGCAAAATTGGGAGATCTCATATAATTAATAGCTCCTCATAACAGCCTGCCTGAGGAAAGTATTACAATCACTCAAGGATCAGCTAAGCTAACATGGATGCATCATTTGAAATTTGGCCACAAGCTTTCCATTATTTTTGCTCCAACAATTTATCAACTTCCAAAATGTTTTCGATGGATCCTCTACAAGAACTATTGTCTTTGACAGAGATAATTCCCAGAAGAAATAACAAGGACTCAAAAAAAAAGTTATCAAAATGGTAACAGAGCACAAAGACCATAATGATCATGGTTCAACAGAACACTTCTCTCCAATAGAAACTGCCAAAGGGCATTGGGCAGAATCTAGATTCAAATAGATGGAGAGGAGTATATCATTGCATTTGGAGAGTTCTGCCATGCCTTTTTAGTGGAATTAATCATATTCCTCATTCTTTTAATGATAGATTATTGAGAAATGAACCTTCTTCCAGGAAGGAAGGTCAGAAGGAAAGAAGGAAGGGAGGAAGGAAGGAGAAAGGCAAGGAGGGAGGGAGAGAGAGAGGGAAAGAAAGAAGGAAGGGAAAGATGAAGAGACAGAGAAGAAAAAGAAAATAGAGAAAAAAAGAGGAAAGAACACAAGAGGAGAGGAGAAAAAGAAGCAATGAGAATAGCAGAAGCAATTTACCAAGTCATGCTGTGATAAACATAAACTCTTATTTATTCTTAGTCACTGCCCTTGGTCCTTGGATAGAAGTTTTTTCTCAGCAAATGTTTCTTTTCTTGATCTTTTTCCAGATTTTGTTAGTTATAATCAAGACGAATGCTTAATTTGAAGAGAAACCCCGAGTTAAACTCATAGATTCTAGGTGCTAAACAGTTACAGTCCACTCTATTTCATTAGCATGGGGTGAGTGCCTACTATAGACTGGACATCATGCTAGTGTTGAAAATATAAAGCCAGCCTAGAAATAGTGCCTACTCCCAAGAAGTCTATATCAATGGTAAATAAATTAGCAAATACACAATAGGATGTGGGAAAAATCAACAATTGAGGGGATAGGGAAAAGTTTTCCAAAAGAAGGTATACCTTACTGTGGAAGGAAGGCAGTGATTCCCAAAGTTAGAGATGAGCAGGGAAAGCCTTTCAAGCCACAGTCTGAGCAAAAGCACAGAGGCAGGGGAGAAAACCAAGTCATTCACAAGGATCATTGATTAGGTCATTTTGACATGAATGTAGAGTCCTTTAGGATGGCAACATTCTGGACATTTTGATGGAAGTCATATTGCAAAGAGCTTCAAATTCATTGCAGCGGAGTTTTATTTTATCCTAAAGCCAATAAGACATCCTGGAAGCTCTGAAACATAATGTGGGGTATATTTATTCCTGTGTTCTCAAACTATAGCTTTGAGAGCTACAAGGAGATTGTGTGGGAAAGAGAAAGGAAGTAAATATGGCATTAACTTCTGTCCATATTCCTTTGTTATTTCCCCCTTTTGTGATTTCATCAGTGAGGGTCAGGGGGCTCTAATCCTTAAATAATTATATTATGAAATAAGGGCCTTACACATAATATAGAAGGTGTAGAAATGAATGCAAATGGCCTTTCTGAATTAGCCCTTGTCAGGCCAAGAGTGGTGCTTTTGGTGCAATAAAGGACCAGAAAACTGAGATTTAGCAAGTGAGCATAGACAAAGCACTTGCCATTTAGAATAGATTGCCTCAGGATGCTTCTTCTGGTTACTTATTACCTTGAATGGCTGCAAGTTTCAAAACAAGGAAGCTAACCCTGGTTGATAGAGTTTAGAAAGGAAGTAATTATGTGCCTAAAAGTGAAATACTACTGATTAGGAAATAACATACTTCCAAGCCTCAGTTTTTCTACTTGTATAATTGGGTTAATAACCCATCCCCTGCTAATTTATAAGGTGGTTGTGAGAATAGCACTTTGTAAGTCATAAATAGCCATAAAATGTATGAATATTATTCCCCTAGTACTTTTCCTGGCTAAGCAGTTTGCTTCAGTCCTCAAGTGTGTGCTAATGGGGTCTAAAATAAGTGAATCACTTTGCTACTTTGAGAAAATAATTTGTTAGCAAACACGCACCCTCTCTGATTATCTGTCCCTTTCAGGTTTGCAGTCCCTGAAACATCAAACCAAATGGGGGAAAAAGGATGGCCCTGCCTTTAAGTTCCTAGCTTTAATTTCTAATATCACCAAGGAATTTTCTACTAGCACTAGAAGAATTATTAAGATGCGCAAGAAAATAAGCTGTTAAGAAAATGCATTTAGGGATAATAAAATGAAAAGGACATACTTATCTTTGCCAAAGGAATTATGTGCTTGCCTATAAAATATTATGTTATGACCATAACCTTCTAGCTACACACTTCCTGCTCAGCAATGGAAAAAGGGAACGATGATACACTCAGCATCACTGAGGCTCCTCTGCTGCTACAGAGGTATGGAGAGGAAAGTCGAGTCCAGGGGCTGTACAATTGCTGCCCTTGGACAGTTCTAATCTATCTCTATATGTAAAGGGAGGCTTTAGAGATAACCCAGAAAAATAGTGATTAACCACAATTAACAAAGGGGAATCTATTAGTGATTTTGGAACAATCCGGTCTTATTCCAAATTTCAATTTATCCCAATTTATTTTTGTATTTTTGAGAGGAGAGAGGAAGGTAGATCACATATTGCTTTCGTGGTTTTCTGGAGAACAAACTCAGCAGCTGCTTGTAGAGAAAATTTGCAAATGTGTAGAGAAGTGGACTTCAAGGCAATTTTACAAATGGTATCACTCAAGGCTGATGACGCAAAGTCGCAAATGAACAAAAAATTGCCCATCCTAGAAAAGTGTAGAGAATACTTCAGAGATGGGAGAAATGCACAGCAAGTAATTAGAAAGGGGGGAGAGCACTAAAGTGGGATGGGAGAATGGTTACCAGATCATTGATGTCCTCTGAAGAGGTAGCCCCACATTGAATTTTGAATGAAGGGAAGCAATCTGAAAGAGGAAGTAAAACAAAAGTGAATGTCCGATTTGTGAAATACTCTGTAGAAGAGCAGAGTGAAAATGATGTGTCCCTGGGATGAAAAATAGGCCAGTTGGAATGGCATAACAAATCCTGAAGGGAAATGATGAGACATAAGTTTGGCAAGATAATTTAGAATGAGGAGTAAGGAGTAAGGAGTGGAAGACATTGAATGGCAATAGCATTTGAGTTCAGAATCCGGTGAGTCCATCTTGGTCATGATACTTGAGAGCTGGGCCAACGTCACTCAGCTCTCACTTAATTTTCTCAGAAATAAAATATGGTTGATACTTTGTTCTCTACTTACCTTATGGAAATTTGGGAGAAATGTAACGAAATAGTGAATATTAAATGTTTTATAAACATACAAATACTATGTAAATACCCTATGTTACATCATCATCATTAATACAGACTGGATGTTAGGTGTAAAGAAAATGAGAATCTGAATTTCTTATCCTTAGATTAGAATAAGAGAAGTCATAGAAATGAAACAAAAAGATTGAGGAAGATAATACACGAGGAAGGGAAAGAAGGAAAGATAGAAAGAGAAAAGGAGGAAAAGAAGGAAGTTAGGATGGAAGGAAGGAAGGGTAGTGAAGTTTCACTTCTGACAAGGACTTATATTCCCATATGTAATATGGGGATGTCATTGTAGGAATTGAAGGGAGGCAGAATGTACATCTCTAAATTTTTCTTCCCCATTCTTTTCCAAGAGAAATTTTGGCCAATGAGGAGGGGGAGCAGAAAGTTGGAGCCAGAAGTTAGGCATGTATATATGGATGTGTGAGAGTACCTCTGGGAGTGAGGGCTACTGAACCCTTTTCGGGACTGGTTTCTATCTTTGGTTTCCACCTGATGTACATAGGCCACATGCTGGCAAATCATTTCATCAGATGACCTAAACTGAGCTGAGGGTAGCTGGGAATAGGGATATGATGCTTTCTCTTTTTATGGCTTCCCAGAGCTTAAAATGAGATTGGTCTTTCTATCTTTTCTTCCAAAACTGGAAGCCCACTCAATGCTCAAAGAAAGCTTAAAGATTGATTAGTCTCAAGAAAAAACAGCCCTAAGGAGAGTACCCAAAAGGGATTTTTTGAGAACTGAAGTTATTGCTTCTCCACAACTTCATTGTACCACTCATGCAAAGGAGGGTATTCACTTCCACTAATAATGAGAGTCTTATACAAATTGGTTTTGGCCTTAGTTCAACAAATTAGAAAAAAGAATAGATCAATGAATTAGACATACTATTAAAATCTAGTAAAAGAACAAATTAAAAATCCCCAATTGAGAGCCAAATTGGAAATTCTGAAAATCAAAGATGAAACTAATAAGATTGAAAGAAAAAAAAAGACTTACTGAGCTAATAAATAAATCTAGAAGCTGAATCTATGGGAAAAAACAGTAAGCTAGATCAGCTATTAACTAAGTTGTTTTTTTAAAAAGAAAGAACAGCATATAGACTGTATAAAAATGAAATAAGTGAAATCACCACCAATGAAGAATATAAATTACCTAGAGTAGCAGATCAGGAAATAAAAAGCTTAACTAATCCCATTTAAAAAAATGAACAAGCCATAATGAATTTCCCAGAAAAAAAATCTCTAGGACCAGATGAATTTACACCTGACTTCCACCAAACATTTAAACAATTAATTCCAATACTGTACAAACCATTTGGAAAATAAACATAGGAGAAACTTCTTGTATAATACCATTATGGTGCTGATACTTAAACTGGAAGAACTAAAACAGAGAAAGAAAATAGTAAGCCAATTTCCCTAAATAAATATTGAGATATTCATTTGAAATTTGAAATTTGAGAAAAAAATTAAACAAAGTACTAGCAAAGCAATTACAGCAATATATCACAAGGATTATACACTGCAACCAGGGGAGACTCATACGAGGAATAAAGAATTGTTTCAATATTAGGAAAACCATCATATTGTTTTCACTTGCTTTATTCTTTCTCGTGCTCTTCTTTTTTTAGGTGAAGTGACCAATCCAGGGTCAAGAGTTCCTTAGTGACTGAGATTAGATTTGCCCTCAGATCTTACTGATGATACACCTGGTACTCTATAAACCGCCTCCCTCGGTCTCTCTATGTCTTCCCCCTTCTTCTGTGTATGTCTGTCTGTCTTTGACTCTTTGTCTTTGTCTCTGTCTCTGTCTCTGTGTGTGTCTCTGTCTCCCTCTGTCTCTGTCTCTCATCTCTTCATGTCTCAGATAAAGTGCCTTCTTCGATCCCCCAGTTATTGTGAATGCTCCCCTCCATTCCTGCTAAATATTGTCCTAACTCTCTACTATCTTTCGTCTCTTTTCACTCACTTCTCAAACTTCTGAAGCCTTTTTTTAATCTCAATCCAAAAGGGACATCCTCAGTAAGCACATGATTCAAAGATTAAGTCCAAGTTTATAAAATACAGCCTGTGTAAATTCTCTTGCTGCATTTAATAGACAGACACAAGCAGGAGACATGTCTAATATACTGCTATAATAACTTCCTATCAAGAAAGTCAAGGAAAGACATAGCAGTGGCCTGCCCAAGATAATGGCTACATGTTCCCCCTGCATTTTGCCTCTGAATAAGCCCTTTAATTTACAGCAGACATCAACTGTTTGATAAGGAGCCTATCATAGCCTGCACTCTGTCATCAGGGTTATTAACGCATGTCTTGCTACATATTTGCACAAGCCCCATTCTCGATATTAAATTCTGAAAGCTTTCCTCACTTCTTCCTTGACAAGGAGCTGATGCTCGTAATGACACGTGGGAGCAGATGAGTTCCTTGTCTGACTTCGGCACAAGATCCAGACTGGAGTGACCACCAATTTCAAATTAAAGGCAGAGTCTCCCTACGGATAAGGCTGAGATGACACAGCTGCTGCTTCTGAGTTCTCTTCTCTGGAAGTGGAAATAGCTCAGCTGTGAACCTCTCATGGTGATATATGTAAACCTCCCCCTAGTTTTGCGATCTCAGGTACATAAAAGTTTTCTTCATTGATACCTAATTCTTTCCACACTTGCTCATACTATGGGACTCCTGTTCAGATTCTCCCACCAATACTCAACACATCTTCTCTTCCTCCTTTATTTATCTTGACACCCTGAGAAAACCAAAGGAGAGGAGAGTTGGTCATAAGTGCTCTTTCATTCATAACAACTTATTGGAGATGCTTCTTTTTGAATATAGGGAATGTCTTAAAAAATTTTAGTTATATTTCTAACATTTAGCCCAACATTTACCTATACTAAATGTTTAGTAAGAATTGTCTTATGCCTTTATTTCTTACTTTTCCTTTTGTAATCAATTTCTAAGATGATTACATCCTTTTACTATATTTCTCATTTGTTCACTGGGATGTGTATATTTATGTTTATACCAGCATATGCCGATATAATATATGATCACACACACACACAATCTGGAAAGATGACCCACTCAGTGAGTTGGGTTCCAATTTGATTGGGTTAGAGAGAAGGGCTGGGTTACCTAAGAGTAACTGAAAGTTTCTTTTATTGTCAACTTCTCTTTGAAACAAAGGCCTTTCCTTGGAATACTAGCATTTTGTTATGATTAATCTTGTATGACTGCAAGTCACTGAGCAAAGATGTGCCCAGAGAATTGAAAATTATTATCACGGTGAAAGTCCTGGAAAGGCACTTGGTGAAATTCAGTGGTCACAACTCATTTATTTCTTATTTAATAGAGTTTGGGAATGTGTTTTTTTTTCATTCCCCAACCCTCATTTCATTTTCCTCACACCTAGAAAGATATCACTTTTATAAATAATTTCAAAAAGAACAAAAAAAGACAAAGACAAAGAGAAAATAAAACTAGCAAAACTAATCAACACATCAGAAAAGTCTACCAAAATATGAAAGATCTACACCTGGGGGCCTTGAATTCTTCAAAGGAATAAGAGGAATGTCTTCTCCAGTCTCGTTTGGAATCAAGCTGTATTTATTTATTTACTTTGCAGCATTCACTTTCACTTGTATGTTAGGTTTTATGCTTTCCAGTTATTTTGTAATATTCATATTTCCTTTGCTATAATTTCACTTTGAATCAATTTATCTGAGTCTTTCATGCTTCTCTGTATTCCTCATTGGAAGAGTGGGATGAATAATGAATTTATCAATCACCTTGATTTCCTTGAATTCATTTATTATATTGAAGAGGTTGAAAAAACCTAGGAATCAAAATCTCCACTGTGAAGCCAGAATGGATTATTTAGGTTTGACATCCCTGTGATTTTTTGTTGTGTCCAGTAGGAGAACCCCGGTGGCCTCTGTTATGCTAGAGCCACAAGGCTAGTTAAAAGTAGTTCATACTGGTCCCAAATGGACAAAGTTTGTACAAATATCCTCATTCCAGATATTCAGCATCCCTCCTATTCTCCTGCATCCCTTTGTTATAAAACTGTATGAACCACTCCTAAATGATCAATCTTTGGATCAATCTTTAGGTTCTACTTTTTCCCACCTGCAGCTGCTATACTTGCTCAAAAAATGCTTCCAAGTTTTCTACTTGAACTGTTCCTCCCTTCCTTTGCTTGGGCATACACTGTACCCTAATTAATCATTCTACCACAATTAATCACCATATTCCTCATTTTTAAAAAATAAAATGATATTTTCTTACGTCTCAAACACTTCAATTTGTTTAATCATTCCCAAATAGGTCAGCATCTTCTTTATTTTCCGTTCTTTGTTATAACCAAAAATATTACCATCATATTTTGATTCATATGGATCCTTTCTTTTTTATTATAATTTCCTTGGATTTTATGCTTAACAGTGAAATGTTTGGGTCAAAGAATACAAATATTGTAATCGTTCTAAATTGCATTTCAAAATGGCTGAGCCAGTTCCCAGATCCACCAACAATTTACATATCACCAACATTGAAAACACATTTTTGTCCCCTTTTCTAATGTAGAAGGTGTGAAGTGGAAACTCAGAGTTGCTTTGATTTATTTTCCTCTTCTTATTAGTGACTTAAAACATTATTTTATATAATTGCTAATATTTTATAATTCTTTTGAAAACTTCACAACATATTTTCCCTAACCTCTCTTATTTCCAGTGTTTTCCCTCTTTTAATTATTTCCCACTTAACCCATTTTCTTTCCAATTAGATTTTAAGGGCCTAGACGTCAGACTGAGATGTTTTTTTTTTGTTTTTTTTGGGGGGGGGTTTGCCTCTTTTTCTATTGTGACCACTTACACAGTTCCTGGCACCTAACACAGTTCCTTAATAAATTTTAATTGACTGATCCATTTATATCCTTTTACCACTTTTCTACTGAGAAAAAAATTTCCCATTATTTATACATAAACTGTGGATATCAAACTTTTATCAGAGATGGTTTATAGAAACATTTCTTCCATTTGATGGCTTACTTCTTTATCCAAGCTAGGTTAATATTTGTGTAAGAAATAAAACACTTCATGTAATCAAAATTACCTTTTATTTTTGTATCTGCCTCAATCCCTTGGTTAAAAATTCATGCACTATCTACATGGTCGTTGTTGTCATTTGTTCTCAAAAAGGACCAAAATAACATCACTATATTAGAGTCAAGTTATAATGTGTCTGACTATAGCTGATCAGACCAATACAAACTCGGAATACTCTGCCATGGATTGGACACAAATAGTTCCTATAAACATTAGAGCTGGCTTTTCTAACTCTGCACATTTCATATTTCTTCTGAGCTTTGCTCATACAGTACAGACCCTTCTCTGATGAGGATATGCCATGCTGAGTGGTCCTGTCCCTGTATCTTCCTTGTTATGCAATCAATTCTAAAGTCCTTAACAGAGATCTTGAGAGTCTCCTTGCTTAATTTTTTTTGATCATCTGGTGAGTTCTCCATAAAATAACCTTTTTTAGCAACCATATATTTGGCATTTCAACAATGTGGCCAGCCCAACAGAGATATATGAGTATTATGTATGATTTAGTATACTGATACCCAATTATTTTATGAACTTTTATTTTCCATGATACTTCCCTATATGATTGCCTTTTGTATTTTGTATTATCATTTTACAGAAAGGTGTATCATTTTTGAATTTATTCAGTAGCCTGTAACTTTGCTTAAGATCTTAATAGTCTCAATTAGTTTCTTTCTTAATTCCCTAGAATTTCTAAAACAAAACACCATCAGGAAAGAGAAAGACCTTTGTCTCTTTTCTGCTTTTCTTTGCATCTTTAATTTCTTCCTCTTATATTATTGCAACTATTAGTACTTCTAGTATCTTATCAAATTATAGTGGGGAAAGAGGCCTTCTTTGATTTTTTCTTTTATTTATTGAGAAATCCACTCCTATATTCTTTTTGCAAATGATACTTGCATTTGATCTCAGATATGTTGTACTATAGTATAAAAATATTCCCTTATGCTTGCACTTTGTCAAGCGGTTTCTGCATCTATTGAGATTTTTTTTTGTTTCTTAATATGAATTTGTTATTTTTTTTACTTATAATACTAATTCCTTGCATCATTGGTATAAATACAACTTAATCATAAAGACTTCATGAATAAATCACTATAGTCTTTTTTTTGCTTTTATTCTCTTCTAAGCTTTATTATTTGTCTTATACTCTCTTCAACTAAAAGGAACATCTGCAAAATTATCATTGATCATTGACTACCTCATTTAATGGCTATTTCTTAACTGTGATCCAGTCCAACTTCTATGATAAAGAAATTTCAAGAGTATGGAACCTGCTCCTACCCACTTACAAGGGGAAAATGTTAAATTTTCAGTGCATTTATGCCAAAAAAAAAATACCACAAGTAGTGGTCACATTTATTGTTTTGATTGTCTTGATATAGGAAAATGATGAATAAAATGTTAATAATGCAAATTCAACTACAAAGTATTTTGTACACACACATATATGCATACATATGTGTATGTATGTATATTCTGTTGAGCCAACTGTTAATCACTTACTAGCACACTACTGGGTATGCCTTTGGTGTAACAATTTTTAGGAAACTTGTCACAGAAATGCCAGTTTTAACTTTGCCACCCCCTGGATATGGTCAGTAGTAAATCAGCAGCCATCTGCTTTCAAACTCATTGAATTCAGTATTTGATGCATTTTGATGAGAACACTGCTTCTGCACTCGATGCTTGCTTGGTACTCATACCACTGGGTTGTCTTGGTTGAGCAGTGGGGATGTGAGGGTGGCCAGATGTACTGCCCAGCCCCTGCTGCCATTCTACTTTCTTTAATGTCCTATGAAGCACGAGTTCCCATCTCTGACCAATGATGCTGTTCCAAGAAAGTTGGCCCAATTGTTCAAACATTGCATGGAGACTAAAATCCAAGACACTGGATTGGGGGAGAAAAACAAACCTGAAGTCCCTCAAGTTATAAGTGAGGAAATTGAGCTGTGGGGGGAAGGAAGAGATAAGAGGAGTGAAATAATGAGGATTGGAATTAGATTCCTGCCAACACAGCTGGTTCGAGTGTTTTTCAAAGACAAGATTCAAGTTTAAGGTGCTTTCCTCCTGAGGGTTTCCTTTTAAGATCATGGTGTCTCTTGATTAGGACCTTTTTTTTTGCCATGAAGTCTCTGAGCCTCTGAGGCTTTTAGTGAGTAGAAGTTAAACAAGAAACAGGAAGAGATGACCTCAGCCAGGGAAGAAAAAGCATTTCTTCTCAGACTTTAAATGTCAACTGTCATTTTAACCTAAAATCTCCTGTTTCCCCTGGAAATGTATTTATCTAAACCTCAACAAGACTTAATAAAAGATAGTTAAGGAAGTAAAGGGGGAAACAAATTAACTTTATGCAAATATAAGGTTTTTTTTTTTCTAATTTAAAACATCTAGGAGGAATTGGGGCTATATGTGAATTAAGGACAATGACCTTTTCAGCAGCCTTCAGAAATAAATCCTCAGAATAACTCACATATAACTCAAATTTCTGATGCTCTTCTCAGAAAGATAACAGGAAACTGGGAGAGAGGCAATTTGGCAAACTAAGTAACCTTGTTTCGGAGGAAAGTTTTCTCCCAGAACAATATTTGAAATGTTTCCCCTCAGGTAGAATCTGCTATCATGAATCAATCACATTTTTAATGACCTACTACGTGACAAATTCTGCTGTATGATAGATACTGGAGATACAAAGCCAAGAATAAAACAGTCTTTGTTCTCAAAGAATTTACCTTCTAATAGGGAGACTGAATATGGAATGGAAAAAGAACATCTAACACTTAGCTGATCTTTGGCAAGATTTTCTCAGTTTCCATTGATCTCAAAGGACTTTTTTTGGATACAAAATTATTTTTTATCATTCATATCCAGAATAAATATCTGCAGAATAGATATACAGATAGGAAGGAAAGGGAAGGGAAGGGAAAAAGGAATGAATGGAAGGGAAGGAAAGGGAAATGAAAGGAATGGAAAAGGGAAAAGGGAAAGGAAGGGAAGGGAAAAAGGGAAGAGAAGGGAAAAAGGGAAGGGAAGGGAAAAAGGGAAGGGCAGGGAAGGGAAAAAGGGGAAGAGAAGGAAGGTAAAAGGAAAAAAGGAATGGGAAGGGGAAAAGGGAAGGGAAGGAGGAAGAGAAGGGAGGGAAGAAGAAAACAATACAAGTCTTTGCAGGGGGAGGATACCCAAAACTATGGGCAAACAAGATATGTACTCAAAAAGACATATCTATGTTTCTTGCTATAATTTGCTACAAATAGATATCAATGTTTGATTCTGGGCAGACTCTGCTCCCACCCGCTTTTTTTCTGGTGAAGAATAGGAGACCCCCTGATACGCTGTTAGTCATTGTATCATCCAACCTTTTGAATGCTCTGTCACCTGTTAGCTCCTCATTCAATTAGTGTTTAAGGAAGATTGGATGTTGTTTCACCCTGTGTTAAAGAAGTGCGGTTAGCCCTGTCAGCACCAGAGCCTTAGGAGTAGGCCCACATCCTTCAAAGGATAGATCTGGAGGAGTACAGCCCCTGGTTCACACGGGAAGAAGCTTCCATTGAGAAGACACAGTGGCTTTGACCTGTTTTCAGGTGATCAGAAAAGGGGAAGGCTCATTCTGAGAGAGAAGCTTCCTCTGTTCTGAAGGAGTGGTGACCTGCTTTGAGGACAGGGCCAGCTGGTGTTTTCCTGGAGGAAAGTAAGACTCCCATCTCTCAAGGGAAGACACAGGGCTACTCAGAACTGTTATCAGGGACACAAGTACAGCAACAAAGAGGATGATTTGGCTGGTGGGATCCCAGGCAGGGATCACCAGGTAGAATGGGTTATGACCTTGAGCTCAGGTTAGGATCTGGGAGATAATTTGACCCCAAATCCCATCTCAGATTACATCCCAAGCAGCACAAGTCAGTAAGCATTTGTCCAAATCATTTTTTGAGCCCGAGGACCAAAGTGAGGCAACTGATGATTTCCTTCTATGTTTCAATTTAAGATGCCACATGGAAAGAGAATGAACTCTTGTCCATTAATGGTTGGTAGGACTAGAGACTATGAGAAGCAATTATTGAGCAAAAAACCTGAGGATACTTCATGTAGAGAAGAAATGGATGGGGGAAAGAGACACTCGTCACAAGGCAAGACACTTAATAAGTGCTCATTCATTATAATTGTTTTCAAATACCTTTTTGAAGCTTTCCTGTGGCAGAATTGGGAGGGGGAGTGAAAGAGAGAAGGGAATAAGCATTTATATGGAGACTCTAGGACCTATCATGAGCCAGACACTGCAAGGGCTTTGAAAATATTGTCTTATGTGGTCGAGAACAACCTTGACAGGTAGGTGCTATTATTACTGTTTTACCTTTGAAGAAATAGAAACAAACAGCAATTAAGAGTCTTGTCCAGTATTAGGAAGCTGTTTAAAGTTGAATTTGAATCCAAGGCTTTCTTCCAGGAAAGCTTTCTTTTTTTTCCTAAACCTAAATACCCAGTAAATACTCTGGTGTCCCTTAGTTGCTTCAGTTTGCATTTGTTTTTCTCTATCCCAGATGGAAAGATCAGAGACAAGTAAGCAGTTTGCTCTCACTGAAGTGATTTGAGTTGGATCTAGATTTTCCTCCCATCATCAGATGATGAAAAGGTCCATACCTGCTCTTCATGTCCCTTGGATTATTTCTGGAAGCAATGAGAGGTTCGATGTTCTCTGCAGGGTTCCAAAACTGATGGGAGGAAGAACAGGACTTGCTCTGAATCTTCTTGGATTCAAACTTCTCTGTGACATGCTGACAAATGAACTCTTATGAAATACAACAAATCCTGCATCTCTGTCACTCTTGCTTTATGAGATTGTCTGCTTGTCTGCTTCTCTCTCTCTGTCTCTCTCTCTCTCTCTCTCCATCCCTCTTTCTTCCTTTCTCTTTCTGTCTCCTTTCTCTCTCCTCCTTTCTCCCTTTCTCTATGTTTCTGTCCTTCCATCCCTCCCTCCTTCTTTCCCTCCTTCTCTCTGTCTTTTTTTTTTCTCTCGGTCTTTCCCTCTCTCTCTCTCTCTCTCTCCCTTCTTTCCTCCTTTTCCCCTCTCTTCTCCCCCTTTTCCCCGCTTCTAACTCCTCATTAGCTTTTCCACATGTTGTTCTTTTAACTTTGCACTCACGTGTATTAGCTGATTCTATCCTTCCTGGTCAATGGCCATAAAATATCCTTTGGGATCTAGCTCTTTCTTCTTTTTATCTTACTTCTTCTGGTTCCCTTCATCAGATAGCCTTGTATTTGTGATGCCTAACACTGTTTTCTCCATGTTTAAAACTTTGATGTTGAATAAGCCATGCTAATTCCCTTCTTACCTTCTTAAAATCTATATTAGTATCAGGTCTTCCATTAGATAATTCAAGAAAGTCGCTTTTATCTCAGAAATAAAATCATTCCCTCCTTTTCTTTTCATCCCCAACTTAAAATGCCAAAGGGAAGCAGCGATTCTCCTCTATGAATCATCAGAATCTGTCCAGGGCTTCCCTTATGTCCCCAGACAGAGCCTGGTTGCCCACTGGGTTTTCATTGCTCACCTCATCTTATAACTCAAAGAAAATAAACTGACCATTTGCAGCCTGAATGAGGAATACAGATCATATAATTTCAAGGCAGCTGCTAAAAGAGGAACAAAATGTCTTTGCATAGATGTCTGCAGTTAATGCAGAAAGCAAACTTCTTGGTGATCAATCTCCCAGGTGAAGGGAGGCCTGTTTGTCTGTGTCTGTCCTGGCATTGCCCACAGCAAAGAGCGGCATACGTGTGGGCATGCAGATGGGCATTTCAGCTCCAAAACACAAGAGTGAGAAGCCAGGGGAAAGTTTGGAGAAATTCTCCCGAAAGATTGATAAAACTTGGGGGAACATTTCAGGCTCTGGCCCTCCCTGATGTGTCATTGTGCCAACCTTCATTCAGAAAGAAGGCAGCACTGACCCCTGGCACCAGAACACATGCTGCGAGTTACAGTTTTCTGAGGGGCAAGAGCTTTATGTTGGAATTATGACCATAACCAGATACTGCCCCAGCAGAGGGACCCAATCTGGGGCCTAGTGATGGAGAACTCAGTCCCTAAGAGCCTCAATATACTGGTGCTGCAGTCAATTGAGCTAATAAGCCAAGGATGGACAAGAAAAAAGAAGTTTGGGGACTGTGATGAGCAAATGGATTTCACACAATTGGCAAATCCTGGACCTAGAAGAGGTCAAAGAGACCATGTAGCCCCCCTATCCTGGGGCAAGAGTCCATTGTGCCTGAAAAGGGGCCAGTGGTCTCGGCTCCATGACCTGTAGTGAAAGGAAAACTGCTGCTTCCTGGGGCAGTCCATACACTTCTGGACAAGATCCATTTGGCAAAAATGTGTTGTTTCCTTGTTTTTCCTCTGAATAAATCTCAACGATCCTTTTTCCAACTCCCACCTCTCCCTCCTAGGTCAGCCCTGTGGGGCCAAACATAATGAACCAATCTTTCTTCCCTGATAGTTCTTTAGAAGAGCAGCTGACATGTCTTTCCTGAATCTTCTTCCAGGTAAAAATTCCCAGTCCCTTTCTCCGCCTTTCTGGGGTGCACTTTCATGTCCCCTCCTCCTCCAGAGCTTCCTTTTCAGGAAGTACATTGTGCTACTCCAGCTGGATCTGACCAGCACAGAGCAGAGGGACCTTCTTCTCTTTCTGGACATCATAGTCGTGAAAATCCAGTCTCGTGTGTGTGCGTCAGAAAGAGAAAGAGAGGGGAAGGGGGACATTAGAGATCAGAGTCACTGCAGGCAGTCTATTTTCTCTCTGCAAGCTGCATCTCAGTGAAGAACCTGGAGGCATTTAGCCTGGAAAAGAGAAGGAAGAAGGGGGATGTCACTGCTTCCAGAGGGGCCTCCAATAAGCCTCTGTTATTGGGAGTATATTGGGAGTAGGTATACACTAGGTATACATTAAGCATCCTCTCTTCCTATCTGAGCCTCTGGATGATAGCTCAGGGTCCATGGAAAAGTCCATTTTATAAGTGAAGGAACTAAAGCACTAAGTCAGACTCTATGCTAAATTCTGGGAATAAAAATACAAGCTGGGAAGAAGGAGTGGGGAGGGTTGGGGGTAGAGAATGGTCCACAGCCTCAAGGAGCTTTCCTTGGAATGGGGAAAGACAAAAGGAAATTAAAAGGGAGAGTGGGGAGGAAAGGCTAAAGTGTGATGGAGAAGTCCAGAGTCCCGCCTGGTAAGAAAGGAAGAGATGTGGGTCCTGGGAGCTTCTGCAAAGAGCTGGGCCAGCGGAGGAAGGAGCCTCCGGGCTGCACAGGATGTTCCCATGGAATCCCGAAGCTGAAGTGGCTTTCTAGAAGAAGAAGCTTCTGGGACATGAAGGAGAGGCCCAGAGTGCAGCCCCCTGGGAAATGAAGGGCTGGCCCACGGCCTTACCCATCCAGGATTCAAAGCCAGATGGTCTCCCCCTCATATTGTGGCCTTGACCCTCCCAGTCCCCCAAACCTAGAGTCCTGCACAGCTGCCCAGGGCCCAGATGAAGTTGTCTCCCAGCCAGTCGGGGTAAGAAGTGAGAATGGAACCCCAGATTTCCTGCCTGAGACCAGCTTCCCCTCTCATCCAGTACACATCACTGACTATCTACGGGGTCTGCCTGGAAGGAAAAGCCCACTGCCACCACAATGCATCCAACACAGTTTCACTGGAAGGGAAAACAGAGCATGGCGGGTTCTCCCCACCCCCCCCGCCACCTGTGTGTTGGCAGAAGGCCGGGCTCACCTTTCCAGGAACCATCCCCACGACAGGGTATGTTTGCCAAGCTAGGATCCAGGGTACATCTGCTTTCTGTGAACACACACTATGACTTAGCCTTTCTCTACGCTGGCCCAGTTGGCTCTATTTTGAATGAGCTTTGGATGCGATGTTGGCTTGTCATTAAGCTTCTGACAAAAGCTCTCTGCCTCTCTCCGCTGGCCAGAGCACTCTCTTGATGCTAGAATTGTGCATTCAGTAGGTGTTTAATACAGACATACTGAATAGAACCTAGAGACAGATCAAGTCTTAGTGCAAAGCCTTCTGACTTAGGCCCCTTCCTGTCACCTGGACCCAGGCCTCAGCAATCCCATGATGCTGGCCTGTGGTTGCTCCTTCCCTATGACCACCGGCTCCTAACTCTGGGAATTTTCTCAGCCTTTCCCCACAGCTAGGATGCTCTGAGTCCTCAAGCCTACTTCTCTGGCTCCCTTTAAGCTTCTGCTTAGCACACACACACACACACACACACACACACACACACACACACACAGTGTGCTTCCTGGGAAATGTCATTGTTCTGTTCTGTTTGGTTTTGTTCTGATTTTGCAGTTTATGAGATCCATCTGTTCCATGGCTTCTCTTTGGAAGCTCTAAATAAATCACACATTTCGAATGTGCTAGTCAATGTTTAAGCAAGGAAGACGCCCTCCCCACCCCAAGAAATAAAGGCCAGAAAAAAGTCAGATGATCTCCCTTTTGTTCACTGAATCGAGTCTCCAAAGCCATCCCGTCAGTACTTCAAGGGCAGCAAAAGGCACCTCCTAGGGCTCAGTCCCTGCCAGTGTCTCCGGCTGAATGAGTTCTGATGTCAGCATGAGCTACTACCAAGGGAAAAGTGTGCTCCTCATTATCCTAGGAAGCCTTGAGTTACTGGTGAAGGGATTGGTTGTTAAATTCTGGAGGTAACTGTCATCTCAGAATCATTCAGAAAAGGAAAGAATGGGGGGGGACAGAGGGAGAAACAGAGGCATAGAGAGAGACAGGAGAGATGAGAAATAAGGCAGAGGGAAGAAAGCAATGATAGAGTCATAAAAAAGGTGGACAGGAAGAAGGGAGGAGAGAGGAGAAAAAAGGGAAGTTCCTTGAGAAATATTGAAATCCTCTCTAATTATGATTATTGAGCTTTTTATTTGTGCTGGGGATGGGAGCACCAGTGAATGAAATGGTTCTAGCCTGCCATTGAGCAATCACGAAACACTCATTAAGGGGTTTGCTATGTGCTGGGGTCATGGTGCCGGTGGGGGATGAAATGACCAAAACATAAGCTCTGCCCTCAAGGAGCACATAGTCAGTCAACAGATTATCCATGTGACAACACTGCATTGGGCTGTTTATGAAGTCCCTGTACTCCAGGTAGTTCCACTTTGGGAAAAATGTTCTCTGACAGAAGGAAATCTGCCTCAGGACTCACCCCATCACTGCCCTTGGGCTCTCCAATTGGAAGGCTAAACCAGGAGCTCTAAGTGCCACAATCAAGAACTGTCTGTCTTTCCTGCCCCCCATTTGTGTCTCAATGCTTAATACAGTGGCTAGCATGTGGTAGGCGATTAAAAATACTTATTGACTATATAAAATTAATTTTAAAGAGTAAAATATGAGGAGGGAGGGCACTAGCAGCTGGGGGCACTGAAAATTTTAGGTACATGGTGACACTGAGCCCAGTTTTGAAGAGATGGAGTTCAGGCAGATAGAGGTGCAGGCCCAACACACACTCTTATTGGAACTTCAGAGGAACTGTGGGGAAGATAAATAGAAGAGCTGAGAAACATGAAGCAGTGAGCCTATTACAGGGAGGAGGCTGCTCCTGTGGCCTCTCATTTGGGGAGAAATTTGGAGATAATGGATCATGTGAGGAATAACAAGATCAATCACGTGGGCTGGGAAGCAAGGGAGTCCAGAGAGGATGATACTGGAGGATCTGGTCAGGACCAGGGGGAAAGGGCTTTAAATATTGAGCAAGAGAGTTTGTGCTTAATCTTAGAGGCCACAGGGAGACACTGGAAGTTTTTGAGTCAATGAGTGACGTGGGGAGATCTGAGTTTGGCTACTAGGTGATGGTTAAATTGGAAAAGAAGAAAACAGATGTTAGGCAGGGAGAGCACTTGGCAGAGAGTTGTTGTGATAGTCCAGGCCATGAGGACTGGGGTGAGAATGAGAGGACCTCCATGTGAACGGAGAGATGGGCATGGTGGGGACGAGGTAGAAATGGGATTCGGGGATGGCAGACCATTCTGCTGAACCGGAGTGGGTAAAAACACAACCCTTGGCAGATAGAGACGTCTCTACCAACATTGTCCCTCTCTCCCCTTGGTCTTTAAGTGTGGTCCGTGGCATAAGTGCCACTTTGCCCATACTGCCAACAAGGGAAAGGAGGTTCAGGGCACACCTGTGTTTTTCCACTGGTGCAGATTGAGATTCTTGCTCTGATGAAATAATGAAAGGCAGAGCCAGGCCTCTGGCTCCTGCCTTGAGGTCCCCATCTTTCCACTCTGTTAGATATGGGAATGAATTCTATTTTAGGGCAATTTGGACAGTTTCCATATGGCAGCCAATCATTCAGAAAGTTTATGGCTAATATCAATTCAATCCTCATTATGCCAACAGGAGACAATCCAACGAGGTGCCACGAAGCGGGACAAAGCTTTGTTGGGTGGGGCCCTTTCTGGGGTGAGTGCCCAGCGTGAGGATCCGTGGCATCGAGGATATTTGCCATTGCCTGATAAAGGGCACAGAAAGCTTGGATCAGGACCAAATGCCCAGAAAGAGCCCGAGTTTCTGTGCCTGACCCGGGTCCTCAAGAACCAGATCTTTGTCTATTTCCCTACTAGGAGAAAGAGATAAAGTTGAAAGTAGGTCTGTGGCAGCAAGGGAAAGATGGATACAAGGACAAGGAAAATGGAGGAAGTGTGGAGATAAGGGCTCTGGCTGGGCCATGGGATGTAAACAGCTCGTTTAAAGGAACACCCCCTCATCAGCCTCCCCAGCTATTCTGCATCCTTTCACCCATGCTTCCTGGCTTTCACCCAAATGGGCTCTTTCCATATCTCAAAGTCTCTTTTCTCATGAAACCCATTTAGAGGGACTCCCCAGGGAACAGTGCATCTGTCTTCTAACAGTATGTTCACAAACACGCTGGAGCCCCCCACATCTTTCCCAGATTTCAATGGGAAGCTCTGCCGATCTGCAAGCCTGCACAAAGCTCAACTTGGGTCAGGCTTGGCTGAGAGAGGAGCCAGAGGCTCTAAGAAGTAAACGAACAAGAGTCAGCAGATGCCACAGGAGATGATTGCCTGGATAATATGGGGTCTCGTGGCTCACCATCTGATCCAAATCAATGAATGTTTATCAATATCTTCTTTGTCCAAATCACCGCTCTAAATATAGGGAAGACAGGGACCATTAGCCTGATTCTTTCCATTCCCCAAACCAAGCCCACAAGGTGAGGAATACAAAATGTTGCCTCCATTTTACAGGTGAGGAGATGGAGAGTTAGATTTAAAACACAGCCCAACAGGTCAATGGTTTCATGAAGAAACTTGAGCTCATGAGATTATCATTTGAAGGAATCGAGAATCCTTCAACTGAAAAACAGACATGACCTGAAAATAGGAGGCTGGAGAGAGAGGGAGAGACCTGCTAACTAAACCTAAAGGCCAGAATTAGACTTCGGAAGCCTCCAAAAGAGGACTCACACTTGTGCTTGGAAATGGAGGGAAGAATGTGGAAAACGGTCTTAGCATCTTCCTTTGCTTTCTGGATTTGAAAACTAGCTCTGTCTGCCATGTCCTGCTGTGCATACTATGGTGCTTTCCCCCAAAGAATGGCCTGGGAAAGTCTTGGAGGCTCACTGGACAAGCCAGGCCCAACCTCCCTGAGACTCAGGTTTCTCTCCAACCACTGGCCTAGGAGAGTTAGCCGTCCTCTCATCACTGAGCAAAAAGATCTCCGTGGAATGGGACAGAATAGAGTATTCCCCCTGGAAACCGGATTCAAAACAGAACTCGGCTATGTAAAAGCTGTGTCGCTCAAATAAGTCTCTTGCATTATCTAGGCCTGGAAAATGAGAGATTGGGGCCAGAGAAGCTCTGGGGATTTCTTGCCCGAATCAGTGATTCTGTGAAAGTAATCTCAGTTTCTTCACAACTCTGGCTCTCCAGATAGTTGTAAAGTGCTGAGTCAGAGTAGAGTTGGGGTTTCCAGGAAGATTATGGAATACTGCAGGGAGCCAGACACATGGGCTCATGGGGATTTGTGTTCCTTGTGCCTTAAGAGGTTAGTTTGCAAGGGCAAGAGTCTTCTAATATTGGCCAGCTTTAATACAGGGCAGTTGGGTGGTGAAGTGGATAAAGTGCCAGCTGGGAGTCAAAAATAGTCATCTTCCCAAGTACATCGGCTTCAAATGGGCAAATCCCTTCACCCTTTTTGCCTTAGTTTCTTCATCTGTAAAATGAGCTGAAAAAGGAAACAGCAAAGCCCTCTAGGATCTTCTCCAATAAAATCCCCAAAGGAGTCAATGAAGGGTCAAACACGACTGAACAACAATAAAACTCTAATATTTTCCACAAAGGCAATTCTATTGAGAAACAAATTTAGAAGCTGAACTACTGAGGCTGCAGACTTTGCCTTTGAGAGGGACAGAGACAAAGAAGGAGACGGAGGGAGACAGAGAGACACAGAGATAGGCAGAGACAGACAGACAGAGAGGCAGAGAAAGAGACAGAGAGAGACACAGAAAGAGACAAAGAGGACAAAGACAGCCAGCCAGACAGAGATAAACAGAGACAGAGATAGAGAGAGAGCACGAGAGAGAGATATCTCTACTCAGGCAGCCCCCTCACATGTCATAAATGGATGCTTCAAGTCCCTCATTTATTTTATTTTTTAAACTTAACCATGTATTTAACAATAAAACAAAAGAAAAAATAAATAAGAGGTACTCAAATATTAAAAACACTCAGGAATAGCAAAAATATGTTGTAATCCACAAATAAAGCTGGGTTCCCCTTTCCCACCACTGAACTCAGTTATCTATAGAGTAAAGTGGGCAAATGAGAAGTCAATCAAGGAAGCATATGAGAGGAAAATCCATTTGCTTTCAGTTTATAACCTGGAACTATAAATTTTCAAGTTCTCTTTTTAGTCTTAGGATCTAACCATAAATTCCTTGGTGAATGTAGCTTCTGCATTGAATAGATGCTCCTGGTATTAAACTAAGTTGATCAGTCTTCTCTTTGATGAACATTTCCTAAACATGACGATTAAGTCAAATTAGTTAATCCACTGGGTGATTTCTCTGTCCCCAAATTGACCATTGATTTCACTGGACATATTTCTTTTTGTAAAAAAAATAGCATCAAATCCCTCATTTAAAGACATAATTATCAAATAATGACATGAACCTATTCAGGGCTTGAGAAGCCAGTGTGGTACCCTGAGAAGTCTAGATTTGAATTTCCATGGAAGCTCTATCACACTTTATCTGTACTCTGAAGAAGAACTACCCATTCCTTTTCTTCCTGTCTGCAAAATCACAAAATCAGTCCTGGATTCAAAGTACCATAAAGAACAGACCTAGAGATGGACAATTCAGCCAAGGTCACCTCCTCCAACCCTCTCCTCTCCTCACAAAAAAACAAAAACAAAAACAAAGGATCAATGTCTCTCAAGGAGCTGAATGGCTAAAGAAAGTGAAGATCTCAAATCAATTATGTACTAAAAAAGATCTGAACAGGGGAATTAGGAGATTTAAAGGGAAGACTCTAGTATGAAGGGGAACTGGGAAACTCTCATTCTTCTCAAACCTCTCTGCAGCCTCTGACACATTAATCAGTCTCTCCAGTCTCTCCTCCTGGCTACTCTGTTCTGTCAAGGTTTTTCCTGATCTATCAATAATTTCTTATATACTAATCACATGCATTCTTATAGACCAACAAATTACACATGTATTCTACAATTTATTCAGCCATGCCTCAATGGTCGGGAATCTGTTTTTAGCCTTTTGTATCTCCTCCAAAAAACACTGAATAGTGCTCTTCCTTTGTTGTTGTTGTGCTGATGGTGTTTGTCTTTGACCTTGAAGTATATGTACCACGGTGGAATGTTTATTTTTTTTTTATTTTTTTTTAATAAAGCTTTTTATTTGCAAAACATATGAGTGACTTTTCAACATTGACCTTTGCAAAAAAACTTTTTTTTCCCAAGCTTTTCCTTTCCCTCCCCCCTCCCCCGACCCCTAGATGACAGGTAATCTAATACATGCTAGATAGGATAAATTATATGACAAGTACAATACATGTATACATATCTATACAGTTATCTTACTGCACAAGAAACATCAGATCTAGAAAGAGAAGAAGAAAAAAAACAACCTAAGAAGGAAAACAGAATGTATGGAAATATTCACAGAAAGCGTTAAAATGCTGTGTTGTGGTTCACTCTCAGTTCCCACAGGCCTCTCTCTGGATGTATATGACTATCTTCATCGCAGAACAACTGGTTTGAATCACATCATTGTTGAAGAGAACCATGTCCATCAAAATTGATCATCGTATAGTCTTGTTGCTGTGTATAATGTTCTCCTGGTTCTGCTGATTTCACTCAGCATCAGTTCATGCAAGTCTCTCCAATCCTCTCTGAAATCCTCCTGTTGGTCATTTCTTACAGAACAATAATATTCCATAACATTCATATACCATAATTTATTCAGCCATTCTCCAATTGATGGGCATCTTTTCAATTTCCAGTTTCTTGCCACTACAAAAAGGTCTGCCACAAACATTTTTGCACATGTGGGTCCCTTTCCCTCCTTAAAAATCTCTTTGGGATATAGGCCCAGTAGAAACACTGCTGGGTCAAAGGGTATGCACTGTTTGATAACTCTTTGAGCATAGCTCCAAATTGCTCTCCAGAATGGTTGGATCCGTTCACAGTTCCACCAACAATCTATCTGTGTCCCAGTTTTCCCACATCCCCTCCAACAGCTATCATTATCATTTCCTGTCATTTTAGTCAATCTGACAGGTGTGTAGTGGTATCTCAGAGTTGTCTTAATTTGCATTTCTCTGATCAATAGTGACTTGGAGCACCTTTTCATGTGACCGGAAATAGTTTCGATTTCTTCGTCTGAAAATTGTCTGTTCATATCTTTTGACCATTTGTCTATTGGAGAATGGCTTGAATTCTTATATATTTGAGTCAATTCTCTATATATTTTAGAAATGAGGCCTTTATCAGAACCTTTGGATGTAAAAATATTTTCCCAGTTTACTGCTACCCTTCTAATCTT
>JAJPUD010001246.1:293434-323643 GCA_023553655.1 Myrmecobius fasciatus
CTTCAAAGTAGAAGCTGCTAGGTCCTGTGTGATCCTAATTGTAGCTCCCCGATATTTAAATTGTTTCTTTCTGGCTTCTTGTAATATCTTTTCCTTGGTATGATAGTTCTGGAATTTAGCCACGATATTTCTGGGGGACTTAATTTTTGGGTTTCTTTCAGGAGGTGATCGGTGGATTGTTTCAAGGAGTATTTTGCCTTCTGGGTGTAAAATATCAGGGCAGTTTTCTTTTATGATTTCCTGGAATATAGTGTCCAGGTTCTTTTTTTCATCATGGCTTTCAGGAAGCCCTATAATCCTTAGATTGTCTCTCCTAGATCTATTTTCCAGGTCAGTTGTTTTTCCTAGGAGATATTTCATGTTTTTCTCTATCTTTTCATTTTTTTGTTTTTGTTCAACTGATTCTTGAAGTCTTGATGAGTCATTCATTTCCAATTGTTCGATTCTAATTTTTAGTGTCTTATTTTCTTCAGTTACTGTTTTTAGTTCCTTTTGCAATTGACCAATTACATTTTTTTGTTCACTGCATTCTTTTTCCATTTTTTCTATTTTATTTTGCAGTGATCTCATTTCGTTTCCCCATGTTTCTTCTAACTCTCTTTTAAGATTTTTTATGCAATCTTCAAAGAAAGCCTTGTGACATGGAGACCAGTTTATGTCTCTCTTTGGGGCTTTTTCTGGAGTTGCTTTACCTTTAGGGGCCTCAGGATTTGAGGTCTGTTCTTCCCTCTCTCCATAAAAGTTGTCTATGGTGAGAGCTCTTTTTGGTTTTTTATTCATTTTTTTTAAAGGTGTGAGGTCTGTTTAGGGCAAAGGTGGGACAGCTGCTTTAATTTGCCCTGGGGCAGTTCTCCTGATTGAGTTATTTCAGGAACTGGGCAGTTCTGCTGATTGAATTATGTCAGGGCTGGGCAGCTCCGCTGATTGAATTATTTCTGGTGCTTATCAGACCTGTTGTTTGATTGATTGCTTTAAGGTGCTGTGTAATGGCAGCTAGTTACGATGCTCATCAGGGGTTCAGTGGTTCACAATCTATCCCCCTCAAAAGGCAGACCCTCCAAACCACCTGCCCACAATCAGGACAAATTGTTCCAAGAGGCTCGCAGAAGACTCCCAGGTGTGTGAAAAGCACAACGCTCCCACTCCTGTTCTGACTCCTGTTCCAGCTCCCTACTCCAGCTCCCTGCCCCGGTCTCCCTGTGCTGCAGTCTGGGTTCAGCAGGCCACCCCCTGCCCCATTAAAACAGACCTGTTTTGAAGTTCCTCCAGAGTATCTTCTTCTAGAATCGTGATGCTCTCTGGATATTGTGGATTTTTTTGCTTCAGAATCAGTCTAGAGGCTTCATATTTTGTTGGTTTGAGAGGAGGTTAGAGGAGGTTACAGAGAATCCTGTCTGATCCCCGCCACCATGGCTCCACCCCCGGAAGGAAGAGTAAAGAGATAACCCACAGTGGAATGTTTAGATCAAAATATATGAACATTTTAGTCAGTTTCTCTGCTTGATTCCAAATTGAATTCTGGAAGAGTTGAACCAATTTTCAGTTCCACCAACAGTTCATTAGTGTGTCCATCTTTTCTCCTTCCAACATTAATTATTCCTATCTTTTGTCATCTATGCCAATGATTTTGAGAACTGCCTTTTCAAGACCTTTGACTAATTATTGGAGAACATCTTTGTATATCATTCATATAGTCTTCTTAATTTTCCTTAGATATCAAACTATTATTAGATAAAATGAAAACAAAGAATATATAATATATATAATATATAAATAAATAAATATATACTTAAATATGTGTGTAGATATCTATATATGAATATACATATATGTATTTACACACATATTATATACACACTTTTTCTCCCAGTGGACTCCTTACTTTCCTATGCTAGGCTTATTAGTTATACCATGCTAAAACTTTTTAATCTTATTTCTACAAGTCATCAAATTTATCTTGTAAATGCCTTTAATCATTATTTCTTAATAATATATACCCTAAACTAGTTGTAAAATGTGTATGATTTACTAATCTTTTATAGTTTGATAATAGTTTGATCCCTAATATTCTGGCCATCTTTCCAGATTGAATTAATTAACATACATGGTATATAGTTTGTTTAAACCTATTTTATGGCAGAGATATTTCCACCTTTTCCAATATCTGTGAAAGGGGATTTTTCTTTCTGAGGTGCTTTTGTAGATCTATTGAACACTGGATTATAAGATTCAACTGGCTATTTCTGCCTTGTCTAATTTTTTAAATGATATAATTATATTTTTAATTTATACCAAATAGTTTATATTTATCTGAAATTCTGATTTTTGTGATATAAAATTATATATTGTATGTATGTTCTGGGAAGGCTTTTTAAAAATTTCTCTTGTGATTTCATTTATAGTTTATTTTGTTTTCAGAGAGAGAGAGAGAAATCTTAATCTCAAGGAGATTTCATGCTAATAGATGGCAAATCATGTAAATAAATACATGAATATAAAATAGAAACAGTACAGAAAGAAGAGATGGGAGCTGGTAGACACACATTTAGGGTTAGGATTAGAGATGGGAAAGCCTTCTCTTTGTGCTTGACTCTGCTTGTCTCTATAGCCTCAGGTATTTCTAACCTAAGAAACATCATAAGCATAAATCACCCCATATTCAACACCCCACCCCCGTAAATGGGCATAATCTATGTTTGCAGCTTGTTGTACAATGGAGTAAGGGACAGGGCAGATGGATTGTACCAGCAACATCTCTGACTATGAGATAATCCCAAGCTAGTCCCCAGTGATGTTACAATTCTAGGTTTTATTTTTCTGTCAGGAGTGTGAAACATAGTTGGAGAGGGATGCTTGTTAAGCAAAGACTTTAAGGATTAGTCTTCTCCATTATTTTTTGTTTTATTTTTAATGTATAGAGTAAAAATGATTTCCATAATATAGTACAATTAAAAAGATGATTGTACATGAAACTACAAATCTACCCTGTACAATTTGCCCTTTCTTTCAAATATCGATCAAATATATCAAGTAATTTTTTTTTCTTTCCTCCCCCTGGAGGGCTATTATTAGACACAAATATGTAGAATGCACACAGACACAGACAAACACACAGCTATATATATATATATATATATATACTTAAATATGTGTGTAGATATCTATATATATGAATATGCATATATGTATTTACACACATATTATATACACACTTTTATTTATCATTTATTTTTTCTGAATGCAAATGACATCTTTCTTTTTCTGTCCTTTATAGTTTATTATGCATTAATTATAATAAAAATTACTTATTCATTAACATTATTATTAAAACAATACTAATATTACTGTATACATTGTTTTCTCAGTTCTGCTCATATCACTCATTTCATGCAAGTCTAAAATCATTGAGCTCATCATTCCTTATAGCACAGTAATTAATTCAACAATCAATTGACTTTTATTGACATTCAAGCAAATTATTAGGACAGGTAGGTGGTGCAATAAATCAAGCACCAATCCTAGAGTCAGGAATCTTCTTGAGTTCAAATCTGGCTTCAGACTAAATACTTACTGTATCCTGGGAAGACATTTAAATCCTGTTTCCTTCAGATTTCTCATCTAAAAATTGAACTGGAGAAGGAAATGGCAAATTACTACAGCATCTTTGGCAAGAAAACTCCAAATGGGATCACAGTCGGACATGACTAATTATTGGGAATAAAAAACACACAAAAAAGATTATCCTTGCCAATCTAATGAGGGATGAAAGTACTCAAAAGAAATTGGAGAAGTAGAGAGTGAAGAGGGGAGAAAAACAGGAACATGGTGAAATCAGCAAAGTCCCAAAGTAGTATAATCATATGGGAAAAGAGGAGCTCTTAAATGGAGCTTTTGGAGTTCACAGCTTTTCCTCCAATAAGAAGAGCAGAGGGCAGTGATAAAGGCATAAATATTTATTAGGATTTCACTGAGGCAGGATTCTCTAATCTGAAATCCTCTTTTGTAAGTAAATCAGTATTTAATGGGGACCTACACAAGTGTCTCATCTCCCATTTTTTTTTTGCACCATCACCTTAATGATGTCCTCAAATGATTAATAAGTGAGTCTGAGCAAATGATGTCTAAATATCCTTCCCTTTCAAAACTTATGATCCTACAAAATGGGGGGGGGCTTGGGGCTGAAGAAAAAGAGTAGAAAATATACATCTATTTACAACATCTTGGCAAAGGAATGCATATTGGAGGATTCAAAAATGAAAAAAAAAAAAACTGATGTCCTGTGCTCACAAAGCTCACAATTTAGTAAAGCAAACAACCGATACATCGATAATATATTGTAAATAATCAAAATAAAATTTAAAAATAAGCCTTAATTGTGGGATAGGGAGCCTAACAACTGGGGGAATTATGAACAGTCTTTTGTATTTTCTATTTTGTTCAAATTTTGTGGAAAGTGAAATCCTCTTGTCCTGTGAAAGTGAAATTCTCTTGTCCTGTCAGAATCTAGGTTTCTTCTCCAGTTCATTTCCTCCACAAAAAGTCCTTCAGAGATATGATCTCTTATTCTTCTTGCTATCTCCTTGATTCCTTCCTGATTCATTCAAGGGACTAATTTGTAGGGCATCAAGGGATCACCTGGTGTGGCCACATTTTTACTGTTATTTTAACAACTCATTACCCAACCACATTTCTTCAATTATGTCTGGAAAAAACTAACTCCCTTTCACTTGAGTTCCATTATGAGCACTTCCTTATCTACACAGCAGGGACTGGCACATGCCCTGCATCTATTTGGGCACCCGGAGTTAAATGGCTCATAGTTAAAACATTGTAGACATCGTTTTATTTAGTTGGTTTTATGAATCCTAATCCACTAAAAATAGAGTAAAGGATGGGGAAGATTTCCATGCCTGGGGCTGCAAAGGATCTGTCAATACTGAGCACAAAATCTTGGCTGGATATGGAGAGACAGCTCTGACCTCCCCTTGCTTAAAATGTACCAGGATAAGGAGTTCAGGGGCAAAAGTCTATTGCCTGGCAAGTCCCGGCTTCTCCTTGGCTCACATCCTTCCCGTCACACGGTGAACAAGCATAGCACCTATGGAGAAGGTTTTGTTCTAGCCCCGAACCAGGAGGAAGCAGATAAGCAAGAACAGGTTCCCCTGCATGGGGACCATCTGGATGCAGCCTACCTGCCTAGTAACTCTGCATGCTCCCCATGCCCTGAGGAGTCCCTGGCAGAAGCCAGTTTCTTTGTTTGAAAATGCTAACCCTGGTTATGGCAGGGGATGGCACAAGTTTGTCTGTGCCCATGGGACTTCCAAATGGCTTGGTTTTTTTGCTGATGTTTGGGGACAAGGTCACTAGGAATTGGAAGTGTATGATAATGACAAGTGAGTTCTGTGTGAAGGACATGGCCTTAGACTCCAAGGCCTGGTGCTTCCTAGATGTGTGACCTTGGTCAATCCCCAATTTTTCTGGGAACATCAGTTTTCTCCTCTATAAAATGAGACAATTGTACCAGACAGCCTCTGAGATCCCTTCCAGCTCTAGATGTAGCATACTTTGCCAAAGGGTTGGATGGGATGGCTGTACCTTCAAGGTGACTCACTGGAACACCAATTACTTATTGAAAAGGCTGTGATATAAAGGAACAGAGGTGCTGGGTACCTCTAAGGCAAGAGGCAGAAGGAAATGGCGGGGGAGAGACCAACTTCAAACCTATATGAGCAAGCACTTACCAGAAATTAAAGCTCCCCTCTCTCTAACTGAATGGATGCCCCTGCGTAGGAGGGGGCTCATGGATTTCTGTGTCAGGGATATTAGTGAAGGAATACACAAGCTCTGCTTGCACGTTGGACTTAATATCCACTAAAACATTAAGAGACTTTTCCATGTCTAAGACTCTTCTCTCTTGGTGAGTGATCCTTCCCATGGCTGGCTTAGAGTTTTATGGAAGACTGGCCACTGGGGAGCTCCTTTCTCTTCAGCATTTTACAGGAAGAAGGCTGTTTATTGTGATGAGAGATACACCTTATGAAGTCATAATGATGGGGCAAGTTGCTGGAAAGCTTAGGCAGCTAACAAGACTACTCATGGCTCGCAGCTGCCTAAGTCCCAGGCCGCTAGCATTGACCCTCGTCTAGATTCAGAAAAAAGAGGAAGGTACAGATTAATGATAAAGGGGAGCATTTACTCTATCCCTCATAGTGTTAGTCCAATCTGCTAAAGAAGCCCAATGAGTTCATAGCCCACCCCCAATATGGCCATCTCAGGTTGGCCCAGCATGGGGAATAGCCAAGGTGGATAGTCAAGGACTAGGATTCTAATGCTTAAAACTTAAGTAGCCTTGAACAAATCTTGACTGTGTTTGGACCCCACCTATAACATGAGGGGTTGCCTCTAAGCTAAGATCATTCTAGCTCTAAATTCTCTGACCTCAAGAGCCAGGCAGGGGATGAGCACTGTTAAATTTTGTTTCATCTGCAGCAAGCTGTTAGACTTAACAGGACTCCACCTCTGCCATTCTCCCTGGTCCTGAAGCAATGCTTTTCCCTTCTGAGTAAGTTTAGAGGAGTCTGTGATGGCACCTGGCATCTTGTGGAATAATTATTAATAGTAAAATATGCAACTATTGGAATCTTCAATGATCTCTGTTCAGAATCAAATGAGTCTTTTACTTAAAAATGAGGATTCTCTGATGAATCTAATGTTCAAATTCTCCCCACTCCTCAGCCCTACCTACCTCCAGTCTACTCTAAGACAGCCCAGTGCCTCCCAGAATATGGCTGTTAGTGCCTGGCAACTTGATCTGGGAAGTGACAAACTGTGCCCAGACCAACACTATCAACATTAAAGCTGAGCTGCTCATTAAACTAATTACACAAATGAGTCAGGCAAATTGCCAGAGTCTCATAGAGAAAGGAGCCTCCAAGTGTTCAGCAGGAGCAAGGATTTTTTTTAATGAATAAAATGATTAGAAAAATTGATGTAAATGGAATGTTATTATCCATTAGCAAAAATTATACCCTTCCTAGTTCTAATCCAAGTGGGAAACAGCCAATGTGAGAGTGTCCCTTAAATCCTTTGCAGAGACTTGGGTTTGGGGCCCCAGAATTGAGAAAAATGACCAGCATAGAGTGCATTGGGTTTCCTATGGAGTCTTTGAGTTTCCACAAAGGTTTCTGGTGTGATATCAGGGAGATACTGAGTACTGGCCTGAAAAGGGAGAGGCCAGGAGAGTCCCCATCAGCCCTGATAAGTCCCTTCCTTTTACTCCTCTATGAAATGGAAGTGAGGTCTCTGTGGCTCCTGGCAGGGCCGCTCACCATGAACAATGCCCACTTGCACTCCTGTCATTCAATATCCTTGTTAGTCAGGATAGGACAGGCATTACTCCCTGAGAGTAAATTGGGCTCTTTGGGAATTGCAGTCACTTCTCCAGATAGTGCGCTGAAATTAGCTGCTCGGAGGGTGAGGGAGCCCCCTGAATGATGGGTGCCTTCCAGATGCAGCCCAAGCATGAGTACCATCCTTTAAAATGTATGCTGCAGAGAACCAGACTGTCAATCTGCACAAAGAAACTCAGCAGCCAACGCAGAGCCCACCGGATTACTTCTTGGATCATTGGGCCAATCTCAGAGAGGCAATATACGGAGGTAGCCTGGGAAGAAAGTTACCCTGAAAGTCAGGGGACGCAGGGACCATTCTAACCTGTGAGTCTCTACAGTTGTATAACCGTGATGTAGTAACTTTATCCTTCTGTCCTTCAGTTCTCTTACCATCAGAATAGAGATAAATTCAGTTGTATCCAGGCCCTTCATTATAGAGATATGAGGAAATGGCCTCCATTCTGCTGCCCCCTTTGAACATTCATGATTTTTCTCAGGACACTCATGCATATGCCCAGGCCTTCTCAGAATGTCCATCTGGAGGAGAACCTTCCCTACTTGGATCCAACAGTTTTCACACTTGACTTAAACACACATTCAATCCACACAACAGACATTTATTCAGGGTCTGCATTATATAGATCTTAGGAATGAGAAAAAAATTTAAAGAAGATTAAGTCCCTGCCCTCATGGAGCTTACAGAGAGGTGGGCAAGATAGCAAGCTTCATGGGGATGATGACATAATGATGTCATAAAGAGTACATCATTACCCATGCATATGTTTTGCGAATAAAAACTTTAATAAATAAATAAATAAAAATAAAAGAGCTTAGCACAGGGCCTAGCAAAAAAAAAGAAAGAAAAGAAAAGAAAAAAAAGAAAGTGAATACATATAGAAAAAAAATAAATCTTTCAGTTCTTGTCTATGAAATATTATGGCACTGTATCCAAATGTACTACAAAAGGCTGGATTTGCTTGAAATGTATATAAAGGAAATTATCTGTTTGGAGAAAAAAAATGGTCATTGGAATTTCCAATGTTAAATCAATTTAATGTTTTACTGACACTGGAATCATCAATTAAATGAAAGAAATTATTAAAAAAAAAAACAAGAGTACATCAGATAAGGAAAACCATGGTACTGAGGGTTGTTGAGGAAGAAAGTACATGACCAATTCTAGTGGAGATCTAGTGGAGAAAACTGTCCTTGAGTTGGGGCTGAAGGGTTGGAAAGAGAAAAGGGTTAAGAAAACTATCATCATCCCAAGGAAATAGAGGCCTGGGACTGAAGTACATGAGGCACCCTTACAGAAAGGAGTGGCAACTATGTATTGGCTAGAGTGTGGAGAGCCTTTATAAAAAGGCAGGAAGGAAAGAGTGAAACAGAATGGGGGTGGCTTGGAATGCCAAATGATGGCATTTGAACCTATTGCACAAGAACCAAGAGGGGATGAACAGCAGATCCCTTATTTGAGCAGATAATTGGCTTAATGCAATCATTGCTAATCAATAACATTTGTTAAGTTCCTGCTATGTGCCAGGCATTGTGCTAAGCACTAGAGATACAAAAAGAGTTAAAAGACTGTCCCTGAACTCAAGGAGCTCACTATCTAATGGAGAAGCAATATGCAAATATATATATATATATACATATATATATATATATACATACATACATACATGCATATATACACACATACAGACACACACATGCATACACATATATACAGAAAGTTAGCTATATATCTATATATGGGATAAACAGGAAATAGTTAACAGAGAATTCACTGGAATTAAGAGGAGTCAGGGATAATAACTCCCTAACAATAAAATATGACAATAACAATGATACTCTATAGTGATTTCAAAGACAAATTGGAAAGCAGAGAGAGGAGAAGAGACCTATTAGGAATATATTGTAACAGTACAGAAACATGAGAATGAAAACCTGTATGAGGATGATGAATGCAGGAAAAGATGAAGGGGCAGATGCTGGAGACGTAGGGATGGGATTAGTAGAGTCTTTAATAACAATTTCCATTTGAAAGGTAAGGAAGAAGGAAGACTAAAAAATATTCAAAGACTACAAACAGAAAAAAGATTGTCAGTTAATAAGTACTTACTACCTACTGTGTGTCAGACTGTGTTGAAAAATAGGATCCAAAGAAAGATTTATCCATGGTTTGTGCTCCCAGGGAGCTCACAGTCCAGCTCAGGAGGCAACCTGCAAATTATTTCTAAACAAGCTTTTACACAGTGAAAATGTGGAATAGTCTGAGAGGGAAGATGTTCAGATTAAGGAAGACAGACCAAATATGGGACTTTAGCAGATTCTTAAAAGATGTTAGGGAAGATAGGAAGTAAAAATGAAGATGGAGTAAGTTCTGGGCATAGTAGACAGCCAATAAAAATGCTGAAGATTTGCTAGATGGAGTGTCATATGCAAGGATCTTAAGATTATAAGGGGAAAGTACAAGTGGAGATACCCAATGGAAACTAAGGACATGGGTTTCAGATCAGAACTCATAAAAGAGGTCATTTATATTCATGTAGCTTGTATATCATGATTAACTATCCCTCTGACAGCATTCTCACTTGATTCTAAGCATCTTAAGGTCAGGGATCTCCTTGTTTTATTTTCTTTGAACAGAGGAATGTTATAATTGATGTTATAATTAATAAGTATAAGTAATGTTATAATTAATAAGTAATTATTATTGTTTGATTAAATGGATTTTAAATGAATAAGGTTTTTCTATTTGTAAATATTTACCAACCTATAAATCCATAATAAAAATTGTTGTTGCTTTAAAACGTCTTACATGGAAATCCTTTTGGGTGTTAATATATTGTCTGGGAAGAATTCCTTTATCATCAAATTAGATGAACAGGATTTCTGATGGTATTGGGCCAAATTAGGAATGAATAAAGTGCCATAAGCCAAGGAAGCCCCAATATACACCAATAGCATTTGTATTTTTATTAAGGCCTTTCTGATAGCAACTATTGTTAAGTTGCTACAAACATACCTATTCCTTATCTCCATTTTCCAGGTGAGGGAACTGAGATTCAAAGAGAGAATCTTACTAGCCATATAGATAGTCAGGATCCAAGTCAGGACTTGTAACTTGATCTCATAGCTTGAAGTTTAATGTTCTTGGTTGGAGTGGGTGGAGAAAAGAAGGAAAAAGACTAACATGTGTTATGTGGGTGGGATGGATTCGTAGCTGTATATAGCTACTGGCCATGACAACGTGTTGTGGGAAGTATATGACTTGGAGGCTGAGATGCTAAAAGGAAAATATTTGTCCAGTCAGAAAACAGAAGAAGGGGGAAAGGTATGGAGGGGGGAGGGAAGATGTTGGAGTGAATGCTAAATATAAAATTGTCTCTAGAATTTCCCAAAGCAAACAGATTGTTCCATTGTGGATTTCCTTGGCTCTAAGTTTCATGTTTCTTAGGGTCATTTCCCTCCAAGTCAAAGGATGGGGAGCCTACGGGCTGAACAGTTGGTTAAGGTCATTCTCCCTTGCTCAAATGAACAAGTATGCTGTGACCTATGAAAAAAAAAAGCACACTTGTCACCTGGCTGATCTCAAAACACAGCACCATTTACCTCATGGAGGACCCGGCTTTGTGGGACTTCTTGGGAAAACTCACAGTGCATCTATTTTAGAAGCCAATCTCAGCTTGTTCATTTACATAGACTTTTGGAAAACTCATTCCTTGGCTTAGTCACCTAAATCCCTAGTCAACTAAACACCAAATCTTATGTGTAAGCAGTCATACCTTCACTCAGCTCTCTGGATCTCAGCCCAGAAAAGCTGCCCTCCAAGGGAGAGAAAACCAGAGAGCCCTTGGCAAATTTGGGATCAGACACGTTTTATTAAAATTCACAAAAGAGCTGACTTTTTAGTTTTCTAAAGGGGAAAAACTTTGCTCTCTTTTGGGGACCCTATTCTCAACTTAGAGCTTTTATTTGGATGATGAAGGACTCTGAGTCCAGAATCATTCATTTTTGAGGGCTAGCAATGTCAAGATTTCAACAAGCCCAGTGCAATCCATTATCTAGATCTTATGGAAAAAAATATTTTCAGTTTTTTTTTCAATTTGCCTGAAGCTAAATCAAGATAATAAATAGAAAATGACAAATTGACCTAATTACCAAACATCCAAGTGGAGCAGTGCTTACACTAAAAAAAAATCTCATGTTCCCTCATTAGCATCCCATGCCAAGGGAGGGCTTGCCAAGCAGTGGCCTTCATTAAGCATAAAAGTAGATGATGTTGTCACCTAAAACTTGGATGTGGACACTCAAAAACTTATTGACAAGGATGTCTAGGGACTTTAGAGTTAGTTTGAGGCCTGATGTAGATGTGGGCATTAAATCAATGCCTCCATTTCAATTATGACCCAGAAAAATAGTTGAGTTAAGCACTATGCTGTGTCCCCAGGGATCAGTAATTATTTCCTGAGGAGCATGGGCTTTGACAGCAGGAAGAAAAGCATTGTGTTTTGTCACCCTAATAAAGGATGCCTTACACAAACCAAAGATGATTTAACGTTATCTCAATATGCATCTTCTTGTAGAGCTTATTTCATTAAAATCCCACCGTCAGCCTGATGATTTCAGAAGTCAACAAGCACAAAGAAGACAAATCCTCCTCTCCTGTTTTTGACAGTTCTGGTGAACTATGGGTAACATTGCCAGGAAAGCGAATCCATTAACCAGTCGTGCTCAGAGACAGCCTTGGTTTGGAAGTTATTCATCATGGGGTTATGGTCAATGTTGTACTGGTTCCCTCCCAGTACAGAGGGGGCAGATGCTGTGAGATCTGTATGGCATCATATGGGAGGAGTGCTTTTTAAGGCTGACAGCTCTAGACACAGTGGCATCATTAGTATCACATTGGAACTGGTTCCAAAAAGTAATCCCCTTCAGATGCTGCCCTTTGAGGTATCACTGTTTTCCCATCACCCACACCTCTCTTAGAGAGCCAAGAAAGGATGTATGTGCATGTATACATACATATAATCACAAACATACATGTGTGTATGTATATGTGCATGATACACACGTGTGTGTGTGTGTTTATACACATGTGTGCATGTATCTTTGTTCACTTACACCCATATTGCTTATGGAAGTCTTTCTAAAGTCATAGCTACCAGAACTGATTCTAATACCATGGATGAAGTTTGATGAGAACAGAGAATACTGTTTCCATGGTTCTCTTCTTCTGAAATCCTTGCCCTTCTTGATGCAGTCCAATATCACATTCACTTCTCGATAGTTTTTGACTATCACATCTCCAACTAAAATCATAGCATGTGTGGTTTTATTGTCTCCCTTATTAGAATGTATGCTCTTTGAACACAGGTTCTGTTTCATTTCTATTTTTGTATCTATAGTGCTTCTCCGTTACCTGGCACAAAACCGGTACTTAAAAAAAATTGTTTATTGCTCAATCACAGAATCTGAGCTTTGGAATCATCAGTAAAATATACCAGAAAAGTGATCAACCAACCTCTATTGAAGACCTACCAAAAGGGAAATCCTCCTGCTTCTGGAGGCAGGTCATCTCTATTTTGGACGTCCCTAATTATTATGAACTTTATCTTGATATCAAACTTAATTTGGATCCTTGAGAAGTTATTCCCATTGCTCCTTTTTCTGCCTTTGGGAACTATGGAGAACAAGTCTAGTACTTCTACATGGAAGACCTTCAAATATTTGGAAGTTGTTCTCATATCCTCACCAAGGCTTCTCCTTTCCAGGCTAAATATACTCAGATCCTTCAATTAATCCTCTTGTGCCATGGACCCACAACCTTCACCAGCCCTTCTGGAATCCTACTTATCAGAACTGACTCTAATAATATGATTGAGGTTTGATGAGAACTGAAAAGAGTGATAGCATTTTTCTCTTTCTCTAGAAGTCATTCCCTCCCTTCCTGACACAGTCCAACAAAATATTAACAATTTTTAGATGTTGCATCATACTGCCAATTCATTTTGTGGTTATAACCTATGAAATCCTTTTAGATATTTTGATTTGCTTGTTTTCAACCCCCCTGGCTAATCATGTCTCCACTATGTGATATGGTTGAAGTTGATCATTATACCTTAATATAAAACTTTCCATTTATCCCTACTGAATCTTCTCTTATTATGTCTATTCCAATTTTCTAGCCTGTAACAATCTTTTTTTGATTCTGATTATGTCATAACTTTCTTAGCTTTTATCTGATTTGTATCAACTGAAATTTTGATAAGGTGCCATCAGGACTTTGTCCAAGTGATTTCTAAATTCTAATGTATATACAGCACAGGACCAAACAGTGATTCCTGGGTTACTCCACTGAGTCATTACCAGTATCTCAATCCAGAATTTGAAATATTTTATATCTAGGTTTGTTGTATAATATACATATCTCTATTTTTCCCCATAAGAATAAGATTATATTTTATCAATATTTCAATTAAGACAAACAGGACAGTCTCAGAAAAATCTGGGAAGAATTATATGAACAGATGCAAAAGTGAGCAAAATGAGAACATTGAACATATTAACATCTATTTGTAACAATGATCCATTGTGAGTGACTTGACTATTCTGATTAGTACAATAATAGAAAACAATTTGAAATGATTGATAATGAAAAATGCTCTCAATGTCCAGAGAGAGAACTGATGGGGTCCAAGTGCAAATTGAAGCACATTTTTTATTTCTTTATTTTTCTTCCTGCTTTTTTTTACAGCACAGCTAATAATGAATTATGTTTTACGTGAATTTATGTGAATAATTAATGTCACATTTCTGATCTCAATGTGTGGGAGAGAGGAGACAGAAGGGAGATAAATTAGAACTCAACTTAAAAAAAGTTTAGTGATGAAAATAAAGAAATGATAACAATTTCCAAAAGAAAAATAGGCAAGAAAAAAATTAAGCCTTTTAAGGGTAGAAACTGTCTTGCTTTTATATTGGTATCACCACTGATGAAGCAGACTGCTTAGCACTAGGTGCTTAATAAATGCTTCTTTTGTATTCACTCAAAAAATTTTCAACTGAAATTTAGATAAACTCTGGCTACAATATTCTCCTTACCTCCTATTTAGTAGCTTACTTCTCCTGCTTCATTGCTTGCTTTCACAAATGATTTCATGGCTGAAATCAACTAGAACTTCTCCCTTGGAGAGTGCTCAGTTTCTTTCAAGGCACAACTGAGATGCTTCCAATGCAAAGGCCTCCTTTTGCTGCCAACTATTCCCTCCAATTAGCAAGACTTTACTTATGCTTTCTCTTTTCTTACTGGTAAAGAAAGGGTCCTTTGTAGAATAGAATCTCCCTGAGGAGAAAAGTGGTCTCATTTTTAGTTTAATTCTTCTAACACCTAGCACAGTGTCTGGTACGCAGTAGAAACCAAAATTGTGAAGGGAGGGTACAGGGAAAAGTAATTTTCAACTGAATTCAGGAATGTCTTTCCCACTGGATTTTAGCCAATTTAAGCTTTAATAAATATCTTTATTTCCAGACTGAAGATAGATCTGCTAGTTTGTTATTGTTGTTTTCCCTTGAAACCAATTTGTCATTCAGCTTATTAACTTTAAATAAATCACCCTTTGGATGGAAATGGGGACCATCCCCTCAAATAGAATAACATACTACCACATTTATTTTCATGACCAATATTTTTTTTCTCATACTGAGAAAGTAATATTTAGGGCTTTCTGAATTACCAATCTATATGAATTTCTTTTTATGTAAACTTGTCATTTTTTAGAACATAAATACATACACACACTATATATGTATATGTATATATATATATATACAGAGAGACAGAGAGAGAGAGACAGAGACAGAGGCAGAGAGAGAGAGAGAAGATGTGGAAATAACATTCTAACCTTCAATTTAATCCCAAAAGGGTTCAGATGACTTTGGGGCTTATAAAATATTTTCCAGTTGTTCCTTCCAGGGAAATTTACCTGATAGTCATGAATTTCTCCTTTACTTATTCCTCCTAAGGAACAGGATTGGCTTTGAAGTCATTGCTATTCTTGACTGCTATAGACTTTCAGTTTCTGCTCCTAATAATTTAATTAATTTTCAATTTTCAATGTCTTTTCTTAAAAAGAGAGGCTTCATTTTAAGTCCAATAAAGTATATGCCTTGCCTGATCCTTTTTTCATTGCTCAAACAAAACCCAAGTATGATTTAGGACTACTAGTGCATCCAATACCCATTTATTTTTCTTTTCCAATGGTATATGTTTTTGGTGCTGAAAATCCTATCATCAATATTTTATATTCTGCTCATTCAATTTTTCTAGTATGAGTAGAAATTCTGAATCTCATTATATTATAAAAAGAATAGGAATATACTGATGGCACCTATTTCCTAGCTCAACAGAATCTCATCTCCTGGAAAAGTCTCTCCATGTGCCATTGTGGTTTCTTCTAAGAGACTTTGACATTGATTCATGAGTCAATAGCAGTAGAAAAAGTCAGCAATGGCTTCTAGGTAAATGTAGGAACATTTCCTAGGCCAAGCCACCTGGGGAAAGTTTGAGCAGAAAATGCCTGCTTAGTACTATAAACTAGCAAATAGCCACTTGTGATGACATTCTAACCAGAAATGAAAAACTAACCAGATGCTTATGTTAATCAGCCTGCACAGTTCTAAGGCTTTAAACTGTAGTGATAAAAAACAGTGATGAGAAAGAAATGCATATTTAGGTAGCTAAGGATAAGTGCAGTTCATTTGTCTATTAAGAATATCACAGAATATCCCTAGGTCACAATGATAAAACTTAGCTCTAGTTATTAATGGAAGGAAATAGTAGGGTGGCTAATTCAAAGCCTTGGATAATGCAAAAGCAGTTAAATTAGGTAGTTTACTAGATTGCATGGTGGATAGAGTGTTGGATTTGGAGTCTGAAAGACCCAGTCTCTGATGCTAATTAGCTGTGTAACCCTGGTTGTCACTTAACACTATTTGTGTCAGTCCCTCATTTTTAAAACAAACTGGAAAAGAAAATGGAGAAGTACTTTAGTATATCCACCAAAACAAAACCCTCAATGGGGCCATAAAGATTTGGACATGACTGAAATGATCAAACAACCACTTTACTGCAATCTATCATTTTTTCCCTTTTTTTTAATAAATAGGATTTTACTTTTTCCAATTCCATGTAAAGATAGTTTTAAACATTCATTTTATAAGTTGTGATTATTAAATTCTTCTTCCTCCCTCCTTCCTATCTCCCCTCCCTTACAGAGCAAGTAGTCTCAAATAAGTTATATATGCACAATCATATTAAACTTATTTCCACCTTAGTCATGTTGTGAAAGAAGAAACACAAAAAAGTGAAAAGTCACATAAAACAACATAAAAAAGGAAAATATTCTGCTTCAACCTGGATTCAGACTTGGATAGCATTTTCTATCATAAGTCTTTTGAAATTGTCTTGGATCTTTATATTGATGAAAAGAGTTAAATTAATCATAGATGATCATCACAGCATGTAACCTATCTTGTTTAACCTTCATCATTCATTAAAACCATTTAGCAAAGGGCCATAATATCCAACTTCCACTGAAGGAAAATTTTAAAATCTCATTGTGGGATAGAAGTGATTTTGGATCCTTAAAAACTATGCCAGAATCTACCATGGGGAAAAGTTTTCCAATAGGTTAAACCTTATTTATGCTCACATGACATTCCATGCCCCATCTCCACACCTTTGCATTGTCTATAGCCCCTTCTGAGAACACTTTGTTCTCTTCACCTCTGCCTTGTAGAATTCTTAATCTCTTTCAAGATGTTTCTTGAGCAAAATTTTCTGTATAAGGCCATTCCTAATTCATTAGATTGATGCCTTTCTCCTCAAGATTACCATCTGCTTGATGTGGTTTTTGTAGATACTACCATGTACATATTCTTTTATTAGTATTTCCAGCACGGGAACATGGGGAAAATTTCCAAGGAGCAACATGTGTATGGATCATGCATCATTTCTAGAAGAAGAGTTGGGAAATTTGCTTATGTAAAGTGCTGTATAAAAACACACTACATATCCCACCGTCAAATGAAATGAGACTCTCATGACAAGTATAAAAAGTCTGCTTGTAGAAATGGGACTAATTTCCAAATCATCTTCTTTTGTTTGGCGCAATCATTGAGTTCTTCAAATTGACAACATCCAAGTCAAATAAGTCAAGAAAACAGCCACAACCTGATGTGATAAAACTTGCAAGTGATGCAGAGGGGATAAAGGAAGAGCATTTATTAAGTGCCAGTTATGTGCACTGGGCTAACTGCTGAAAAAATCAATTTGTAAGGATCTCACAGTCTAACTGGGGAGAAGAAACACAAAAAAGATACAGTCAAGATTGGAGGTAATAAAAGAGTAAAGGCACTAGCAAGAAGAAGATTTAGAAAAGCTTCTTGGAGAAGCTTGTTTTATTTTGTATTTTTTGAAACCATGACTTGAAGAAAGCCAGGAAGTAGAGATGAGAAGGAAAGCATTCTGGCCTGGGCAACAGCCAATGAAATTGCCTGAAACTCAAGCTGGAGGGTCTTGTGTGAGGAACATCCAGGACTCCAGTATGCCTTGATCATAGACAAAGAGGTAAGGAAGGAGGAGTAAGAAGACTGGAAACATAAGAGGGGTCAACATGATAAAGTGTTTTGAACACCAAAAAGCAATCAGCAATGTAACCCCTGACTGTTTTAGTCTATCTCCACCTCAGTTATGGATTCTTTGAAATAGATCCCAAGTCTCCTTGACTCCTGAATCCCATGTGGCAAAAGCAAATTTGTGAAGCATATTGGGCCATAGTCCAAGATCTGGAAAGGACCTTAAAGGTGACTTAATCTAAATCTCTCAATTTAAAAATTTAAAAATGAGATCTGGGAACATTCAATGTTACTTGAGATCACCCCAGTAGTAAGGAGTGGAAGAAGGATTTGAACCTAAGTCTTCTGACTTCTAAGCCAGAGATAATTCCACTGTCAGTTAGGGCACATTTGTTAAATATCCACTATGTGTCAGGTGTTGTGCTATGCACTGTTTTGTGGCTAGGGGAAAGGTATAGCCAGACTGAGACAGTGAGTTTGAATCTTTGGCAGTCTCTAAGCAGAAGTCCCCTTTCAGGATTCTGGAAATGGGAGTATTACTTGAGTGTTGCATCAAGTAGGCTTGCAGATCCAAGAGAGTTGTTGGAAGAACCAGGTCCTCTTCAGGTGCTGAACAGAAATACTGGGAAGACATTAGAAGGGGGCAGCTTCTTTCATGTCCTTATCCCCAGCTTACTCTTGTAGAGACTCCTTGGGTGAGATCTAAGACACTCTCTAGCTCGCTCCCAAGAGGAGTGCTCCTTCATTGTGTATTATCCAGTACATATTACCCCTGTATAACTTCTCTGACTTCTGTTTTGCTATGATTTGGATAAAGGAGCTTCTTTAGTATTCTCTGTGCTCATTCTAGTATTGATATTAAGTGGAAAAGGGGTTAAGCCTTGGATATAGAGTTTGGGATTTTCATTTCCCCCAAATGGCAAAACAATTAAAAATTAGATGGAACCAATTTTTCCCACCAGACTAATAATAAATAAGAGGAGCAAATAGGTATACACATCTCCTTTATTCCATCTCTCTGAGGAGATCAGAGCGGTAGCCTCCAGTCTCAAATGTCTGCTTTCCCTCTTGAAAGGAATAAAGGTCTTCCTAGAAGATGGATTGGGAAAGAAAAGAAATGAGATATCTATTTGAACTACACACAAGAACAGGACCTTGCCATAGGTGGTTCCCTTTATTCACAAGGTTCATTCCTTTCCATATCCCAGAATAAGGGAATTCACTTACTCAGATGAGAAAGGAGGAAGGAGACAAAGAAAGACAGAGAGACAGACAGAAATAGAGAAACAGAAAGAAAATAGAGATAGAAACAGAGACTGACAGACAGACAGACAACAGAGAGACAGAAAGGCAGGCAGAGAGAGAGACAAAGAGAGACAGAGACAGAGAGACAAAGAGAGAGATAGAGACACACACACATGAATGAAAGCAAATAAATAAGAAAAATGGCAAAACAGCAACTATACATATCATGCATGTAGCACACCTAACTTTGCAAATTAGGCTGTTGAAATCCCCTCACTTAATCATCACGACATCCCTGAAAAATATGTCCAGAAAGTGTACTCATTCCCCTTTTACAGATGAGGAAATCAAGGCCCAGGAAGGGTAAGCCACTTAGATCATGTGGTAGAAGGTGAAACTAGGGAAGTGGTTTTTGACCCAGGCCTGATTAGTATGTCCAAGCACTATGCTCTTTTTATGAGCTTTATGACAAAATTGAATCAATGCTGCAGGATAAAATAGAATCATTAATTACCACGTTACTGAATTGCCCCAACAATGCTCATTTCTGCGGCTCAGATGCCCTTGCTACTTTGCTTTCTGTAGCACACGTTAGCACTCCAGTTGCCATAGCTGAATTTCAATATTGATTGGCAAAATGATCCCTCCGAATGCTATAGCAAACATATCTTAAAATATTATGCCTATTTTCCTGCAGTGGGATCAAAAAGACATATGCTCTTCATAACCAAAAACAGAGGTGAAATGAAAGTGAAAATCAGGAAGCCAAATAACTTGTAATTTTAATGAGTTTTCCACTTGGAAACAAGTGTGAGACATTTCCCTGGCCTAGCAGCAGCCTGTGCTGTTTTAGATCAGTTATGTGCTGAGAACATTGGGGGAGGAGGATAGATAATCAGACTGTACATTTTTTTTAACTGAAAAGCTCCTTAATAATTAACACATGCACATCTCATTATACCCCCATGTTCCAGATGAGTGGAAGCCAAGGGAGGGCAAGGTTTAAGTATGATAAAATGAGGAGCTATAGCATGAGTAATCACTAGACTTCCAAAAGGTTTGCCTAATAATCAGACAAGCTGGATTTAAATGCTGAGGTTCACAGTAATTCTGTTCTTGAGAGTGCAAACATATGAATGACCCATGCTGAAGTCTCTGGTTAGAGGGGAAAGGATTCTTTCCCAAGAGGGCTGGAGGAGGGGGTGGGGTTGAGCTTCCAGCCCCTGGATTTTCTGTGGGACTCCCAGAGCTGTCATATCATAGCATGGACAAGCGGCAGGAGGAAATGAACAGGAGAGGGTCAGCCAAAAATTTGGTGGGAAATAAGATGAGGTACATCAGAGGTTCTCTTTTCTTGATGGATCAGTTTAGAAAAAGGTGCCAAATGTATTCAACTTCATAAGATGAAGAAAGAGGCCATGGGTTTAATGGTTTCTGTTTATCAGGTTTGGTTAGATTTTCTTTTTAATTTTCATTTAACTTTCAAACCTCTAAATAAAACAATAAAAAGAGATTCAAAACCTCCCACTTTGGTTTTTGCCTCTCCCATCTTTCAGGAGGAAGCATGAGTGAGGTTATCAGGGCTGTTGGCACAGGGTCTCTTATTCATATACTTAAGATGTTCTGTCCTCTCTATATTCTCTCCTCTCAAGATTATCTTTCAGATTCCTGTTAGAGGGGAAAAAAGAAAAAAATAATAATCATTAATCCCTTTTTCAGGTTAGTTTTTTCCCTTCCCATTCAAGGAAGAAATTCAGCTTCCACCAATGTAGCACCTTAAATCTTCTTAGAAAATAGCCAGTCCAATCCATGCCAGAAAGACTGATACCCAAGGCCATAAGAAAAGGCAAACTTGAAAAGTCAAATCCTAGCTCTTCCCTTTATTCACTCAGTGGTTGTGAACAAGTCACTTAACCTTCCAATTATTCTGTTTTCTTGTCAGAAAAATGCAACATTGGTAGAGGGAATCTCTGAAAGCATTAAAGTTTATAGAAATATGAGTTATTTCTCTAACTGATGGTGTTACCTTAAGTGTCACAGAAATGTTAGGACGCACACAAACCAAATTCAATCTTGGGGGCAGCTCAGTATATCACTCTTATATGTATCTCATATTCATTCCCCTCTTAAGTTTTTTTTTCCAGGGCAACATAAGAATTTGTTTCATAACTGAGGATTCCAAAAAGGAAAATACAAAGGAATGAATTAATAAATAAACAAATAAGTGGAGAGAGAGAGAGAGAGAGAGAGAGAGAGAGAGAGAGAAAGAGAGAGAGAAACTATTCTTATTCTTCTCTGTCTAATGATCTACTGCCTTCTCTAATGAATTTTTGGTCCTTCAGATTGATCATATATAATCAGCAAAGAAAATATTTGGGAAAAAGCTATATTAGCTTTTCACAACCACTACAACACAGACCCAAGGAGACTATTACATCAGGACTTCTTGAACTTTTCCCCTTCACAACCCCTTTTTCCTTAAAAAAATTTTTGCATGACTCCATCTCTAATCTGAGCCAAGGTTTTTTTCTGGCAGTGTTTATGCATGCTCAGTGCAAGGTGGGCAAATTGTATATTCAGAGCTGAGGCTTCAGTGAAGTCACTTCATATAACATGACTAAATGTTACTAGAAACACTTTGGATTCATTGTGTGTTTGAGTTTGAATTAATATTTGATCATTTATGTCTAGAAACCTTTTATTTTTGCCAAAATTTTCACATTTGATTGCCCCCATTCAGCTACAAAACCCCAAATGAGGTTCCCAATAAAAGTTCAAGAAGCCTGGGGCTAGACCAACTCAGAATGGTGAAATCTAAGGCAAAAAGTGCAATGGACCATTTTTCTAGCCCCAAATCATGAATTTCCCTTCTGGGCAAAAAAATGTGAAACAGAAGATGGATTTCTCTTTTTTTGGATTATGAACTCACTCAGAACATGGTGTGATCTATATAACATTCTTTGCCCCATCTCTGTCTTTCTGTTTTTGTCTTTATCCATCCATCTCTATCTATTTCTCTCTGTGTGTCTCTCTATGTCTCTGTTTCCCTCCGTGTCTTTGTCTGCCTGTCTGTCTCTCTCTCTTTTTTCTTCCCTCCATTCCTCCTTCATCCTTTTTTTCTCTCTGTTTATATACAGCCCTCTTGCTAGCATACAATGGCTTAGACCAACAACCCCCTACTAGAGCTCCACCCAGGGGTAAATCTGCAGTTGTGTGTTTCTTAAAACAAAACTAGTTTCTGAATCTTGGTAATTCCAGTGGTCAGCTATCTAAGTGTGCCTTGAATCATATGGCATAAGATCTGAAAAAAGTTTGTGACCACCTGGACCAAGCTGTTCCTATGATTCTTGACACAGCATCCCAGCCATTACAAACAAGAGCCAATCAAACCCATAGCAATCCTTCCAGAAGTGTGTCAAGCTTGCGAACAGCACAAGATGACAATATGGGGACTTAGACTGAAAGAAAAAAATAATTTTTTAAAGCAAGTTCCCCCACATACATGCAAAAAAACCTTTTTTGGTAACAAGGATATCCAACACAAATCCAGAAAGAGTGAACAATTCCCAAACATCTATAAAGTAAATTTCAAGGAAAAATATAGCTTGTTTACAAGGTCAACTAGAATTCCTAGATGAAATAAAGCATAATTTAAAACTAGAAATGATAAATCAAAAATGAGTGCTAAAGGAAAGATTTGGGGTGACAGTTTGGGATTCAAAGCCTAGAAGGATAGCTAACAGCTCAACCAAACAGATATCATCTAAATAACAGTCTCTTTAAAAAATAGAACAGATGAACCAGAAGTTACTCAATGAACTAACAAAAATATTAAAACAAATTCAAAGATTAAAACACAGAATATTATTTTTATATTATTTTTATTATAGCTACTTGAATATTCTTGCCCTCCCCACCAAGATTTTAAAAGAAGCAAGCAACTACTCTGATGGTGAACCTTTACCTTTTTCAGAAGCCTATACAGGGCATATAATGAGTAAAGTAACTAAAGCAGAAGTGGTGACTGGTGTTGAACTCCAGAAAATCCGCATTTCTTAACTTGCACAGTTCACAAGGCTTATGCTAGCAGGAGAGGACAAAGTGTTGCTCTGATCATCTTCATCATGGTCCTTTGATTCATTGACTACTGGTTCTGAGTCTTGCAGCAATGAGGGAAAAAAAAAGATTTTTGACTTGTCTGGGGATTTTTACATTATTCTATAGCTATAGTCTCATATTGCTGTGGTTTTCTGTTTAAGATAGCAACTCCTCATCATTTCACAATTGTTTTCTTCCATAACAATCCCTGGCTCAGGGTTTTTGTATAAATTTCTTCTGTGTACAAAGAGAAAGAAAAAAGGAAGGAAGGGAGGAAGGGAGGAAGGGATGGAATCTATCTGTAGAGTACCATTTAACTTTACTTTTTATAGACAACTTTAATGAAGAAAATGGAGAATATGACTAAGACAGCAGGCATAGATCATATGGAAAGAATTTTAGATACCTTTGCAGCAGAAAATATTTAAAACTCCCTTCAGCTGGCTTCCATCTGCTGCCTTCTATTTGGCTAATTAAGGAAACTTTTTCTTTTAAGCTGGGGCTTTGAACCAAAGGAGTTGGATGATCTTCTGAAAAAGCCTTCATAAAATTTAGGAGACAGTCGCCTTGGTACAGTAGAGGCCCCATAATGTTTTATTATAGGCAGTTAGGCTAGATGACTAATATATCCCTCTCTACCTAAACTTTGATTTGAATGCTTAAGAATGACATGTCTAAAGTACTTTAGGATTTTCCTTTCTTACATCAGCTCTTTGAACTAGTTACCCTGAGAAATGTTTTCCCCATTTTATAGATGACAAGACTGAGGCTCAGAGAGATCACAAGACTTGCCCAGGACATCACATCTAATAAAGGGTATAACTTCTGCCATAAAGAGGCATTGTCATTTTTTTAATGGAAATAAATTTTCTAGCAAACACTTTTTTCTTTAACTTGGTAAATAATAGAATTCCATCTGTTTTAAATCCATCTTAAAACTGAATATTTTCTTGAATTATAAGATTTAGAACTAGAAGCAGCCTGGAAGAACATATTATCCAAATCCCCTCATCTAATAGAAGAGAAAACAGCCCCAGAATAGTGTGATCCCTGCCCAAGGAAATTCAGGTAATAAGAAAAAGAACCAAACTTTGCTACCATTAAAGTGGAATGGATTCTGGGAGATTTTGCAAAGAGAGGACAGGTTCTCACCCCTCATGGGACAATCCAGATGGATGCGGCTGAGAATGCAACCTCAGTGTTAGGATGGAAGAATTATTTTGAGTCCAGGAGTGAAAGGCAGTGAACAAACTGGAACTACTTTTCAATTAGAAATAGCACTCCAACACTTGGCGAGATATTTGTCAGTAAGTGCTCACCAGCACTGACTGTATCTAACCCCAACAATTTTAATTAGATAGCAGCTCTAAGGTACACTTGAAAATGTGTGTACATGGTAAGTTTGGATGTTTTTAAGTTTTATTAATTTGTTTTTTTTAATTTTTGCACATTTACAGATTATTGTCATTTCATAAGAAGTCTTTTAAAACACAGTAAAACTTATGATACAGTGGTTCCTGAAAGTGTATGTAACATTTCACACCTTTCCTTATTCCCATCCATTCTCTATTTTTAAATTAACAGAAATCTATTTGCCCTCCTTTCTATTTTTCTCATTTTTTCAAATAATTATTTTCTTAAAACAAATATAAATACTTAAGCAAAACAACTTGCTTCGATAAATATATATAAATATAAATACATATATGTATACACACACATATATATGTATATATATACATATGTCTCATTCTGTACTCTACACCCATCACCTCACTGTCAAGGACAGCATGTTTGATTATTGGTGTTCTGAAGCCATAAATGGTCCGGGCTTTGATCATAGTTCTCAGAGCTTTCAAAATTGTTTGTTTTCACTGTGTTGCTACTATTATATAAATTATTGAGGTAACTGTCACATAGCATTCTCAGCTATGGCTCCTCTGACTAAAATTCAGAATGTCCTTTTCTCATGCAATCCTGGGTAGGATGGAAGAGTCTATCGATGTTTTCCTTTGTGTTTCATGATTAATTTTCCATTTGGTGGACTAAATCATTTTTTTGGGATGCCTGTATGAAAGATGGGCTTCCTCATAGCTTGTTCCCTGTTTCTTCCTAGCTAGAAATCCCAAAGACACATTGTTTTCCCTAATTTTTCTATTGTCAAAGTTCTGTGAGTCATGGAACATTCTAGTTGTAGAAAAAGTGAAATCAAGAACACCCTAAGATTAAATGGACAGCTAAGGAGTACAGTAAATAGAATGCCTGGAGCCAGGAAGACATCTTCCTGAGTTCCAATCTGCCCTCATTCACTTACTAGTTGTGTGATGCTGGGTAAGTCACTTCACTTATTTAATATATCTACTTTTCTGCTTGGCGTTGTAGGGTTTTATATCCTAATAGATGGTCAATTTTGTGAAGGTGCCATGTACAATTGAAAAAAGACATCCTTTATTTTCCTTATTTCCATTCAATTTTTTTCCAGAGGTCTACCATATCTAACTTTTCTAAAACTCTAGTCACCCCCTAAACTTTTTTCTTGTTTATTTTTGCTTAGATTTGTTGACTTCTGAAAGGGAAAATTTAAGGTCCCCCATTAGTATATTTTTATTGTTTATTTCTTCCTGTAACTCATCTAATTATTCCTTTAAGAATTTGTCTGCTAATTTTCAGATGATGAAATTAAAACTATTTGTAGTCATGAAAAGGTGCTCCAAATCACTATTGATCAGAGAAATGCAAATTAAGACAACCCTGAGGTATCACTACACACCTGTCAGATTGGCTAAAATGACAGGAAAAGATAATGATGAATGTTGGAGGGGATGTGGGAAGGCTGGGACACTGACTCACTGTTGGTGGAACTGTGAACGGATCCAACCATTCTGGAGAGCAATTTGGAACTATGCTCACAAAGTTATTAAACTGTGCATACCCTTTGACCCAGCAGTGTTTCTATTGGGCTTATATCCCAAAGAGATCTTAAGGGAGGGAAAGGGAATATTATTGTTTTGTAAGAAATGACCAGCAGGACGATTTCAAAGAGGCCTGGAGAGACTTGCATGAACTGATGCTGAGTGAAATGAGCAGAACCAGGAGATCATTACACACGGCAACAGCAATACTATATGACGATCAATTCTGATGGACATGGCTCTCTTCAACAATGAAATGTTTCAAACCACTTCCAATTGTTCAGTGAAGAAAGCTATATATACCCAGAGAGAGGGATGTGAAATGTGGACTACAACATAACATTTTCATGCTCTATATTGATGTTTGCTTGCAGTGGGTTTCCTTTCTCTGATTTTTCTTTGTTGTAGATACGATTTTTCTTGCACAACAATAAGTGTGGAAATAAGTATACATATATTCGATCTGTCAAGTATTTTAACATAATTAACATGTAGTGGATATCCTGCCATCTAGGGGAGGGGTGGGGAGTAGGGGGGAAAAATTGTAACAGAAAGCTTTGTAAGGGTTAATGTTGAAGAATTACCCAAAATATGTTTTGCAAATAAAAAGTTTTAATAAAATTAAAAAAAAAGAATTTGTCTGCTATGCTATTTTTGCATATGTGCATAGTCTTGATGTTACTTCATTATCTATGGTACCTTTTTAGCAAAATATAGTTTCTCTATTTATATCTTTCATTAGGCCCATTTTTGCTTTTGCTTGACCTGGGATTATCATTGTTATCCCTGCATTTAAAAAAAAAAACTTAAACAGAAGCATAATAGATTTTTCCTCAGTCCCTTATTTTACCTCTTTGTATACTTCTGTTTCATGTTTCTTACAAACAAAATAATATTGGATTTTGGATTATAATCCATTTTGCTATCCATTTTCTTTTATAGATGAGTTCATCCCATTCACACTCATAGTTACTATTACTAAGTGTGTAAGTGTGTATTTCCCTCCATCCAATGTTTCGATCTCTCTCTCTCTCTCTCTCTCTCTCTCTCTCTCTCTCTCTCTCTCTCTCTCTCTCTCTCCTGAAAAAAAATCTGTTTATCTCCTCACTTATCCCTCTTTTAATCAGCTCTCTCTTCTATCATTCCCCTGTTCTTTTTTTTCCCTGCCCATAGCTCTGTTCTATACCCAACTTAGTATGGCTGTTATTCATACTTTGGGTCAATTCTAATAGAATTAAAATGTAAAAATTGCCCAGCACTCCCTATTTTCTTCACCAAAGTAAAGCTTTTTCTTGAAATGTCTCTTTTATGTGAGAATTTTTTTCTTATTTTTCCACTCCCTTCCTCCTTTTTCCAAGGCATTCTCTATGCTGCCTCTTAATAGTTTTGAAATCATTCCATTCCATTCCACTGACACACATGTCCTCTGTCTGTATATACTTCCTTTATCTGCCCCAATAATTGTAGAGTTCTTAGGAATTACAAGTATAGAAATATAAATAGTTTAAAATTTTAGGTCCTTTATACTTTCTCTTTCACATTTAGCTTTTTATGCTTCCCTCAAGTCTTATTTTTGAAAGTCAAGTTTTCTATTCAGCTCTAGTCTATTCATTAGAAATTCTTTACAGTACTCTTATTTCATTAAATATGCATTTTAACATGGAAGGATTTTATTCAGTTTTGCTGGGTAAGTTATACCTGGTTGTAATCCTAGTTGTTTTGCCTTATGTTATGTCATTCCCAGACTTTCACTACTTAAACATGTAAGCTACTAAGTATTGTGTGATCCTGACTGTGATTCAATGATATTTGAATAGTTTCTTTCTAGCTACTTGCGATATTTTCTCCTTTATCCAAAAATCTCTGGTACTTGGCTAAAATATTCCTGGGAGTTTTCATTTTGAGATTTCTTCTAAGAGGTGATCAGTGGATTATTTCAGTTCCTATTTTACCCCATAGTACTAGGATATCAGGATCACTTTTCCTTGATAATATCTTCAAATGTGATATCTAGGCTTTTTTTTTAACTATGCTTTTCAGGTAGATCAATAATCATTATGTTATCTCTTCTCAATCTATTTATCAGGTCAATTGTTTTTCCAATGAATAATTTCATATTTTCTTTTATTTTTTCATTTAAAAAAAATTCCAGGTAAGACAAGATGGTGGAGTAAAGACAGAGACTCGCTGAGCTTTTTCAAAGCCCTCTAAATTTCTTTAAATAATGATTCTAAACAAATTTTAGCATGCTATAAGTCACAAAAGATGGAGTAGGACAATTTTCCAGTCAAAGACAATTAGAAGAAAAGCAAGAGGGGTCTGTTATACCAGGCATGGACATCCCTACCCCAGTCCCAGCTCTGGTCACCAGCAAAACAGAAACAGGCAATATAGGGTCTCTAAATCAATAGTGGTAGTGGTGTTTTCCAGGACTCTTAGCTCAGAGCCATCAAATATGATTTGGAATGTAAGCAGAAGAGATTGTTCAGTGAAGTAAAACAGCAAATCAGCAAACCAGGAGTGAGTGTAAGCAGTGATGGCAGTGGCAGTTTCCAGAAACCTCAGCACATAGGAGATCTCTTTACTAACACTAAGGAAGGACTATGGGGCTTTAGCACACTAAAATTTACAGACACAGTGGAGCAGGTACCCTCCCCACAGATCCAGGGCAGAAAAGAGGGCTTGTGGTTAAGTCTCTAGAATGATCTCTGAAAACAGTTGCACAAAACTCCTGAAGCTTGAGTCTTTACTCCCTCCACCCTGGAAATAGAGCCCAATTTTAACAAATAGTTAAAAGTCAAGTGATAGACTAGAAAATGAGCAAAAAAAAAAAAAAAAACAGAAAAAAAAGATTCTGACCATAGAAAGTAAGTATGGTAACAAGGAAGATCAAAACACATACTCAGAAGAATATAACAAAGTTAAAGCTCCTACAACCAAAACCTCCAAGAAAATAAGAATTGATCTCAGGCTATGAAAGGGCTCAAACTAATAGAGGTAGAGGAAAAATTAGGAAAAGAATTGAGAGTGGTTTAAAAGGAAATACAAAAAGTTAATGAGAGGTAGAATGCCTTAAAAATTAAAATTGGCGAGGGCGGAGCCAAGATGGCAAACTGCAAACAGCTTTCTCTGTGAACTCCTGGGACGTTCCCTCAAACCCAGACAAAGTGAGCCTTCCAACTGGTTTTTGAGTTAGGGCCCCACCAAACATTTGGACTACAACGCACTTCTATCAAAAATCTACCTTGAAAGAACTCCAGAGAAGGTTAGCCTCAGGGGAAATTGGCCACTGGTCGCAATCAGACTCCAGCCAGGGCAGAAGTCAGGGCTGAGATAGAGGGGCGGATTTTAGGCACCCAGGAAGCCCCTGGGAGACGCCTGGGCCACTTTGCTTTGCTTGCGGGCAGGTGCTTTGGCAGATCTGCCTTTGGTAAAGGGTGGATCGAGAGCAGCTGAAAATGTGGTCCTAGTGCGAATCTAGCCCAACTAGCCTCAGACCGGAAGTCAACTCGGCAAACTGCCCCAGAGCAAATACAAATTGTTGCAGTTTTCTCTGCTTTTGACTAATATCCCAACTGTAAATCATGAGCAAGAAGCAGAAGAGAGCTCTCACCATAGAAAGCTTTTACGGAGAAAAAATAGAACAGTCCCCAGATCCTGACATTATGAAAACAATCCCAGATGAAGCCACAAAGGCAGACTTAAGTTGGTCTCCCTTTCAGAAGGCTTACCTGGATGATTGCATTAAGAATCTCAAAAGAGAGCTAGAAGAAGAATGGGGAAATGAATTGAGATCAGGGCAACAGAAATATCAAAAACTGGAAAATAGAACTGGTGAATTGGAAAAAGAAAACAGTTCATTGAAAAACAAAATTGGTGAATTGGAAAAAGACAACAATTCACTGAAAAACAAAATTGG
>JAJPUD010001246.1:333643-362168 GCA_023553655.1 Myrmecobius fasciatus
CAGGAGTCCGATAATCCTTAAATTGTCTCTCCTGGATCTGTTTTCCAAGTCAGTTGTTTTTCCTAGGAGATATTTCATATTTTCTTCTATTTTTTCAGTTTTTTGTTTTTGTTTAACTGATTCTTGAAGTCTTATTGAGTCATTTACTTCTATTTGTTCAATTTTAATTTTTAAAGTATTATTTCCTTCAGTTATCTTTTTTAGCTCCTTTTGTAGCTGGCCAATTGAATTTCTGGATTCAATGCATTCTTTTTCCATTTTGCCAGTTTTATTTTTCAGTGAATTGTTGTCTTTTTCCAATTCACCAATTTTGTTTTTCAGTGAATTGTTGTCTTTTTCCAATTCACCAATTTTGTTTTTCAGTTCACCATTTTTATTTTCCAGTGAATTGGTGATTTTTTCCAATTCACCAATTTTGTTTTTCAGTGAACTGTTTTCTTTTTCCAATTCACCAGTCCTATTTTCCAGTTTTTGATATTTCTGTTGCCCTGATCTCAATTTATTTCCCCATTCTTCTTCTAGCTCTCTTTTGAGATTCTTAATGCAATCATCCAGGTAAGCCTTCTGAGAGGGAGACCAACTTAAGTCTGCCTTTGTGGCTTCATCTGGGATTGTTTCATTAATGTCAGGATCTGGGGACTGTTCTATTTTTTCTCCATAAAAGCTTTCTATGGTGAGAGCTCTCTTCTGCTTCTTGCTCATGATTTCAAGTTGGGATATTGGTCAAAAGCCGAGAAAACTGCAACAATTTATATTTGCCCTGGGGCAGTTTGCCGAGTTGACTTCCGGTCTGAGGCTGGTTGGGCTAGATTCGCACCAGGACCACGTTTTCAGCTGTTCTCATCCACCCCCTTCCAAAGGCAGATCTGCCAAAGCACCTGCCCGCAAGCAGAGCAAAGTGGCCCAGGCGTCTCCCAGGGGCTTCCTGGGTGCCCAAAATCCGCCCCTCAATCGCAGCCCTGACTTTCGCCCCGGCTGGAGTCCGATCGCGACCAGTGGCCGATTTCCCCTGAGGCTAACCTTCTCCGGAGTTCTTTCAAGGTAGATCTTTTATAGAAGTGTGTTGTAGTCCAAATGCTTGGCGAGGACCTCACTCGGAAACCAGTTTTAAGGCTTGCTTTGTCTGGGTTGGGGGAATGTCGGAGGGAGTTCACAGAGAAAGCTGTCCGCAGTTCGCCATCTTGGCTCCGCCCCCCTTGTAATGGGTAATTTTATATCTCTAGATGCTTACTTGCGTAAAACAGAGAAAGAGAAGATTAATGAACTGGGCTTACAATTAAAAAAGCTAGAAAAAGACCAAATTAAAAACCCTCAATTAAATACCAAATTGGAAATTCTGAACATTAAAGGGGAGATCAATAAAATTGAAAATAAGAAAACTATTGAATTAATAAATAAAAGTAAGAGTTGGTTTTCTGAAAAAACCAACAAAATAGATAAGCCCTTAGTTAATTTGATTAGAAAAAGGAAAGAGGAAAATTAAATTATTAGTCTCAAAAATGATAAGGGAGAACTTTCCTCCAATGAAGAGGAAATTAGAGTAATAATTAGGAGTTTCTTTGCCCAACTTTATGCCAATAAATTTGATAATGTAAATGAAATGGAGGAATATCTACAAAAATATAGATTTCCCAGATTAACAGAAGAGGAAATAAATTATTTAAATAGCCCTATTTCAGAAAAAGAAATAGAACAAGCTATTAATCAACTCCCTAAGAAAAAATCTCCAGGGCCAGATGGATTTACATGTGAATTTAACCAAACATTCAAAGAACAATTAATCCCAATACTATATAAACTATTTGAAAAAATAGGGAAAGAAGTTGTACTACCAAATTCCTTCTATAACACAGATATGGTGCTGATAGCTAAACCAGGTAGGGAGAAAACTGAGAAAGAAAACTATAGACCCATTTCCCTAATGAATATTGATGCAAAAATTTTAAATAAGATTTTAGCAACAAGATTACAGAAAGTCATCCCCAGGATAATACATCATGACCAAGTAGGATTTATACCAGGAATGCAGGGCTGGTTCAATATTAGGAAAACTATTAGCATAATCAATTATATTAATAACCAAATTAATAAAAATCATATGATTATCTCCATAGATGCAGAAAAAGCCTTTGATATAATCCAACACCCATTCGTATTAAAAACACTGGAGAGTATAGGAATAAATGGGCTTTTCCTTAAAATGATAAGTAGTATCTACTTAAAACCTTCAGCAAGCATCATATGTAATGGAGTCAAACTAGAACCATTCCCAATCAGATCAGGAGTGAAACAAGGCTGCCCACTGTCACCATTATTATTTAATATTGTCTTAGAAATGTTAGCTTTGGCAGTAAGAGAAGAAAAAGAGATTAAAGGAATTAGAGTAGGTAGTGAAGAAACCAAATTATCACTCTTTGCAGATGACATGATGATATACGTAGAGAACCCTAAAGACTCAACTAAAAAAACTACTAGAAACAATTCACAACTTTAGCAAAGTTGCAGCATACAAAATAAATCCACATAAACCATCAGCATTTTTATATATTACCAATAAAGTTCAGCAGCAAGAGATACAAAAAGAAATTCCATTCAAAATAACTGTTGATAGCATAAAATATTTGGGAATTTATCTGCCAAGGGATAGTCATGAACTATATGAACTAAACTACAAAACACTTTCCACACAAATTAAATCAGACCTAGTCAATTGGAAAAACTTAAAATACTCATGGGTAGGACGAGCGAATATAATAAAAATGACAATACTACCCAAACTAATTTACTTATTTAGTGCCATACCAATCAACCTCCCAAGAAATTATCTTACAGATCTAGGAAAAATAGTAGCAAAGTTCATTTGGAAAGACAAAAGGTCAAGAATTTCAAGGGGATTAATGAAAAAAAAGGCTGATGATGGTGGACTTACTGTACCAGATCTAAAACTACATTATAAAGCAGCGGTCATCAAAACCATTTGGTACTGGCTAAGAAATAGAGTAGTCGATCAGTGGAATAGGATAGAATCACAAGACAAACTAGGCAATGACTATACTAATTTGGTTTTTGATAAACCCAAAGAGCCCATCTTTTGGGATAAATATTCACTATTTGACGAAAACTGCTGGGAAAACTGGAAACTAGTGTGGAAGAAATTAGGGCTTGACCCACATCTAACACCACATACCAAGATAAGATCTAAATGGGTTCATGATCTGGATATAAAGAGTGATACTATAAGTAAATTAGAGGAATGTAATATAGTTCACCTCTCAGACCTTTGGAGATGGAATAAATTTATGCCCGAAGAAGAACTGGAACTCTTAATTGAAAACCAGATAGATAACTTTGACTATATTAAGTTAAAAAGTTTTTGTACAAACAAAATCAATGCAGACAAGATTAGGAGGGAACTAATAAATTGGGAAATCATCTTTACATTTAAGGGTTCTGATAAAGGTCTCATCTCAAAAATATATAGAGAATTGTCTCATATTTATAAAAATTCAAGCCATTCTCCAATCAATAAATGGTCAAAGGATATGAACAATTTTCAGAGGATGAAATTAAAACTATTTATAGTCACATGAAAAGGTGCTCCAAATCACTATTGATCAGAGAAATGCAAATCAAGACAACCCTGAGGTACCACTTCACACCTGTCAGATTGGCTAAAATGACAGGAAAAGTTAATGATGAATGTTGGAGGGGATGTGGGAGGGCTGGGACACTGATGCATTGTTGGTGGAGCTGTGAACGGATACAGCCATTCTGGAGAACAATTTGGGGCTATGCTCAAAAAGTTATCAAACTGTGCATACCCTTTGACCCAGCAGCATTTCTATTGGGCTTATATCCCAAAGAAATCATAAAGGAAGGAAAGGGCCCCACATGTGCAAGAATGTTTGTGGCAGCCCTTTTTGTAGTGGCTAGAAACTGGAAATTGAATAGATGCCCTTCAATTGGAGAATGGCTGAATAAATTATGGTATATGAATATTATGGAATATTATTGTTCTGTAAGAAATGACCAGCAAGATGATTTCAGAGAGGCCTGGAGAGACTTACATGAACTGATGCTGAGTGAAATGAGCAGAACCAGGACATCATTATACACGGCAACAACAATACTATATGATGACCAATTCTGATGGACATGGCTCTCTTCAACAATGAAATGTTTCAAACCACCTCCAATTGTTCACTGAAGAAAGCCATATACACCCAGAGAGAGGGATGTGAAATGTGGACCACAACATAACATTCTCATACTCCTTGATTGATGTTTGCTTACATTGTGTTTCCTTTATCTGATATATCATTTGTGTAGATAAGATTTTTCTTGCACAACAATGATAAGTTTGGAAATATGTATACATATATTCGATTTGCCAATAATTAACATGTAGCAGATATCTTGCCATCTAGGGGAGGGGTGGGGATTTGGGGGGAAAAAATTGTAACAGAAAGCTATGTAAGAGTCATTGTTGAAGAATTACCCACACATATGTTATGCAAATAAAATTTAAAAAAATTTTAAAAAATTAAAAAAAAATTAAATTTGGCCAAATGGGAAAGGAGAGAGAAAAGCTCATTGAGGAAAAATTCTTTAAAAATAAGAATTGAGTAAATGGAAGCTAATGATTTAATGAGAAATCAAGAAACAATGAAACAAATCCAACTGAATGAAAAAAAGTAATATGAAACATTTCACTGGAAAAACAATTGACCTGAGAAATAAATGCAGGAGAGATAATTTGAAAATTATTGGTCTACCTGAAAGCTATGATCAAAAAAAGGTCCAAAACATAATCTTTCAAGAAATTATCAAGAAAAACTGTTTTGATATTCTAGAAACAGAAGGTAAAATAGAAATTGATACAATCCACCAATTATCACCTAAAAGAGAGCCAAAGATAAAAACTCCCAGGAAAATAACAGTCAAATTCTGGAACTCCCTGGTCAAGAAGACAATATTGCAAGCGTCCAGGAAAAAAAAAAAAAAACAATTCAAGTATGGTGGAATCAGAGATTTAACAGATCAATACAAGATTCTTCATTAAAGGATTAAAGGACTTGAAATATGATATTCCAGAAAGCAATGGAGCTAGTATTACAACCAAGAATTGCCTACCCAGGCAAAGTAAGTATCTTCCTTTAGGGGAAAAGTTGAACATTCAAGGAAATAGAAGAATTTAAAGCATTTGTGATAAAAAGACCAAAGTTGAATAGAAAAATGTGATTTTGAAATGCAGGATTCAGGAGAATCATAAGAGGTCACCAGGAAAGAGAAATCATAAGGACTTAATAAAGTTTATCTCTTTACAATCCAACACGGAAGGAGGATATTTGCAAATTCATAAGAACTTCATCATTATTGTGGTAGTTTGAATGAGTTGAATATGAAAGGATTATATATGTGTAATCTGCCATAAAGGAGACAAGAAAAACATTTTAATGTAGAGGGAAAGGTGGAGTGAGAAATGAGTGAACAATATACTCATCAGAATTGTCTCAAAGAGTATATAAAATACACACTAACTATGGGTATAGAGATCTATCTTACCCTGAAGGAAAGTAGTAGGGAAATGGAATACAGGAAGAAGTGTGATAGAAGGGAGGGCATATTGGTGAAAGAGGTGGTCAGAAACAAAATAATTTTGAGGAAGGACAGGATGAAAGGAGAGAGACAATAGAATAAATAAGATAAGGGAAATACAATTAGAAATAATAATTGTAAAAAAGAATTTTTAAGCAAGTTTCCTGATAAAATATTTTTTTTCAGAAATGTATAGAGCATTAAGTCAAATTTATAAAAAAAAATAGCCATTCCCCAATTTAAATATGAAAAAAAATGAACTATGCCCAAAGGGCTATAAAAATCATGCATATCCTTTGACAGAACAATACCACCACTATGCGTGAATTCCAAAAAAAAAAAGATTTTTAAAATGGAAAAGGACCTACTTTCTCAAAACCAAAAATTGGAAATGGCAGAGATGCCCACCAATTGGGGAATGGCTAAATAAATTGTTATATGTGATTATTATTGAATGCTTTTATTCTATAACAAATGATGAACAGAATATTCTCAGTAAGACCTGGAAAGTCCTCCATGATCTCATGCAAAATGAAATGTACTATGTATGAAGTAATACCAATGTTGCGGGATGACCAGCTGTAAATGACTTTGCTATTCTTAGAAATATAACGATCCAAGACTACTCTGAAGGACTTATCCAGAAAAATAACTGCTTGTACTTCAACACAAATTGAAGCATACTTTTAAAAAAACTCTATTTTTCTTAAAGGTTCTTTCAGAGGGAATGAAGATCTATGTTTTTTTTCACAATACAACTTTTATGAAAAATTTTGCATAATTTAACATGTGCCTTCTCAATTGGGAGGGAGAGGAAGAAAGAGGGAGAATCTGGAACTAATTTTTTTTAAAACAAATCTAAAAAGTTTGTTTTCCATGTCACTAGAAATATCTAAAGCTCTAGATAGATAGATACACAGGAAGATATACAATCTCATTCTTAGAGTCATTAACTTTCACTTGCCCATTTCTAATTTTTAAGGAATTATTTTCTTTAAGAGGCTTTTGTGCCTCTTTTTCAATTTGTTCAATACTTTTTTTATGAAGTAATTTTCTACAGTAAATATTTGCTGTAGAAAATTTCCATTTGTCTATTTTTTTATTTTTAATGAGTTCTCTTCAGTGGATTTTGGTATTTCTTTTCCCACTTGGCCAATTGTATCTTTAAGGTATTATTTTGTTTAGTTGTTTTTTGTTTTGAGTATCTTTGAGAGCTGTTGGCTCTCTTTTCTGATTAGGTTCTTTGTTGTTATTTGTTGTTGTTTCTGTTATTAGATCACTCTTTGAGCTTTTTATTGATTTTTAATTATATGTTAATGTGGAGCTTTGCCTCCATGGTTCAGGGGACATTCTTGAATGTTTCCATTTTTTTTTTTTGTATTGCTGTTTTCAGAGGTAGATCTTGGAGTTAATAAGTTTCCAAAGTTGTATGATCCAAGGAGAGATATGATTCCTGCCTTTCTGGCTTGTGCTCGTCTTTACCCAAGAAGTAACCTTGTTCCCCTGCAGTCTGCAAAAGACTGCTACTAGTAATGCAAAGGTAGTGTTACATTAATCTCCACTGTACTCTGGGCTGAGTATCACTCTGGGGCCACAGACTTTTCCTGTACTGTTCCTATGTTCTTAAGTTGTCTTGGACTAAAAAAATATCTCATACAGACATTTCTTTGGCTTTTTCACTCCAGAAGTCAATTTAAGATGTTATTTTAAAGATGTTTGGATGGGAATATTGGTAGAGTTTTGCTGTGTGGGTACCTGTACTCCATCTAGGGTCTCAATTTCCATGAGCATCTTTTCTTAATATTAAATTATTCTCCTCTTTTCCTGATATGTTCTTTTGGCTAATGTCTATCTTCCTAGAACAGGAGGATCAGATCTAACATAACACATTATAATTTTTGCCTACCATCTCTGTTGACTTCAATTCCTGTAAGCTGTCTCCTTTAGGAATCTTTGACCTAGCATCTATCTAATTAAGCTTTAACTAATCTCCTACATTAACTGCCACTCCTGAAAATTCACTGCAGTGCTGACGTGAATGCACTATTCATTTGCCAAGGCAAACTCAGTGACCCACTGCCTCTGAAAGTTGACACTAATATTGGAAAGACTTTCTATTTGGGTTGAATAATGTCCACTGTCTGTTAACTTGAGGCTTGATGACTGCTGAGAAGACTGTCACCAAACTGACTGCTAAATCAAGGCTCTTTTTTCTTTTTTGTGCTACTTTTTTGTACTTTTGTACTACTTTTCTGTTCTACTTCTTACAGGACATCTGCTAGGTTTGGGGAAACAGGCATGATCCCGTGTTGCTTGAATGTGCTTGTATGAGTTAGCTTACGACATTAAAAGGTGTATGAATAAAGAGAAGATTTCTTAGTACCTTATATTTTGAATATTTTGGTTTGGATGAGTGACAGGGTCAGACTTGAGGATGTTACTAGTGAGAAATTTTCTAAATAAACAACAATAGCAAAAAAATAATAAAAAATCCCATTTCTCTCTATTAATGCAAATTAGTAAAGGTCTTTAATTTATGCCAGTAGAGAGTAGGAGGTTGAAAGATCAACAGCTTCTCCCAGGTCAAAGAGCCAGGATGTAACAGATGCAAGATTTGAATGCAGCTATTTTTAATTACATGACTGAGCCCCCATATTTTATGTCAGCATGTAATCCTGCCTCCTTGAGCATAGTAGGTATTTAATAAATGTGTGTTCAATTTGATTGGATTTAAAAATGAAAAGATATTTCAGGCAGAATTTCAAGCTTGTCAGTACTGAGAGCAATACATCATTAAAAGATATTGACTGATCTGATGGAAGTCATTTTAATTTCATATCTTGTTTTCACTCAGACATGAAATGGGGTATTGTAAATTGGGGAGATCATGAGGTTTCTCATTTTAATCTTTGAGAAAATGGTATTTCATGATAGTACATGATTTGGAGAGGCCACACTCACATAAAGGAAACACTTTATTAGAAGAAACATGGTGATAGTCAACAATAAAATCAGAATCACTGACAATAACAAGAGCCCATGAAAGGTATGTTTCTGTTCATGTCCCCAAACCTGGCTTCCTGATAGACATTTTAGTGAGGATGCTGATGAGTTAGAAAATCAGAGTCTAACTCTCTGACCTGCATCTGGAACAAGCATAAACATGAGTAACAATGACTGAGTTGTTCATCTATACTCCATTTTAATTGAAAATTATGTCTGAAATTCCTGCAGATCCAGGCTGTGCCTGTCTCTCGTTTCCCATTGCTTGGATTTATGCACTTCCTTATACTAAAGGACTGGCCATTTCCCATAAATATGAACAGATTTCTATTTGTGTATTCAATAAATACTATAAAGATCACAAGGAAATTAACATGGTGCCTGAAGCTGTCTGTCTTTGGTGATATATGACATATGAATCATGTCCTAAGCACTATTATTCCCAAACACCATGATTCTTATATAAATAATTTGCTTCTTACATGTTCTGAATTATTTGGAGAAACACTATCCTAATGGATTTCAGGTTTATCAGTTAGTTTCAGCAGTGGTAGATGAATATTGTCCATCTACAACCATTTTCATTCAAAAACAATTGACTGCAGCACAATTGCATGGTCTATTTATTTTGGGAAACAGAAACACCAAGTATAATTCATATGATTTGTTGTCTTTTTTAAAAGGAGAAACAAAATTTGCATGATCAGGGATACACCTATTCTTATGGATTTTTTGAGGCATTCTGAAGATAAAAATCCCATTTTTTAATAAACTAGACATTTTCCCTAAGGATTGAGGGTCCATACATTTAAATATGTTGATGTGGAAAATGGTTCATATTACAAACTCAATGCATTTGGAATAAAAGTATCACTCAGGGTTTGGTTTCTAAGAATGGATTACAGTTGATTGTTGTTCTTCATTCAAGAAGAGAACCAAAATGGCACCATCATGGTAGAATCAAGTTCTAACTTGCATCCAACTTTGTTTGGTCAGATCAATACAAGCTCAGAATACTCCACCATAGGTCAGACACAAATAGTCCATGTAACCACATGGAGTGGATTCTCTAAATTTGTCTATCTTGTGTTTCTTTTGAGCTTTTCAATTCTGCTTTACTCATAGAGCACATCATCTTCACTGAAGGGGAGTGTATCAGGCTATGTGGCCCCATGCTAATGTCTCCTATGTCATACAATCAATCTAAAAGTTCTAAAGCTAGACCTTGACAATATCTTCATATCTCTTTTTCCTGATCACCATTTGAACACTTGCCTATGTCAGTTACGTCAGTCATCTATAAAATAGTTTTTAGCAAGCATACATTTGACATGCAAACCTCATGGCTAGCCCATCAGAATTGTGTTCTCTGTAGTTGAATTGTAATACTTGGTAGTTTAGTTCAAGACATGTCAGTGTTTGGTATCTTGTTCTGCCAGGTGGTCTTTAGAATATTCCTGAGACAATTCAAATGGAATCAATTAAGTTTCCTGGCATGGTGTTGGGAGACTTTCCAAGTTTCACAGGCATACAATAATGATGTCAACACAATGATTCTTTGGACATTCAGTTTGGTTGTCAGTCTAATACATTTCCTTTCCCACACTCTCATTCAGAGCCTCTCAAATACTGAGCTAGGTCTGGCAACATGTGTGTCAATCTCATTATCAGAGATGATTACATCCTTGTAAAATATACTGCCAAAATAAGTGAATTTATCCACAGTGTTCAAAACTTCACCTTTGGCCGTAACCATTGGTTCCACATATGCAAATTGTGGGGCTGGCTGAAGGAACATCTGTGTTTTCTGGATGTTAATTAACAAAATTAATTTGTTAGATCAAAATTAGCACAAGTGGCAGAGAATTTATCCATACTTTTTTTGCCTTTCAGATCCAGAGATAGTATTGTGCTTATCTGTAAACAAAAAGTCATGCACCAACTCTCCTTCCACGTTAGCCTTGGCTTGTAGAATTGTCAAATTGTAGCTGACCTTAATACTGTATTCATTTTCTTTGAAGGCATTTGACAACATGACTGAAAATATCTTGCTTAAAAGCATGGGGCCATGGACATAGCCTTGTTTCTCTCCATTGATGACTGGGAAAGTGTGAGCATATTGTCTATTATACAGAACTTGGGCAAACGTGCCGTTGTGAAATTGACATGAAATATTGATCAACTTCTCTGAGCAACAAAATGTTGATATAGTTTTTCATAAGCTCTGATGACTGACAGCAGAAAAGGCCTTGATCAAATCTACAAATGTTATGTATAGACTTCTGCTCTGCTCCTGGCATTTCTTTTAGAGTTGTTGAGGCAGCAAACACCACATAGACAATTTCTTGGGCCTTTCTAAAGTCACACTGGCTCTCAGTAGATGATCATCTTTCAATTGAAATAAGAGTCCATTAAGGAGGATGTTAGCAAGAATCTTTCCAACAATGACTACCCTATGATTATCACAGAACAATATATTTGTGTTATCTTTGTGGAGATGAACATTGAGATTATCCTTGAATTCTTGGGGGGATATCTTCTATTGACATATAATCTGGAAATTTCAGTCAGCTTTTATATAAGCAATGGGCTTCTCATATGAAAAATCTCAACAGGAATAGAATAAGCACCAGATGTTTTGCCACATCAAAGGAACTTATGTATTCAAAACCTCTAGTTCAGTTGAAACTTCTATTAAAGAGGAATTGACCTCAATCTGAGATAAAACAAATGACTTCAGTATCTATTAGTGATGATCTGATGAGAATACAATAGACATGTTCAGCATATCCCTCTAGGATCATGTCCCTATCACTAATTAATGTGTCTATATCAGTGCTGAGTAGTTGAAATGAATAAATATCCCATAAATAGATGTCAGAACATTAAAGAAGTGCTTTGGATTGTTACTCCCAGCATAAAACTGAATTTCATCTGTCTTCCTACTGAATCAAGAATCTTGCACCTCTCTAAGCTTCACTTGTTGTTTACTTTTGATAGGATTACTTCTGTCTTCTTACAGCTGGATGAATTATCCTGCTGGTACAACCTATGGAGTTCTTGATTTTCATTTAGCAGCTTCTGAATTTCCCCATCATTTTTCCCAAAGTAGTCTTGATGTTTATAAGTTTTCTGATCCAGATGAGCAAATCCAATCTTGTCCACCAAATCTCTAAAAATTGGTCAGATCTTTTCTTCTCCATTGTCTCCACTTTTGTGTTGACCCAACTTTCTTCCAAGTCAACAACAAAATCTTCCCCAAGAAAAATTCTAATCTGTTGGCATTAATTATTCTTCTGATATTTGTTGCCTTGGGACTACTGCTTTGGAAATATTTAGCTTTGTGAGGATAACTATCACTCTGTACTACTCATTACCTTCATCACTTTCACATCCTTACAATCACGTTTCATTAAATGACAAAGTTTGATGGTGAGTGTGCATCCACAAAGTTTTATTGCATTTATATAGTGTTAGTGATGAGAAGGTTATGAGATGCATAGGTCTTCAATAGTAAGTGACCATTGCTGTTTCCTACTCCATTCCTCCCAAGGACTCACCACCATATCTGTTAATCTGAGCCTACTCTAGCATGAAAGACATCCAAAGTTATAAGCTTGTCCTCTTCAGCACATTGATCATAAGTGTCCCTCATAATTCACTGAAAGGTTTGGTTTCTCCTTGATTATTCTCAATCTGATTTAGTCCATCTGCCAATACAGTTTATCAGGATATGGTCACTGCACATGCTATATAACTTCTTATAGCCACAGATGAAAAGTAGGTGCATCAGGTATACAGTAAAGATGGAAAGCAGTTCTGAAAATGACCTTGCAGCCATCCTACCAGAGATACTAACCTTCCCTGAACACACCCTCCACCTCTTTCTTAGGCAAACTGGGCTAAGTGATTTGCCCAAAGTCACATGGCTAGTAAACATCCGAGGATAGACTTGAACTCAGGAATATAAATCTTCCGGACTTCAGGTCCAGCACACTATCAACTGTGCCTCTTAGCTGCCCTAAAACTTGGTTGATATTACAAACGATGCACGTAAAATAGAAATATCACTCAGGGATTTGTATGTGGGAAGAGAGATGACAGCAGGAAATATAAGTGGTATAAAACCAAAATAAATGAATGAAATATGTTTCAAATTCTTCAAATTTAAGAAAAAAATTATTCTGCTATGTAACCTTGCAAAGAAGTGTTACTACCATTTGACGTCAATACATCATTTTGTTTAGGAAGACAGAACAATGTTGTAAAAGTCAGTCTATTCTCTTCATCAGGGGAGATTGCCTTCATGTTTTTCTTTAAGGTTTCATAGAACATCTGTTCTTCACTCACTAATTAGGAGTACAGAGCAGTTTCACAGTGTTCCCTCTCCCCACCCCTCATCAAGTGAATAAATGGCAACTTGGAAGGAGTCAGGTATCAGATTCTCATTTTATCCTGAAGAGGTGCAACTACAAAGTTTGGTACTGAAGAGAAAGTAGAGATGACATTTTCAAAGTAGCCACAAGGGAATATAGACAGAAGTGACTGCAAGTAAAAATAGCTTTTACTATCCCTTTGTTTCTCTTCATGATTTTTTCTATATTTTATTCAATAGATGAATTTTTAAAATTGTGTTTATTTTAATCCCGTATTCATACAATGAGGTATCTGAATTCATGGCATCTCTCCCTTCTAACAAAGAGAAATAGTGACAAAAAATGAGTTAGGAGTGACTGTACCCAACCACATATAAAGTGTTTTGCACCCATGTTTTATCTCTCTAACAAGAGGAAGATGTGGTTTATTTTCTATTCTTTAAAGTCAAGAGTGGTCATCGTTTTTATGTAAGCAAAAAAAAAATACGTCTATGAGCATCACACTATCAATCTATTCCAGCCCAGACCTTTACACTAAAATGTATTATAAATACTCATTTATACCTCTTTTCAAAGAACTGCAGTTGAGGAGAGTTCACCAAACACCAAGATATCCCATTTTACTTTAGAACACTTTTTTTTATGACATTCAATCTAAATCTGCCTCTTTCCCTCATCCCACCTATTGCTCCTGGTTCTTTCCTCTAAAGATAATCAGTTTTAGCCTAATAATTCTTTCACAGAACAATTCTTCAAATAATTGAATATGAGCCTCTTCTTGTTGAGTTTTATCTTCTCTAGGTTAATCATCCTGAGTTGGTTTAATTACCCATTCCACTTAATATAAATTTGGCTTTGTAAAGTTTCTTCCATTCTCCTACTATTTTTAAACTTAAGAAAGACCATGTGGTAAATTTACTTAATTTTATCCATGAAGAATTCATATTCTAATAGGGAAGACAACAAGCAAACAAAATACAAACAAACTATATACAGGATGAGTAGCAAAGAATTATTAAGAGTGATTCAGAAAAGCTTCCCCAAGAAAAAAAAATAACATTTTGGTTGGGAAGAGGAAGGAAGGTTTTTAAGAAAGCCAGAGAAGGCAGGAGGCAGAGATGATGGGGGAAAGCATTCCAAGCATGGAGGTCAGAAAAAGAAAATGTCCAGAGTTCAGAAATGAAATGTCTTATTTGTGGAACAGGCAGGAGGCCAGTGTCACTGGATTGAAGAATATGTGATAGGGAGTAAGATGTAAGAAAAATGGAAACATAGGAAAAGGTTAGGTTTTGAAGGGATTTGAAATCACTCAAAGCAGGGGATTTGGGTTTTAATTCTGGAAGTGATAGAGAGCCTTGGGAGTTTATTAAATAGAAAAGGTAACATGATTAGACTTGCACTTTAGGGGAAAATGATTTTGGTGACTGAAAGAAGGGTGGACTGGAATGGAAAGGGACTTGAGGCTTGTAGTCCATAAGCAGCTATTGCAATAGTTCAGATTTGAGATGATGAGGATAATCACTGGGGATGGAGGAGTGCTGTGTCAGAGGAGCAAAAGGAGAATAGACAGATAGATGTTACAAAGGTGTTATTTACCTTTGATAATTTTTTTTACTGACATTGGAAATAGAGGGTAGTAAAGAGGTAAGGATGACACCTTGATTATTAGTCTGAATTACTGAGAAGATGGTTTTGCCTTTTACTGTAATAATGAAGTAGAATGGGTTTTGGGGGTAAAGATAATGTATCTGGCTTTTAAAGGGCATTGAATGACAAATAGATGATTTTAGTTATTGGTCAAGTTGAAAGAAATTTCCTGTAGTAAATTGAGTAGGGGGATTATCTGGTCAGATCTGTACTTTAGAGAGATTACTTTGTTGATTGGATTGAGTTGGAGATGGGGTGACTTGAGGAAGGGAAATCAACCAGAAAACTATTATAATTGTCCTTGGCTGAAGTAATGAAGGAAAAGAATGAGGATATTAGCAGTGTCAAAGAAGAGAAGGGAACATATATGTGACAGATGTTGTGGAGGTAAAATTGGCAGGACCAGGCAACAGATTTGAGTATTGAGGAGGGAGAGGGATAAAAGTATCAGGAGTCAAAGATGATACTGAAGCTCTGAGGCTTAGGACCAAGATGATAATTATATCCACGAGAGTAAGAGGAAAGTAAGAATAAGGCTAAGACAGGAAAAAAAATGAGTTCAGATTTAGAAAAAATGAGTTAAAGATGTCTCCAGGCTATCTGATTTGAGATGTTCAAATGCAATTGTAAGTGAATGTCTCTAATTCCAAGAATAGATGAAAAGTTGACACTGGATAAAGAGATACAAGTATCAATTTACATATGGACACTGAATCCATAAGAACTGGTGTTATTATAAATGAATTATTACAGAGAAAGGAAAGGAGACCCAGAACAGAGTCCTATGGCATGCTTTACAATAGCAGCACTGAGCAGGTCCAAAGTAAAGTAATGGAGACTGAAAAGGAATGATCAGACAGGAGAACCAGTTTAGGGCTTTGTCACAGAAACCCAGAGAGAAGAAAAAAACAATTCGAAGCAGATGGTTGTTGTTGTCCAAGGCCACATAGATGTCAATGAAGGGCAAGCATTGAGAAAAGACTGTATTTGAATTTCTTCATAATCAAGGTCGTATTTATCTCGCTACTTGTCATACAGTTTATACTCCTACATTTGTGGTCTGGCACCAGCCAGGTTGGTCTCTTTGTCTTTCCTTGCACACAGTAGCACTCTGTCACCTAACTTGATACCTTTATTCTGACTGTCCTCTATTCTTAGAGCATTACATTGATTAGCATTTTTAAAGTCTTCAAAATGGTATTATAGTGTTATTACTATTTAAGATTTTCTTCTGGTCATTTATTTTGTTTATCATTTTATAAAATTTCTAAAAAGTGTTCATATTTATTACATTGGTATTATAAAGTAGTCTTTTCATTCTGCTTATTTCATGTTGCATTAGATCAAATTAAACTTTCTATGTCCTTTTGAATCTATTTCCTTATTTCTTATGATAAAAGAGAACTTCTTTACATTCATATGCTATATATATACATATTTCTATGTCCTTTTGAATCTATTTCCTTATTCTTATGATAAAAGAGAACTTCTTTACATTCATATGCTATAACTTTTTCAGACGTTACTCAATTGATGGATATCCCCTTAAGTTTTCATGTTTTTGTCACCACTAAAAGGGCTGTTATAAACATTATTGTACATTAAATACCCTTTTCCCATTTCTTTGATCTCTTTGCTGTATAGGTCTAGCAGTAGTATAGCTGGATAAAAGGACACGTACTCTTGAAAAACTTTTTTCATTTATAATTGAAAATTGCTTTTCAGAATTTATGCAATTGCTTTCCAGATTCATTCACATATTCACAAAAAGTGTGCCAATGTGCCTTTTTAACCACAAACCTTTCAACAATTTTCACCTTTCTTTATCCTAGTTGCTGATGTGTTTTATGTTTTTCAAATCCTAAAGTATTAAATATATTTACTTCTTGTGTTTTAAAGCTAATTTCATTCATTAGTTTCTCTTTTTAAACTAGTTTCAAAATGTTTTAAGCATGACTTTATAGTATAATTTTAGATATGGTACTGCAAGCCCTCTTTTATTCCACTTATAACAATAATAATAATAATATTTGGCATAACCTACATTTTATTTCTGTTGGACAGAATAATTATTAAAGCATCATTTGATTGATTGTCAGTATACAATAGGGATAATTCATCTGCCAAAGAATGATGGTGACAGAATGGGCATATGAAATGTAATCATGTTTCTTATCTGCAGTAACTAGAAAATATTCTTCTTTCTGATCACCAGATGTGATAAAACCTGAGAATGTTACAACCATTAACATAAAAGGTGATACCTTATAATTGTCTTGTTTGTGACATGTTCTTTTAAAAAATGCTATATCAAACCTAAAATTATATTATAACGCAGCAGTAATCAAAATCATTTGGTACTGGCTAACAAATAGCATGGTAGATCAGTGGAATAGATGAGATACACATGACACAATAATCAAGGCCTATAGCAATCTAGTGTTTGATAAATTCCCAAACTCCAGCTTCTGGAATAAGAACTCATTATTTAACAAAAATTGCTGGGGAAACTGGAAAATAATATGTCAGAGACTCAGCATAGAGCTACATCTCTCACCCTATACCAAAATAAGATCAAAATAGATATATTATTTGGTCATAAAATGATATCATAAACAAATTAAAAGAACAAGGGATAGTTTCTATCAAGTCTTTGGAAAAGGGAAGAATTTATTAATAAAAAATAACTAGAGAACATTATGAAAGGCAAAATAGACAACTTCTATTACAGTAAATTAAAATGGTTTTAGATGAACAAAATCAAGAGAAAAAAGATTAAAAGGGAAGTACAAAGCTGGGAAAAAATCTTTACACACAGCACTTTTTATAAAGATCTCATTTCTAAAATATATGAAGAATTGTGTCAAATTTATAAGAATACAAGTCTTTCCCCAATTGATAAATGGTCAAAGCATATGAATAGACAATTTTCAGATAATGGAATTAAAGCTATTTGTAGTTATATGAAAAAATGCTCTAAATAAGTATTGATTAGAGAAATGCAAATTAAAATAACTCTGAGGTACCACCTCATACCTTTCAGATTGGCTAAGATGGCAGGAAAATGTTAGGATAAATGTTGGAGAGGATATGGGAGAACTGGTACACTAAAGCATTGTTGGTGGAGTTGTGAAACAATCCAAACATTCTTGACAGCAATCTGGAACTATGTCCAAAGGGCTATAAAACTGTGCATATTCTTTGACCCAGAAGTGTCATTAGTGATTCTGCATCCCAGGGAAATCATAAGGAGGGAAAAGGATCCACATGTGCAGAAATGTTTGTAGCAGTTCATTTTTAGTAGCAAGGAATTGAAAAAAGAGTGGATGCCTATCAATTGGGGAATGGCTGAATAAGCTGTGGTACATGAAAGTAATGGAACATTATTGTTCTATAAAAATGATTAACATCTGATTATAGAAAGGCCTGAAAAGATTTACATGAACTGATACCAAGTCAAACAAGCAGAATCAGGAATACATTGTATGCAATTATAGCAAGAAAATGCGATGATCAACTATGAAAGGCTTGGTTCGTCTCAGTGATTCAATGACCAGAAAATGCCATTTGCATCCAGAAAAAGATCTAAGAAAATTGAAAGTAAATCAGCACATGCTATGTTGACATTTTTTTCTGATTTTTTTTTCTCTCTCTCATGGTTTTTTTCCCTTTTGCTCTAATTTTTCTCTCCCAACATGATTCATGAAGCAATGTGCAATTAAAAATAAATAAACACTACAATTTTTAAAAACTGCTTAAAGGTACAAATTGTCTAAAAATAAATAAAATGTTGCCTATTTAACAAAGAGTTAAGTGAATCAAATAATTATAATTTAATGACTTTTGGGAAAGAGGCTAATCAGACTCAATGACACACTATTCCACAATTTCCAGTGTGTTGTAGTTCTCCATTATAACTGCTACTCTCTTCTTGTCATTAATTTGTTTATTTATATCTTCTTTGGTAACATGGGTTCCTTCAGAAACTGTATTCCTGACTCGTGTTTGAAAGGTAAATACGTCTGAAGTTTTACTCTTAAGAAAGGCTCAATAAGAGTGGCCAAAAAACAAAGAGGTATTGTGCGTATGAACCTGATAAGAATCAGATCATCTTCTTTATATATTTCCTTAATTTCCATGCAACTTTCTGTTAGCATGCAGTTCTTCCAAAGTATTGAGCTTACATGAGTCCTGAATGTCCAAATTAGATCAGAAACTTGAAGTGCTTTCTCTTCCATGATCCACGGCTTCTGGACAGACCCTACACACATAGACTGTACTGGGAAGCACAGGACCCTGTTTAGCACCCAGGAAAGCAGCCCAGATATCTGTTCTATACTTCTACTGTGTCATCCTTAGTATCTTATCACTTTGTTCCAACTTTTTTTTTATTATTCCTTGAGAATCTTAATCTTTAGTTATTATTAGTGTTTCTTGGCAATTATATTCTTGTTTTTTCTGTTTCTGTAAAGTGTTATTTGAGAATGTGGTTGTTCTGGCTTTGAATAGATAGCTTTTGAGTGTTTTTGACATGCATGGTTGGTGTATTTCATCAAAAAGCCTTTTTCTGCACTCAAGGATATAATTATATGATCTTTGCTGATTTTCTTATTAATATGGATAGTTGTGTTTAAAATTTTCTTAATACTCAACCAACTCTGCAAATTTAATATACATTGAACTTAGGTGTGTTTAATCTTTGTGATATGTTGCTAAAGCAAGTCTTTCCTCTTTGTTAATGTTTAATTGTTTTGCTCTTATGTTCAATGTCAATATTAGTCTATAATTTCTTTTTGGGGGGCTTTTAATTCTTCCTGGTTGTTGTATCAAGACAATATTTGTGTTATAGATATAATTTAGTAGGATTTCTACTTTTACCATTTTTAAAAGTTTCTGTAATATTGAGTGGAGTGAACAGAACCAGGAAAATGTTGTACACAATGTCAGCAACATTTTCCCATGGAGAACTATGAATGACAGCTATTCTCAGCAATACAATGATCCAAGACAATCCCAAAGAAATAATGATGAAGCATACTGTGTGCCTCCAGAGCAAGGATTGATATTGATTGAATACAGACTGAACCATGTCAGTTTTCATTTTTTTCTTTCTTTTTCTTTTATTTGATTCTTCTTGTACAAAATGACTTATATGGAAATATTTTACATAATTAAACTAGTATAACCTATATCTGCTTTCTATCTCAGGGAGTAGGGAGGTGAGTGAGAAAGGAAGGGATAGAATTTGGAACTCTAAAATTTAAATTAAACTTTTTTTAATTGGGAAAAAGGAAATAAACCTACTTAAACCATTAAAATGTTCTTTGGAACTATCTTGGATCATTAAATTGATCAGAGCAACCAAGTCTTTGACAATTGATCGCCATTACAAAATTCCTTTTACTGTGTGCAATGATCACTTGGTTTTCCTTACCTTATTTGCATCAATTCATAAAGCTATTGCCATGTTTTTTTTTTCAGAAACCACTTTCCTTATCATTTCCCACAGCACAGCAGTACATCATAATCATATGCCATACCTTTTTAAGTCATTCTCCAATCAATGAACATCCCCTAGGATTCCACTATCAATATTTTTATACTTGTAAGTCCTTTTCTTTAGTCTCTTTGGACTACAGAACTAGTCATCTTATGTACCTTGTGTACTTACTTGGCATGTACAGTTTGACAGCACTTTGTGCATAGCTGAAAATTGTTTTCTAGAATTATTGGACTAGTTCACAATTCTACCAACAGTTCAATAGTATATCTATTTTCCCACATCCCTTAATAGCATTTGACATTTCAGATAGGAATAAGGTGGCACCTCAGAGTTGTTTTAATTTACCCTTTTCTAGTCAAGAGGATTTTATCCTATCAGTATAAATAGCTTATGTTCTTTTTCAGAAATTCTGTTCATATCATTCAACCATTTATCAACTGAAGAATGTTTATTTTTAAATAAAATTGACACAGTTCTTTGCTCATATATTTGAGAAAGGAGGTCTTTATGAGAGAACCTTGCTACATTTTTCTACATGATTTCATTGTCTTTGATGTCTTTTAGAATAATGTACTTTTCTTGATTATCTCTTTTAATTTAACCTAATTTTGCTTTTTCTTGAATTGAAATTATGATTGCTAGCTACCCTTGTCTTTCTTTTCACTTCAACTGTAGTACAGTAGATTCTATTCCAATTTATTTTAAGTCTGTGTGTTTCTGTTCCATTCATGTGTATTTAAAAAAAAAACATATTGTTAGATACCTGCTTCTAATCCATTTTGCTTTCTACTTCCAATTTATGGGTGAGGTCACCCCCATTCACATTCACATTTATGATTAATAACTATATATTTCCCTTTATCCCATTACCTTCTGGTTTTTCCTCTTTTGCTTTTTATCCTGTTTCTCTTCAAAAAGTCTATTTTGCTTCTAGTTGCAGTCTCTATTAATCTTCCCTCCTTTTTTTCATCATTTCTTCCTTATTCTTATCTACTTCCACTCCTATTTACCTATTGGGTAAGTTACATTTCTATACAAAACTGAGAGTGGGTGTCAATGTGGGTGTTCTTTCCTTTATGAACCAATTGAGTTGAGATTGAAATTCAAGGATTAGCAACCACCAACATCCCAATTTACCCCTCCATTATAAAAGTTCTTCCCTATACATTTACTTTATGTGAGAAAAATTTCCCTATTCTATCTCTCCATTCCTTTCCCCCTTCACCCAGTGAATCTCTTTCTCACACTATAATTTTTAGACTACTTCAAATAATTGATTCATACCCCATGATCTTTGTTCATGTAAACTCCTTTTAACTGTCCTAAAAATTATAAAAATCTTAGGAGCTCTATCATTCTCCCATATGCAAATATATATATTTAATTTATTGAGTTCCTTATGACTAATATTTCATGTTTACCTCTTTATACTTTTCTTGAGTCTTGTATCTGATCTTTTCATCAGGAATATTTGAAGTTCATTATTTCATTAAATATCTATTTTCCCCCAAAGGACTGCACTCAATTTTACTGACTAGATGACTCTAGGTTGTAATCTTAGTTACTTCATCTTCAGAATATCATATTCCAAGCTCTCCCCTCCTTTCTAATAGAGGCTACTAAATCTTGTGTCATTCTTATTGTGGTCCCATGACATTTAGATTTATTTTTGGATGCCTGAAGTATTTATTCCTTGAACTGACAACTCTAATATTTATCTATAATATGTCCAAAGTTTTCCAATTTTAGATTCTCTTTAAGGAGGTTATTGGCAGATCCTTTCAATTTTCACTTTACCTTTTATAATCTAAAATATTGGGACAGTTTTGCTTGATATGTAATATCATATTTTCTTGAAATATGATATATAGGTTTTTTCTTTGATATGGTTCTCAGTAGTCTGATAATCTTTAATTAATTTCTCAGTCTGTTTTCTAGGACAGTTATTTTTTGGACAAAATGTTTCACAGTTACTTCATCTTAATCTTTTAACTCTGTTTTATTGTTGCTTTTCATCTCATAGACATATTAGCTTTCATTTGCCCAATTTTAATTTTTAAGGAAATATATTTTCTTCAGCAGTTTTATAACTCTTTTTTTTCTGTTTGTTCAATTCTAGAGGCAGAGCTAAGATGGTGCAACAAAGGGAGGAACTCATCCTACCTCTCCAAATGCCTTAAAATAATGTCTCTAAAGAAATTTTACAGAATCAGGGACAGAGCCAAAATGGTGGAGAGGAGACATCTCTTTTTCTGAGCTCTTCCCATGACCCTCAAACTAACAGCAAATCCAGCCTCTGAACTAGTTTTGGAGTGACAGAACCCACGAATATTTGAAGTGTAACAAATTACCAGCAGAAGATAATTTCAAAGATCTCCAGAAAAGGTCTGTTTCAATCAGACATGGAGGGAGGTGGGACAAGTGTAGGCAGGCTGAGTACAGACACCAAGTGCAGGCAGTGAACAGTCCCAGGATGGTGTGAGTGCTGCACTGGAGAATTTCCCAAGAGGAATCTACTGCAGTATTGGATACTCTGTTCTAATTGCAAGACAGTAGATCAACAGACTAGTTATAAGACATCCAATACAAATACAAAAGGAAAATAGTGAGCCCCTAAATGCCAGAATTTCATAGGGCCTGGCCATACCCACCCAGCAAGTAAAAGTAGTCAGTACTGATCCAGGGCAGCCACTGCTGCTGTAGATGAAACTTGGACAATTTCCCCTTTGCCCTAAAAGTAGATTTCATTTTTTTTAAAAGAAAAATGAACAAAAAAGCAAAAAGAACTTCAACCATAGAGAGTTTTTATGGTTAAAGAGAAGAACCAATTCCAATCCTTGAGGTCATTATGAAGCCCCAAAGGGTCCCTCTTACAAGGCTCTCTCGGAAGAAATTAAAAATAATCTTAAAAGAGAGCTAGAAGAAAGATGGGGAAAGGAAATGAGAACATTGCAAGAGGGTTTGGAAAAGGAAACACAGAAATTGTCTGAAGAAAACTCCTTATAAAATCTCACAGTATCAGAACAACCAAAAAGATGGACTAGAACATTTTCCATTTGAAGGCGTCTAGGAAGGTCAGCAAAAAAGATCTATAACACCGGGCTGGGAGTCCAACATGGAGTTCGATGTGTTGTCCAGGTGCTGGTTGAGCCAGCACAGGTGGCCCCCACTTTAGCTCAACCTCTGAATCAGCAGCAGTGTTGGTGGCTTCCAGACCTTTCAGTCCAGAGAAACCAGAGAACTTGAAAGCTAAGCAGAAAAGGTCTGCAAAACTAGAATGGGAGCCCAGCATGTAATCTCAGATCAGGCTGAACTACATAACTGCAGGATGGTGAAGAAAAGAAAGCCTTAAAAGGAAAATTGGCCATTTGGGAAAGGAGGTTCAAAAGCTCACTGAGGAAAATATTTTCTTTAAATTAAAATTAAGCATATGGAAGCTAGCGACTTTATGAAAAACAAAATTTAACAAAGCAGAACTAAAAAAAAAAAAAAAAACAAAAAAAAATCCCCCAAAATGTGAAATATCTCATTGGAAAAACAACTGACCAGGAAAGATAGAGAATTTGGAAATTATTGGTCTACCTGAAAGTCATGATCAAAACAAAAAAAGCCTGGACATCATCTTTCAAGAAATTATCAAAGAAAACTGTCCTGATATTCTAGAACCAGAGAGTAAAACAGAAATGGAAAGAATCTACTGACCACCTTTTGAAAGAGATACCAAAATGTAAACTCTGAGGAATATTATAAGCAAATTCCAGGACATTCTATATTAAAAGACCAAAGAGCTTGGAATATGGTATTCTATTAGAGCTAGGATTACAACCAAGAATCATCTACCCGGCAAAACTGAACGAAAAAACCTCAAAGGAAAGGTGGTCATTCAATGAAATAGAGGATTTTTAAGCATTCATGATGAAAAGAGTACTGAACAATTGGAATGGGTTTGAATTATCTCATTGTTGAAGAGAGCCATGTCCATCACAATCGATCATCCTATAGTCTTATTGTTGCTGTGTATTATGGGCATCCATTCAGTTTCTAGTTCCTAGCCACTACAAAAAGGCCTGTCACAATCATCTTTGCACATGTGGGTCCCTTTCCCTTTTTTAAAAATCTCTTTGAGATGTGGTTTGTGATTCCCTTGAGAAACATGAGACCCCAAGATTTAGTCTTGCTTCCAGGCAGTGCTCTGTTGCTGAAAGGAGGACCACACCCTTTATTATCTCCTTTCAATACAAACTTAATTGCTGATGATAAGGTGTGGGGCGAATGGACTAAGGGCTTGAACTAGAGTGGGGGAAGGAGGCAAAGAGGAGGGGTCAGGTAATGAGAAGAGGCAAGACCAGGAGGAGGGATTAAGTGAGGGGCAAGGCTAGGAGGCCAGACTAGGAGAGTAGGGAAGATATAAGCAATACTGGTTGTAAGGGAAATAAGGAGACTATGATGAAGCCTGAATAAATAACTGCCATAATCTAAAAAAAAAAAAAAAAAAAAAAAAAAAGTAAAAGCCCAATAGAAACACTGATGGGTCAAAGGGTATGCACAGTTTGATAATTTTTTGAGCATAGTTCCAAACTGCTCTCCAGAATGGTTGGATCTATTCACAGTTCCACGAACAATGTATCAGTGTCCCAGTTTTCCCACATCCCCTCCAACATTTGTCATTATCTTTTCCTGTAATTTTAGCCAATCTGACAGGTGTGGAGTCAATCCTTTATTTTAACTTTATGTTTCAAGTGTTTTTGTATTTTTATTAAGAGATATCTAGGATTCTACTGCAGGCCCCAGAGAGTTGAATTTGAAGTTAGGAAAACCTAAGTTCAGATCCAGACTGAGACACTTAGTAGCTCCGTGACCCTGTGTAAGTTCATTTATGTTTGTTATCCTCATCAAGTGCATCCTGCCTCCCAAGGTGTGAGATAATATTTGTAAAGTATTTTGAAAATGTTAAAGCAGTATTTGAATATTAATTGTTAAACATGATGACAGAATAAAAATAAATAATATAGGGCAACAAGATCCCAGGACTTTAAAAAAAAAAAGAAAGAAAAAAAGTAGGGGATAAAAGTAAAAAAAAAAAAAAATGGAACCAAAAGCTTTGGATACCTTGGGGAAAGAAATCCCCTGAAGAATTAAGCAGAATCTAAAAGAATCGAGTGTTAAACATGTGGTTGTGAGGAAAGGTTTCTCATTGTGAATTTAAAAGCTATCATGTAAGCTTTCTTCATTTTAAAAAGTGTGGGGTAAAGAAATGAAAAGTATAAAAAAGGTAGACCTTGGTTTGTGGTGGAAGAAAAATCCTTAATGAAGTGAGGTAAATGATAATGGGGTAGTTAGGTGACAGAGTGAATAGAGTACCAGGCACAAAGTAAGGAAGATACATTCTCATGAATTTAAATCTGGTCTCAGGAACTTACCAGCCATGTGACCTGGACAAGTCACTTGATCCTATTTGCTTTAATTTCCCCATTTGTAAAATAAGCTGGAGAAGAAAAGAACAAATATCTTTGCCAAGAAAATCCCAAATGGAGTTGAAGAGGTAAATATGAAATAGATTTCAAAGAATATAAATTATCAAAGAATCATATATGAAAATAGAGTAATAGAGATTCAGTTACAATTCAATCTCAACCAATTCAATGAAATCAAATCAGCCATTCATCACAGGATATAAAGATTGCTATTTATTATGTGAATTAACAAGGGGAAAGAGAAGTTCCTTAGTGGAGCTCATAATTAACCAGGAGGAAGAAACCATTAAAGGGAAGATGTCATGAGGTGGAGAGAGAGTATCCCATATTGGCCTACTCCTAAAAAGGAGTTAGTAAAGATCTACATTATAAACAGATCTTTTATAGGAGAAATATAACTTTGGAGATTTCACACCATTAACATGGAAAATCTCAGAGGAAGAGGGGGAATAAAGAATGGGAATCACAATGTGTATTGATATGTTGGAATTATCTTGAAGATGATAACAAGATAGTCTGGGAAAGCCTGGATTTCCATCATAGTTATCTTAATGAAGCTAACAAGGCAGCCGGGGCATAATATGGCTGCCTCGGCTATGTAATCAGACAATCCAGGAGGCTAAATTCCTATTAAGGTTATGCTAACTAGACTGTCTCGGGAAAGTGACCTAATAAGAGTTGACAAAGGATCAGGATGGGATTCATATCAGAGTCACTAAGAGTAGAATATGACTGAACAACAGCAAAAAAATGAGTCTTTAAGTGAAAGTTTAAAAGGTTATTTAAGTATTCTAATATCACAGGCTATCATAATGGCACTCAAGTGAGACAAAAGATCAAGTTTTTATTTTCTTTTAAAGATGCTTTAAGAAAAAAAGGGAGGTACACAGAAGGAAAATAGGAGGAAAGAGATGAGAACTTTTTAATAGACATAATTGGGTTATACAAATAGAACTACAGGCAAACACAGAGGGAATAGTCATCACTTTTGTCTAAAATTGTCAAAAGATGTGAAAGCCCAAGAACACATGCATGCATGTGTACACACAAATATATACATACATGCATGAATTAACTCACAGGGAACGTGGGGGCAGAGAGACAGAGACAGAGGAGAGACAAAGACAGAAAGAACCCACCATAGCTGAGAGAGGAAGGGGACAAGGAAGAGATAAAGCACAGCTCTTTGGGCTAGCCATATTCAAAAACTAAAAGTATGCTTGTCAAAAATACTATTTTATGGCAAACATACAGGGTAAGTTCTCCCAAAGTGATCAGAAAAAGTTCAACAAGGAAACTGCCAAAGTCTCCCTCTTAAGAACTTCAGAATCACATGTATCACCTAGGAGACGCTGACGCAGGACTGCTCAGAATGGCTTGCCCTCACCAGAGAAGGGCCTGTCCTCTGAGCAAAGCAGAATTGAAATAGCTCAGAAGAAATGGGAGATGTGCAATGGGAGAGGATCCACCCTAAGTGTTCATAGGGACTATTTGTGCCTGACCAGTGGCAGAGCATTCCGAGCCCGTGCTGGTCTGATCAATCATAGTCAGACAAACTGTAAATCGACTCTAACATAGCAACATCATTTTGGGCCTCTTTGAGAATGAAGGACAAGAGCCAACCAACCTCCTCAACAGGGATATAGCTATCAAAAAGAAAAGGAGAGGAATAAGGATGATAGATTTAGGGAGGGATTAGTCTAAAACCAAACAAGCTCTGAGTTTGGGGAGAGGATATTAGAGAAAAGATTAAAGGGAAAAAGAAAAGAAAAACAAAATCTGTGGTGAGTTAGCATTATAGAGAAGAAAAATCATAAGAAAAATGTGCAAAGGGAAGTAATTAATTATATAATGATGACAGTGAGATGTACTCACCCATGAAACAGAAGATGTAAGCAAATGAATGACACACACACACTCATACATACATATATTTATTTATATATGTATACATGTGCATATATTTGCATATATACATATGCATATATTTATATATATGTATTATGTATATATGCATATGTATATGCATATATATATGTATATATATAACTTGCTTGTTTTTTAATGAGTGACTCCAAGGCCAAGAAAATTGATGGTCAAGTCTTTGTTCTAATACCTTCTGCATAGGTCTGAGGATAGCACTTAACTTCTCTGTTCTATAGGCAGTTCTCTAAAAAGAAAAATTAAGGGGCAGCTAGGTAGCGCAATGGATGGAGCACCAACCCTGAAGTCAGGAAGACCTAAGTTCAAATCTGGTCTCAGACACTTAACACTTTCTAGCTGTGTGACCTTGGGCAAGTCACTTGACCCCAATTGCCTCTGCCAAAAAAAAAAAAAAATAGAAAATGAATCCAAGGTCTCAACTAGCATCATGAGAGAATGAAGACACTCATCTTGGAACTCCCAATTGCAATGAAATCACTGTCTCTCATCCCAATTCCTAGAACATGTGCTTAACAATGCTTTGATTGATTAGAGATGGAGTCAGCAAGACCTCAGTTTGAATCCTTTCCAAATTTAAAATTCTTGAATTCAGGGAATCATTTATGGGATGTATAGTCATGAGCTGGTCACATAATCACTTACCTGATAAATGGATATAACACTACCTGTGGCAGGACTCACCTCACAGGTTTACTGTGAGATGCAAACAAGACAGTAACTATAACATACTTTAGAAAACTTTAAAGTACTGTATACATTTTCATTCTAGATACATAAGGAATATACAATGAAAGTTATATTATAATTAGTCTGTTTAATGCCAACTGTTTATAAATAATTAGGAATCTCTAACTTTCATTAGGGAAGGAAAGTTCTTTTTTATCCTGATTAAGGACACATTCCCTTACTCTGCTTTACCCTGTTAGCACTAAGGTGTGTGTGTGTGTGTGTGTGTGTGTGTGTGTGTGTGTGTGTGTGTG
>JAJPUD010001246.1:362178-423280 GCA_023553655.1 Myrmecobius fasciatus
TGTGTGTGTGTGTGTGTGTGTGTGTGTGTGTGTGTGTGTGTGTGTGTCTGTGTATCTGTGTATGTGTGTGTGTGTGTGTGTGTGTACACATATATACATCCATGCATATCTGGATGTCTTTACACGTCTGTTTGTGTGGGTGCTGTTTCCTTGTACTGGTATTGGTCTAGCATGAATGAGATATCACTGTTTTATGCTGTTCTAAATCTGAGCCTAATTGCAGACCTTATTTTCAAGGCATCTGCTGACAACCAAAGGGTGATCTTAATGCTGTTTCTTACTTAGCAAGATGGTTCCCTGAACCTTCCAGGTAGAACATAGTTCTGGCGGTGGATGGTATGTTGGCAGTATCTGGTGTGTCTTTAGCTCTGGCGCAGCACGTGTGAAATAGCAGTTAGTGGTCAATTGTATCGATGCTCACTCAGCAGCAGGTACTAATAGCCCAGAATTGGTACTGTGTGCTTAAATGATTGTTCATACATCTGCAAAAGGGATTTTCCTCACATATTAAAGTATTGTTAATAGCCAATGAAGCAATCTTCATTGGTTCAGCAGAGCTTCAGGAGAAACAATTATAAAATGACTTGAAAAGTTAGACATTGTTCTGAAAAAGAAAGCCCTGGATCTAGTCAGGAAGCCCTGGGTACCAGTACCATCTCAGAAACAGTCAATGTGTGACTATAGTCAAGGGGGTACATGAAACTGGAATTTAGTTTCTTCCTCTTCAGAGTGAGGACAATAATACTTATATCTGGCTTATATACTTATATCAGAGTGGTGCTATTGTCAAGGAAATCTTTAAATCTTAAAGGACTTTAAAAAGAAACTGTCAGGGAATGGTCTTGCACTGTGAGGCCAAGGTGCCAGCTTCTTTATGCTCTCATTGTTACGAGTTTCAGCCTTAATTACCCCCTTTGCTAAGCAAGTAAGACTTTCCCTTTGTTCCTGTTCACTAGCTACCAAATCAATGGGGAGTAGATACTAAAAAAAACTATCCTGAGCAGATCTACTGCAAATATATTTATAATTTTAACTGGGTCCTCCCTACTACAAGGCAATTCTTTATACCACTCTGGTTGACTTATTATTCCTGTCATCACAGCAGCTTTTCCATATCCTTTTATCTCTCCTCCCAGATCCAGTGGTTCTCATCCCTTTCTCTCCTCAGTTGAAAATCTGGACTTATATTTTATTGAAAAAAATTAAGGTTATTTACTTAGAATTTGCTTCTTCTTTCCCCTTCTCCTCAACTCACTTTTCCCATATGTCTTCTACCACTGTTACCACCTTCTTTCCTTTTTCCTATAAGGAGATGCCAAAGGTAAAACCTTCTACATTTGCAAATTACCTAATTTTCTACCATCTACTCCATGAGACTGATCTATCATCCCTACTCACTTATTTTCCTTCTGTCCATGTTTATTGCCTCCAGTCTCTTACCTTCATTTTTTTGTTTCTTTCTGCTTCAAGTACATTTTTATTAACAATATATTGTAGAATCTGGTTTTGATGCACTCTTTTCTCAGACTTCATTTTATAGGAAAGTCCATCCCATTCACATTCAGTTATGATTACCAAATATGTATCTCTCTCCATTCAATTTTTCTTCCTCTTTGTCCTCTCTCTCCTTTCACCCTTTTCCTTTTATATAGTGCTTTCCTTCTGTCTACCACCTCCCACAGTCTGCCCTCTTTTCTTTCAGTCCCCCCCAACATACCAACATTTTATTTAATCTCCTGCCTTCCTGCATTTTTTCAAGTAATATAGATTTCTATATTCAATCAATGGTGTCTATCATTTCCTTTTTGAACCAATACTGAGGAGAGTAAGGCTGAAGTGATGTCCATTGCCCAGCCTCCCATCTTTTCCTCCATTGTAATTTCACATGAAGTAATATATCCATTCTATCTTTCTCTTCCTTCTGCACCCAGTGAATTTCTCTTTCTGATCCATTAATCCCTGAAATTCATTTCATAACTAGACCTTCTACCTATGTATATTCTTCTTAACTGTGCTATTAGTGATATAATTTTCAAGTATCACAATTATCATCTTTCCATCTAAGAAAGAATTCTGCTCCACTGAATCCCTTATGTTTAATTCTCCTTTTTTGTCCTTTTATATTTCTTTTGGGTCAACATTGGAGATAATTTTTTGTTCAATTTTGTTCTTCTTATGAAACTTGAAATCCTTCCATTTCTTTGAATGATCATCTTTGTCTTTGAAGTATTCTGCTTAATAGGTAGGTGATTCTAGCTCCATTGTCTTCTGGAACATCATTCCTTCATTCCTTTTATGCTGTAGCTGCTAAATCCTGTTCAATCCTGATTGTGAATCCCCAAAATTTCAATTCCCCCCTAACCATTTGCAATATTTTTTTCCATTTATGTAGTTATGTAATTTGATTATGATATTTCTTAGACCTTTTTTGAGCGGGTCTCTTTTCCCTAAAGGTGGGTTCTTTCAGTAACTATTTTGCTCTCTTCTTCCAGGATATCAGGGTTGTACTTTCTTGAAATATGCTGTCTAGGGACTTCTTTTGATTCAGATTTCCAGGTAGCCCAATTATTCTGACATTGTCTTTCCTGGATGTTTTCCAGGTCAGCTTTTCCAATGAGTTATTTTAGATTTTCTTTTTTTTTTCATTCTTTTGAATTTATTTGATAGATTCTTGATGTCTCATACAGTTAATAGTTTCCACTTGCCTAATTTTTAGGGAGTTGCTTTCCTCAGTTGTTTTTTGTATTTCTTTTTTTTTTCATTTCTTAAATTTCACATTTAAAAGAGTTGTTTTATTTTCCCAAACTGTTTATTCTTTTTTTAAATGTAATTTTCTTTCATCACTCTCATTTCTTTTCCCAGTTTTTCTTTTATATCTTCTATATGATTTCTAAGCATCTTTTTAAACTCTTTCATGAATTCTTTCTGGGACTGTTATCACTCACCATTTTTTAAAAAAGATTTTATGGATAGGTGTTTGACATTGTTGTACTCTTCTGAGTTAGTGTCTTGATCTTCCCTGGCATTATTTTGCTAATCTTTCTTTGGCCTTTTTCATTTCTTTTAAATTTAAGCTCTGCTTCTATAGTAGAAAGAGCACTGTCAGGCTTCTTGTGCCAGGGGCTATAGGCTCTGTCTACTTACCTGGTGTTTCACTTATCTTACCCCTAAGACCCATAGAGGACCTCATCTGGTGCTGTATTGAGGAAGTGGCATGGGGGTGTCTATCTAGTATTGCTAGTAGTTGTAGGGAAGAGTAATAGCTTACCTTGTGCTAAGCTGGATCCTAGTGATGGTGCCTTACATATGCTTAGGAGTTCTGCCTCCTTGGATGCTTGCCTATTTACTCAGGTTATACTAAAGCCTGGGCATGAGGGGTGGGGGAGAGGAGCTGTGCTGATGGCTGCCATTTTGCTTAGATACTTGTAAGGTTGGAGTCTGTTTGTTTGCCTGGGGCTTTCTTTCTTTTTTTATTTTATTTTTTTTATTAATACTTTTTATTTGCAAAACATATGTATGGGTAATTCCTAAACATTAACCCTTACAAAGCTTTCTGTTACAAATTTCCCCTCCCTACAACCCACCCCTCCCCTAGATAGCAGGATATCCACTACATGATAATTATGTTAGAATACTTAAATCGAATATATGTATAGTTATTGCCACATATCATTTTTTTTTTGTTCAGGAGAAATCGTATCTATAAGAAAGAATAATCCGATAAAGGAAATGCAATGCAATCAAACATCAATAGAGAACATGAAAATGTTATGTTGTGGTCCACATTTCACATCCCTCTCTCTGGGTGTATATGGCCTTCTTCACTGAACAATTGGAATTGGTTTGAAGCATTTCATTGTTGAAGAGAGTCATGTCCCTTAGAACTGATCCTCATATGGTACTGTTGTTGTCCTGTACAATGATCTCCTGGTTCTGCTCATCTCACTCAGCATCAGTTCATGCAAGTCTCTCCAGGCCTCTCTGAAATCGTCCTGCTGGTCGTTTCTTACAGAGCAATAATATTCCATAACATTCATATACATAACTTATTCAGCCACTCTCCAATTGATGGGCATCCCTTCAGTTTCCAGTTTCTAGCCAATACAAAAAGAGCTGCCACAAACATTCTTGCACATGTGGGGCCCTTTCCTTCTTTTATGATTTCTTTGGGATATAAGCCCAATAGAAACACTGCTGGGTCAAAGGGGATGCATAGTTTGATAACTTTTTTTTTTTACTTTTATTTTATTTGCATAACATATGTGTGGGTAATTCTTCAACAATAACCCTTACATAGCTTTCCGTTACAAATTTTTCCCCCCAACTCCCCACCCCTCCCTAGATGGCAGGATATCCACTACATGTTAATTATGTTAAAATATTGGCAAATCGAATATATGTATACATATTTTCAAACTTATCATTGTTGTGCAAGAAAAATCTTATCTACACAAACGATATATCAGATAAAGGAAACACAATGTAAGCAACATAGTTTGATAACTTTTTGAGCATAGCTCCAAATTGCTCTCCAGAATGGTTGGATCCGTTCACAGCTCCACCAACAATGCATCAGTGCCCCCGTCTTCCCACATCCCCTCCAACATTCGTCATTATCATTTCCTGTCATTTTAGCCAATCTGACAGGTGTGTAGTGGTACCTCAGAGTTGTCTTAATTTGCATTTCTCTGATCAATAGTGATTTGGAGCACCTTTTCATATGATTATAAATAGTTTTAATTTCATCATCTGAAAATTGTTCATATCCTTTGACCATTTATCGATTGGAGAATGGCTTGAATTCTTATAAATATGAGACAATTCTCTATATATTTTAGAAATGAGACCTTTATCAGAACCCTTAAACGTAAAGATGATTTCCCAATTTGATGCTTCCCTCCTAATCTTGTCTGCATTAGTGCCTGGGGCTTTATTAAAGCATGGGGAGGTTCTCTGAGCTGGAGCCTATCCATTCCTGTAACTATGCTGAGACATGTAAGAAGTCCTAGTGTTGGTATTTGCCTACTCCAATCCCTGGGAGTTTAGTATATCCAGCTGGCTTGCTGAGGTAGGGTTTGCTACTGCCTTTCTGGGATGCTTCCTTTCTTTTTTTTCTTTTTTTTATTTTTATATGAGTGAGACAGATCATTCTTGTCAATCTTCCAAATGTCCTGGATTAAAAGATCATTTCACTCCATCTTTTTGCTTGTTCTGCTGGATTTGTTTGGGGGCACTATTTTATGGTTGTTTTGAAGTGAATATGGGAGAGTTATGGCAATTTATTGCTTATTCAACCATCTTGGCTACTGGAAGATATTTTATCTTTATGAGTCCAGAATTCTCTTTTTCCTTTTCACTGCTTACTGGTTTCCCTCAATTTTTGAATAAAGCCTCATCTTTAAAGGGTAGCCTTTCCTTGACCCTCCCTTTACTTTTAATCCTTTCCCTTTGTTGATTATCTCTAATTTATCCTACCCATGGCTTATTTGTACAGAGTTGCTTAAATATTGTTTCCCCATTAGCCTTTGAGTTTTTTGAGAACAAGAACTCTTTGCATTTTTTTTCCTTTTATATATTCCGTGTATAACACAATGCCTGCCACATAGTGGACTCTTAATCTTTATTGACAGATTGCCTTAGCAGAACAAGGTTCTGTCCTTGGTTCTGAAAAGCCCATTACTGAAATAAACAACCCTGAAACTTTGAGGCAATTATATTCTTCAGGAAAGAAACAATTGGGCACTTTAATGCCCAAATGACATCAGCCCAGCCAGCTGTTCCATCTCATAGAGGCTTAAGGAAATCTACCTTTCACCTCATTCCTTTCTATATGTTTCCATGTGCCATGTGGACACATAATGGGTATGTGTAACCTGAGTTTGTTGACTAATGTGCTTGGTTTGCAATCAGCCCCATCCCATTCTGTGTCTGTGCGGCCTCATTACCACCTGCAGAGCCATGGGCCTCAGCACTTATGCTTTCAGCCCCTTTTCACACACATTCAGAGATTTGTGTTAAGAACAGCTAATTTCTTCTAATGCTTTTCCCAAGTTGCCTGTCTCTACCAAACTTCCTGCTGGGCCCATAGCACTTAGCAATGATGCTGCCTGCTCCCACCCGCCTGTGCTGCACTCCGGAAACTCAGACAAGTATTGTCAAAAAGAGGCCTTGGTGAATTGGTAATGTCAAACATTTTAATGTAGCAGGAAATAAAGGAAAGTAAAAGAAAACAAAATGGGAAGCCAACCAGTATCCCAGATAGGCAACAGAGCATGGGTCCATGGAACCAAAATATACAATTAGGAGGAGTATTCTTTATATTCCAGGAATACTCGTAAATAGTAAAGTATAACCAGCCACGTTCTAATTATCCTGGGTGCGCTGAATGGATGGGATGGTGGGGAATAAATTCACTAGATGTGTCTCTTAAACAGTTCATTGAGAGCAGTGTGGCCTAAGTTTTCCCAAGGTTTTGAGCATCCCTATGAAGAAAGCAAACTAGCTGTCACATAGAAGTAGGTTGTGTTTCAATCTCCTCTCAATTTGGCGGAAGGAGGTGTGATTGCCATGCTTATATATTCTTTTTACTTTTATAGTTGCATTCATTGGAAGAAGGCTGCTTTCAGCTTAATAGAAATAACAAAAAGAAACCTGCTGAGGGAAAGTGATGGCCTCCCTTTTGGTAGATCAAGTTTGTCATAGCAGCATGCATGTTAACAGGACGGGGAGACCTGAGAATAAAAAGGAAAAAGGGCCAGATTTAATCAAGCCACTCTGCCCTATCCCATCTACCAGAAGGCATCTGAGAGGAAGTCATAGGCCACATTTTCCTCTCTATTCAGGTAGGGGACAAGAATGTGATGCTTCCCTTATGTCCCAGTTCCCTGATAAGAGAATAGACTTGGGATTTCTTCATATATCTACCTTTTTCTCTAATAGTTCAGGCCTTATTCCTATGGTGAACTATTATATAGTCTGATAAGTTGTCCAATGGAACCCAGTCTTTTCTTTCCCCTCTATAGCTAATCATACCATTGCCACAATCACTTTCATAAAGTTTGCCATATAATTCACCTAGTCACAAAGCTTCACTGGTTCCATATGACCTGTAGGGTAAAATACAAACTCACTGGTTTATCCTTGAAAGCCCCCCACAATCAAGCTCTTCTCTATATGCATCATATTTTTAACATGAATTAGACAACTGCTGAACTTGATGAGCTCCTCTACAGTCAGTAAGAATTCCCACAAGTCATCCCATTTACCTAAGAGATATCATCTCATCTTTCTTCAGAAAACCTTCTTTCCTTTGAGATCCAAGCCACATATCATCTACTCTATGAAGCCTTCCTTTATCATCCCAGCAGTCAACACTCTCTCTGAAATATTTCCCTAAAGAATCTTGAGCTCCTCTTGCTGCAAAGCCATAAGACTTGAAGTGTGCTGATATGGATACATACTCTATTCCACATCTGAATGAAACCCATTCCAGGGAAAGGATGATGTCATGGTTTGTCTGGTTCATCCCAGACCATATCCCAATGTGGAATACATAATAGATGCTTGATAAATCTTTGCAGTATTGGATTTTTGAATGGGATATCACCAGTCTATTCACATGACTCCATGTACTCAGACATATTGACTTTGGAAGCAATCTTCTTTCAACCTCAAGCCTCCTGATGGTGGCTTAGGCCTTTTGCAGACTAGAAAAATCAACAAAATACACATGCAAGGAAAACAGGGAGGTGTGAACATCTCTCCTTCATGTCTCACAATCTATTAAACATTACTTACAGAATCCCTGAGTTCTAGCACACATTTTTCTATTTTATATGATTTCAGAAAGAAAGCCCAACTTTTTTGGGGGGGATGGTGTTATTTTGGTATGCTTTTGACATCTGTGTCAACAGTTCCAAGGAATCTCTATTATACAAAGTGAGTATTAATCTGTCTCCTTGAACCTTTGTCTATGGGAGAAATGAGCCTCAAGATTCTTTTTTGGAAGGAAGTTGAATAGAAATTCCCTTTGATGAGAGGTCTGTCAATGATGCAGCTTCTCTCTTCATTCTTCGATTAGTTCCTTTCCTTTCAGATACTAAAGTTGTTGCCTTTTAAGTCTTTCATCTAGATTTCTAACAACTTACACCATTCATTTTGAAGTTTTGAAGAATGATATTACATACGTTCAAGAAGACAAAGGCTACAGTGCCCGTGTGAATTATTTATGTCCACCCTTCTCCCAGGGATGCCCCCAGGAATTTTCTGTCTGTTCTGTGTCCAAATGAGGAATTGAAAAAATGATTTCTCAGGTCAATTCAATGAGTTAAGAGGGAAAAGAGACTTTCTTTGATGTTTTCTAGTTTTCTTCCTTAGGGTAGGTTTAGAAATACTCATTGACAACATGCTGAAAGGCCCAGGTATAAGCAGTAATCAGTAAGAGATGTGCTGGGTATTCAGGGAGGACTACCAGCTCTGGTACGAGGTTTGCCAAAGTCCTTTTCAGGATTGCTTATCAACCTTTGGTGTTCACCTGATTTACTAAATGCTCAGCTTTGGCTCAAAAACCTGTAGCATGCACAGGAACCACACCGTGGTAAAACTATCTTAACGTTGGATTAACTCAGAGTGGGGGTAGTCAATAGGCCTCCAACCTGTTGGTGAGATTGGAAAAGGTTTACACTGGGCATGTGAAGACTTCCTCCAGTAGAATAGAAAAATGACAATAATTGTCCCCCCCACCCCCGCAACTGACATGAAGGCAGCTTAAACAGGTCCTGGAACTTGATTAGACCTCAAAGATGCCAAGATCATCCATTGTATCCTGGGCTATCACCAGTCACCTGGACTTTTGCCTGGCCACTGGACTTCAATGACATTGGCCCACTTAAGTCTATTTCATGTGTAAGTCAACACATAATTCCATGATATCCTTGGTCCTCTTCAAAAATGAAAGACCAATGACAACAATAAACAGGATTGAGGATGAGAATAATTCTGGGAGTCTTTTATTGTTATTGGGTGTGAATGGGTCAGTTTGTACTTCCGTGATGCACACCTTTAGATTTTATATATCAGAGGACATCTTCAATGGCTAGAGACAAGATCTTTCCCTTTTCAGAAGAAAGATGATAAGACAGAAGATCCAAAAGCTGAGTGAATTGGTTGCCAAGTATATGTACAACATCATCCCGAAACCGTAAATAATGTCACATAACAGGTATGTCAAGGAGAGGTCAGAGAGGCTAGAGGAACAGACCTAGAATTTGAATACAAAAAAAGTATTTTTCCTACCTCTATTCCTTTCTTTTTTCTCTCTCTGCCTTCTTTTCTTCCTTCCTTTTTTTCCTTTCCTCTTTCTCTCTTTTCTCCCTCCTTTTTCTCTCTCCCTCCCCCTTTCTCTCTTTGTCTCTGTGTCTCTCTGTGTGACTCTATTTCTGTCTCTGTCTTTCTCTCTCTCTCTGTCTCTGTCTCTCTCTCTGTCTCTTTGTCTCTCTGTCTCTCTCTTTTTCTCTTCCCCCTCCTCCTCCTTATTGACATCTTTTCAAAAATAACTAAGGAAGTACTCAGGAGTATCACTTAGTATCTTATTTTTACTACTACAATTAATACTGATTATTTAGGTCCTGGGCAACTTTTTTATAGCCTGGCATTTCTTTTGCTGCAATGAATTAATTCTGCCTAGAGGGATTGGTCATAATAGGATTATATGACAGTGGCATCCAAAGACAAACATATTATCAATAAAACTTATATTATGCTTGGTTGTGAGTGGGAATATACCCTAGTTCTACTGTAGTTCTCTGGCTGTGTTGGGGAAGAAAAGAAAAATGAAGGAAAGAACTAAGACAGTAATCTTCATTCCAAGCACTCACAACCGAACATAAAAAGGAAAATATAGTTCCTAAAATGTCCTATCCCAGGCCTGGGCCACTGGCTCAGTTTGTCCACTGTTATGTATGTGAGAAATAATGATAGATGGGAAGAAAACTAATGGAAGAGCTGAGTTTTGCATCATTCCTCACCTGGCTATGTCAGTATTACAACTTGTTCTTGACCTATTCCTGTCCTATCATTGGCAAGCTTCCTTCTATTTCTGCACCTAAAGCATGATCTGTACCCTCCTCAGCAGCTCCCTCTAGTCTTGGTTTCTTGTTGCTGCTGGCTGCTGCTGCTCTAAGATATGTATGTATGAAAATTTGAGGACCTGGGAATATCCTCTCCTAATTTCTCTCTCAAAGAATTTTTCTTCTTTCACACAGTCATCTTTCTTGATCTACCCCTTGTTGCATTCAAATCATATTCTTGTTTCAAAGACACAGCTATATTGTAATAGTTTCGCTGTTGCTGCCATTAATGGGGAATAATCATGTTGGGGATACACATACTATTAAGTTTATTTTACAAAGGAGAAAAATGAAGCCCCCAAAGTATACACTACTGTGCCTCTTGATGCAATATTGGTTTCAGGGAAGACTTTTGAGGCTATCAAAGTATCAGTACACAGAAAGGTTGTTGGTTGGCTGAGAGAGTAAACAGAGCAGCTGAGTCCCAGAGTGGGACACAGTCAACCTGGAAAATATAAAAGTTACAAGCGTAGAAAGACAAAAAAGGATGTCTAGGACAACTTGCAGATGAAAAAAGTATAAAAGGGCCTCCTTTCAAAAGAGTAATACTGATATTGAATGTCTACACACTATGATATATAGTTGTTAAGCTAGTCGGTGTTGGTTGTTCACTTCATTATAATTGAGGGAAATTTGAAGTCAAATAAAATATAGCATAATAGGAAATTATTGTCATGTTAAACTGAAAAGGAATGAGAGAAGGAAGGGGAAAAAGGAGGAAAATGAGGAGGAAGAGAGGAAGAAAAGGAGGAAGAGAAAGAGGAGGATGAGCAGGGAGAAAGGTAAAGAGAAGGGAATGATTGAGAATAAAAGCTCCCTGGATAGGATAAAAAGGGATAGGACATATGAAACAATAAGTAGTTTGTCTTTAACAAGGAGAAAAGCCAGGTTTTCATTAGAGTCTGAAACAAAGGAATAGAGATGAGGAAATGATGGAAAGAAGTTTTGAGATATGGAAAAATCAAAAGGGGAAAAACAAGTGATATTTTCTAAATTACTTAGGAAGCAAAGTCTTCAATTGAGAGGGCAGAATAGGAGGGAGGGAGAAAGAGGTTCCTTAGTTCTTAAGTCTGAAATGTCTTTTTCTTCACAGCTCTGCCATCTGAAATTATTTCTTTCTTTCAGGACTCTCCTTAAATGTCACTTTTTTCATTAATCTTCTCAAGAAATAGTTCCTTCCTTCTTCAAATTTTCATAGCAATTCATCTTCATGCTATACTTGTACGAGTGTTAAGGAAGCACCAGGAGTTCAGCTGGGAAGGATGCCAAGCTCTTTTCTGTGTTCCTACTTCATGTTTGGTGCCCACCTGATCCAATAACTCTCACCTGTATAAGGGTAGCATGTATAGGGGACACAGGCAGGTAAAACTGTCTTGGTAGATGGGCTAAATCAGATTGAGAATAACTAACAGTCCTCAAGTATGTCAGGGAATTAGAGATATTTATCCCCCTAGTAGAATGGGAAGATGAGAACAATTTGTTCCAATGACCATGAAGGTGGCTAAAGCAGACATTGTGTAGCATTTAATAGAGATTGGTCAAACAGCAAAGATGCTAAAATGTCCACTGCTTCCCAGGCCATTGCCCGCCATCCTAACTTTTGTGTTAAAGTTGAACTTCAATGACTCTAGAAGAGAGAATAAAGCTGATGACTTTGTGTAACTCTGTTTCATTTAAATCCAATTAAATCAATAAGTCAAGACATTATCCCATCCTGTCATTGGTGCTCTTCGAAAATGAAAAATCATCAACATTCTTCAATCACAGTTTCTTTGGGTTTATAACAAATTATAAAAATATCTCAACTCCCAAGAAAGTTAAGATTCTTTGATGAGAGGGATCATGGGAAATTTTTCTTTCCCTTAGCAGCAAGCACATTTTCCCCATGTGGTAGTTATGCAATGAAGTTTCTCTTTTTCCATAGGTTTATAAAAATAATGTTCAATTGAAGGAAAATTTGAAGAACTAAAAGTAACAATAGGTGTCTAATTTTTGATTTTTCTAGATTTTAGTAAAAATTTTCATCTTAAGGCTTCCTTGTATTAATTTTTTCAAGTTGATAAAATGGTTCAGAATTCACAACAGCATGCCATCAAAAAGCCTTTATAGCTATGTTTCTCTTCCCATTAACTATCTCTTCCTATAGGTACAACTGTTTAACTGAGGAAAATTACTTCTTAATATATCCCAAAGAGGTCTTTGAATAAATTTTCCCTTTTTATGTTAAAATCAAAGAGAAAAAAAAAACACCCTATGAAGCAATACATGTGTAAAAAGGTTCTGAAGAATTCTTCACAAAGGAAGTCACTCACAGAGAAATGGTCAAGGACCATTCACCTGCATTTAAGTCACTTGTTACCTTTATGTTCATTGTCTTGCCCATAGTAATGGAGGAGAATAAAATATGTTTTAAATGTTAGGATAAGTGTGAATTTCTAAAGTTAATTGGGGAATAGTAGTTGTTAAATGCAATCATCCAAGAGGAGCTAGCAAGAAAAAAATTTTTTTTTTGTTTTTTTATTTTTTTTATTTTTTTTTATTTTTTTTTATTTTTTTATTTTTTTTATTTTAAATTTTTATTTTATTTGCATAACATATGTGTGGGTAATTCTTCAACAATAACCCTTACATAGCTTTCCGTTACAAATTTTTCCCCCCAACTCCCCACCCCTCCCCTAGATGGCAGGATATCCACTACATGTTAATTATGTTAGAATATTGGCAAATCGAATATATGTATACATATTTCCAAACTTATCATTGGTGTGCAAGAAAAATCTTATCTACACAAATGATATATCAGATAAAGGAAACACAATGTAAGCAAACATCAATCAAGGAGTATGAGAATGTTATGTTGTGGTCCACATTTCGCATCCCTCTCTCTGGGTGTATATGGCTTTCTTCAGTGAACAATTGGAGGTGGTTTGAAACATTTCATTGTTGAAGAGAGCCATGTCCATCAGAATTGATCGTCATATAGTACTGTTGTTGCCGTGTATAATGATCTCCTGGTTCTGCTCATTTCACTCAGCATCAGTTCATGTAAGTCTCTCCAGGCCTCTCTGAAATCATCTTGCTGGTCATTTCTTACAGAACAATAATATTCCATAACATTCATATACCATAATTTATTCAGCCATTCTCCAATTGAAGGGCATCTATTCAATTTCCAGTTTCTAGCCACTACAAAAAGGGCTGCCACAAACATTCTTAGCAAGAAAAATTTGAAACCAATTTCCAAACAGCAGTTCTAACTGTGTCCCTATTCAGATATACTTAGTTAAACATTAAGACAAGAGGAGTCTTTGAGACATAGCACATTTCCCAGGATACTGGTCTAATAGTCTTAGCCTAATATATTGTTGAATCACACATGTGATGGAGTCTAGGAAAAAATTCTAATAGTATAATGCTGAATGCCTCTGTATCCCTCCTGCACATTTCTTCCCTCCTTCCATTTCCTCTCCTTTGCAGGAGTTGTCTCCCATATCTTGCCATTCTCCATTTGTCATTTCCATGTGATAATATCCCTAGCTTGCTTCAAAACATATCTCAGTAGGCACTCCCTACAAGACACTTCGTGACTCCCTCCCTTTCTCCCCTCTTCTTGCCATTTTCTTCACCTTAAAATTACCTTGGGTTTATTCCACCTATGCTTCACATACACTTAGAATTAACTAGGTGATGCAGTGAATAAAGTGTAGAAATCGGAATCAGAAAGGTAGGGGTTAGAATCTTGCTTCCCAGCTAGATGACGCTGAACAAATCACTTAGTCTCTTTCAGAATAAATTTTCTTGTATATGAAATAGGGAAACCAATAAAAACATCCCAAGGTTGTTGTAAGGCTCAAATGAGAACACATATGTACATAAACACTTTGCTAAACTTAAAGGGTGACAGAAATACAAGTATGAAAAAACCAAACCTATTATGTGCATATTCTTTCTCCTAAGGAGAATCAAATCTCCTAAAAGTCAGGGACTGTTCCCCTTTTGGACTTTGTGTCCCCAGTGCCTGGAAATCCTGGTATGACATACTTTCCAGAAATGTTTCTTGAATTGACATCTTAAAAGTTATATATGGAAAGCAGTCCTAATACAAAACGTACAGAAAAGAGAAAGGATTTTTGAGTCCACATTAATTTCTAACTAAAAGTTACCTCCTATCTCTCCTCCCAAGTTTTCTATTGAAACCAAAGCCCATTCTGTATATATAGAACAATAAAGTGTTCAGGGCAGCACTTAAAATGATTTTCCTTTGTTCTGGCTCAGAAACCTTTCTATTCCTCTCCCAAGCATCGACCGAAGAAATCCTCCCCAAAAGTCATTTTTAAATCGGTTTTGATTGCCACTTCTATCTGAAACCCATTTTCTTTCAGCACATAGGAGAAAACTAACCTTTAAAAAAGAAAAGACAAAAAAAAAGAATTTCTCTGTATTGGGGTGAGGTGGGGGTGCTGTTGGCAAAGCCCTGTCTCTTTTTTATTCATTAGATGTCATATACTGATCAAAATAAATGAATCAATTATTCAATCAATATTATTTTCCCATCCTCCTTCAAATTCCCTCTTGAGCCATAGGAATTTATGATACTGAAGGATAGAGGGAATATAAAAACTCCCAATTTTCATCTCAATCATTTTGTTTCTGTCTTTCAGATACCCTTCAGCTACGGCAGGGAAGTTTTTCTCAGAACTTCATTTTGAAATAAACTCTTATTTCTGAAGGCAACATCAGTTCATCCTTCAAATTTTCTGTCTTCCAGGAACTTTTGCTCTGCTTCTGCTCATTGATGATGGGACATTTGGGGATTTAATGGCTCCAGTTTCAACTCATGCAAAGTGGAGGCCATAGCAAAATGGAGTCATAGTGAAAGTGAGTAGATAGTGGAGATCCTGAAGCTTGAATCATTAGGATAATTAATAGTTTCTCTGTCCTGAGACTCCTTAAGCTTGTATGCTAGAATTTACTATCTTGAAGCCCCTCTCTCATTTTTAGGAAACTGGTACCTTATATAGCTTGACAGGATTTGTCATTCATGTCCAATCAGAAGCTGTGTTACTGGAGATGTGCAGACTTCTATAATCACCTAGTCAGTCAATTCAAAACACAAACTTTCCTATGACAGTGGAATGACTCATCTGCTCTTCCTTTAGGTTCAAAGTTTCTCTCTTCCTAAGGTGGATTTTTTTTTTTTTGAAGGAGCAGAAACTGAGAATGAGTGAGGGTTGACTTTGAATCATGGCTCTGATGCTAGCTAATTTTGGCAACCTTGAACTTAGTTTCTCTCACTGAGTTTTTCCTTCTATAAAATGGGACTAATAATATCTGTTTCCTTACGTTATAGGGTTGATAGGATCAAAGAAAATAATGAAAATAAATTATTTCACAGATTCCAAGGAAATACAAAATCACTATATGTATATGTATATATATGAATATATATACACATACATATATAGATGTTACACACACATATACATATATATATGTATAAATACATACATTATATATATGAAATTATTCTGACATCAATGCTTTTTTAGTGCTCTGGGAATATTAGTGGTGATAGAACTCCCATAGCATTCTATTTTATTTCATATAAATAGGCAGCTAAATAAAATGATGACTGAATCAAGAAAAAAAGAGGAAATTAAAATCCATTTGGCAACTTCAATCATGTCTCTCTGGTTTTTTAACTGCCTTGAATAATCAAAAGACAATATACCATCCCATCATTTTAGACTTTTGGTCATACCACATAACAATAAACAGAGCTAGTTGAAGAATTACCCACACATATGTTATGCAAATAAAATAAAAAAAAACAATAAACAGAGCTAAAAGTTATAGCATATTTAATGGGTTAAAAATGTTACATACGTTTTGTTATTCTGACAACATTTTGAAATACACACTTTGGTATAATTCCCATTTTGCAGATGGAAAAACTGAATCTGATAAGGATCTTAGCTAACATCCCATAGCTACTAAGTATTTGAAACAGGACTCAAACTCATTCAGAAAACTTATATTCTCTACCCCGCTTCATTATCTACAACAAAAAGCACAATAAACAGCACTTATCAAAGCTCTTGAAAATTTCTAGACCACAGATGTCCACTGATTGGCAACTGCAAGTGTGTTGCACTTGAATGTAATGGGATATTCTCATCTCTAAGAAACAAGAAAAGTCATGGATACAATGAAGCTTGGGAAGGTTTCTATGAATGGATAAGGAGGGGTGTAAACAAACCTGAAAAACAATGTCCAAGATAAATGTAATAATGTTAATGATTAGGACAGAAACAATAACAACAAAGTAATCCAAACTCAATGGTATATAACTCCAGTGACCAAGTTTGGCCTGAAATCAAAGATAAGGAAAGGGATTGTGCCTAAATGGAGCACTATGGGAATAAAACAATGTATATAATGCTAGATTTCATGAATGTTTTGATTACTTTGATTAAATTGATTTTTTTTCTTCTTTAGTACTTTGTTACAAAGGATGTCTCTCTTTGAGGGGAGGGAGTTAGCATTGGGAAAGTAATTAATATGGAAACAAAAGTCATTAATCAAGATAATTTTAAAAAATACTATCCTGCTGTGCCCCTCCCTCTCAGAATTAGCCCTTAAAGTAATATATCCCAGGGAGTACCCAGAAACCTGTAGGGATCTTTCCTGATTGCTCTCACAGACAGTATATTGTTCTTGGTGGAGATGAGTAAATATAGTATAATATAACAGAACTTTAAAGGGGAAACAGGGGCAAAATGTCTGCCTTAGTTGTAGGCAACCTTGGTAGTCTATTTTCTCTCATAGTGTAACCTGCCCCCAGTTGTGTTTTGGCTAGGATTGAAATGTAATTTGCTGTTTGTTTCTAGTATGTTGAAAATGATGGGTTTTCAGAATCTAAAAGATCCCCAATAATAGTGCTTGATCATTGATTTCCTCTTAAACACTCCAGAAAATTGTTATCTTCAGACTCTGGGTGGACCACATAGGCTCTTCAGTGAATCACTGGGAGACATGTGGGGGTGTCTCAGTGAGGCTCTTACTCAGAAAAAGGAAGAATGCAAGGGTAGAAGACTCTGTTCTCCAAGTAATTTTACCACTGGAAATATATCAGGTCTTGGTCATTGCTAGGGGAATAGATAATTTACCTTAGAAGCTAAGATTTTGTTCATTCATTCTTCATGTAAAGAGATGACACTCTCACCTCCCACTATGGCATGAACCCCAGATTTTCTTTTTAGTAGAAGGTGTAGTTTTTGACTATCCCATTCACTTATGTGGCCCTGAGAACTAGTGGCACAGGATGAAAAGTGTGTATGGGGAGGGGGAGAGTAGAATATCTTGTCTGGAGAATAGAGTACATTATAGAGTATGTGATCAACTAAAAAGATGAGGACACTAAGGGTGTCTTAGACATCCATCAGACTCTGGGACGGTTGTTCTGCCTCAGAGTTGTACTTTAGCCAGATTCCCTTTTTGGAAGACTTCTCTATAGATTGGAACTGAACAGGTTAGAATCACTCCTTTCAAGTACATGCCCAGTTTCTCATTGAGAGAAGATGGAGTTTCAGATGTTGACAGGAACCAAAGACCACCCAGTTATAATTCAAAGAGCAACATTTGAACATTTGTGATGTGACAGAAGTTTTTTTTTTTTTTTCCCCACAACTATTGTACCACCCATAGCTAAAATTATCAATGGTAGAAGTAGAAGGATTAATCCTAAAGGGATTCACATCTAACCAAGATCCAATGTTAAGGATCATGCTTAAATGTGAAGGAGCAGGGCAGTTCTCCAAAAGCCTCCACACTTGAAGGAATTGCAAACCAGCCTTTAGTGACACAGATGCTTGTGAATTGGGAATGAAATAAATCAGAGGCAAAAGGGAAGAGAAGTCAGAGAATACAACACACACCCACATACACACTCACACTCACACATTCATTCATGCATATACACAGACACACTCACCCATCCACCACACCCACATAGCAATAATTAATCATAATTGTTTTCTTCTTTTTTTAAATCTATTCCATTATCCTTTTCCTTTCACCTCTAAGCAGAGGATCTTAACTCCTATTTTGTTTAGAATGACTGGAGGCCATCCATCAGGAGCTCCTTCTCCCTATTCTACAATTCCAAAGCCTTCAGTATTATCTTAGTCCTTTGTTCTAGCCTCTGAGGAAAAGGTGATCCTTCTTAACCAAGGGTAAGCCTTACACTTTGGCCTTAGATTGCTTTCCCTCAGTTTTTTGTAGGAGCTTGTACTTGTGACTATTCCTTCTCTTTCCTCTCCAATCCCTTTCTATCCATTGGATCCTTCTTGACTTTGAACAAATATGCCCAGATTTCCCACATCCTTAAATATTCTGGTCTTGATCCTATTATCAATATATCTTCTCATCTACTTTTTATATTGAAACTTTTAAAATGTTTTGCTTACTGAAACAGACTGCATTTCCTCACTCCTCACTTCTCAAAGTCTTTAATTCCTGTTTACAATCCCACCATATTACTAACATTATTTTGTACAAATATCAATGGTCTCCTGATTGCTAAAGTCAATAGCTTTTTCACAGTCCTCTTCATTCTTGGTATTTTTACATGTTTACACACAGTTGATCTAACCTTTTCTTCAGTCATCCTCTCTTTCCTTTGTTTTCCCTTTCTTCTCTTTCTATCTCTCTAATTATTTTTTTTCTCAAACTCATTTATTAAACTATCATTCATCTTGTGCCTGTTAAGTATAATGTACTGAACCCTCTTTTCTCCTTTTTATTTCTTTTCCTCTCCTCTCAACTCCTCATTTTCTCCTTCCCCTCCATTCCTTCTCACTTCCCCTCCTACTCCTCTTCTCCCTCCCCTTTCTCATGTGTTGATCTTGGTAAGTCTAATCCAAGGGATCAGTTTTATCCATTATGAAGATGAGTCTTAAATCTACATATCTAGCCATGTTCTCTCATTTATGATCTCCTCTGGGATGATGTATCAGTTTCTCAAATTCAAACTGCCCAAATTCATTATATGAATTTTAAATCTACCCTCAACTTTGAGCTTTCATATTTTTGTTGAAGGCATGACAAATCAAACAGACTAAACCCAAAATTCTGGAGGTTTTGTTATATTGCTGCAACCCTAGCTGTGGGACCTGGACAAGATACTTAACTCCAATTACCTTGAAAAAATAATATTGCTACCAACAGCCATGAGTCAACCGGTGCTCCTTAAATAACTAGAAGAAATTATATTAATAATTTCTATTTAATTAGCTCTTAATACTTTATGAAATCCTCTCCTTATGAGACTCCTATGAAGCAGGTGACATGGATTTGTTTATTTTACTCAGGATAAAACTGCAGCCCAGAGAAGTGAAGGAATTTTCCCTGAGTCACACAGCTAAAGAATTTCAGGGCCAGTATCTGGACTCTAGCATCTTGACCCAAGACAAGTGATTCTCCCACAGCCAGTAGAATTGTATACCAATTTATTTAAGCCTAATTCACTTTGTACTCACCAAATTTCTTTCAGTTGGCTTATCATTGAAAGATTAAAAAGGGGATGCAATTTAAGTTTCCATCCTGAACAAAAAGTTTTGTAAAAATAAATAAAATGAACAGCAGCCATAGATCATATACTGTTTCTTTTGTTATCATTTAGTCATATTCAACTACTAATGACCCCATTTGGGATTGTCTTGGCAAAGATATTGGAGTGGTTTACCATTTCCTTCTTCAGCTCATTTTACAGATAGGAACTGAGGCAACAAGGGTTAAATGACATAGCTTGTAAATGTCTGAAATCACATTTGAACTCAGATCTCCTTGATTCCAGGTCAGGTGCTCTATCTACTGTGCCACCTAACTGGCCCTAATTCCAGGTCTTCCTTTAAGGAAGAGTAAATGATTTATAACATTCAGAATTAAATGAAATCCTAGAATCCAGTTCAGTAAGCCAAAATATGATTGGTTGATGAATAAATATGGCTGTGAATGAATTCCTTTCAAAGAGACTTTTCCATAGATGAACTCTAAGTAAACTCTATCAGCTTTTTGCTGAAGAATGAGGGTGATCCAAAGAATATATATAAGGCAGGAGCTGAGAAACTGAGTTCAGATCCCAATTCTGTCAATGAAGAGTTGTGGGATTCTGGATAAATCTCCACCTTCCTCTGGCATATATCTTCATTGATACATATGAGTAAGTGCACATATTGAGAGATGGAGTAGATGAATCTCTAAATTGCCTTCTAGATAATAAATATTGCACATCATTAGACTCACACTTAAGTTTTCTCTTTGTCACTAACATGCTCCATTGAAAAATTAGAAGCTTGGAGGAGACCATTTCCAAGTCTCCTTCTAGTCATTATTTGTAGGTGAGCACAGCATCTGAGTTAGATGAAAACTACTCCATCCAAATAGCTTCATTACTTCCCAACTGGCTTTCCAATAGGAGGTGCCATTCTATCCAAATGACAGCAATAGCCTTGATCTAAACTTGACCTTGAATGGTTTGATTTTCTAACATCAAGAAAGGATTTAGAAAGTCAGTTTCCTTTTATAAAAAAGAGGGTTGGACTAGATGATTAATTTCAAAAACAAATCTTATCACTTGACCTTGAGGACATCATCTGTCCATGCCCAAATTATTATTCTGATTCCCCCAAAACATTTAGAAGATTAGAAAAGCCATTGGCTTTTCCAAGGTTCAAAAATCCTCAAACAACAAAATTTGCCTTTGTCTTCTCATGCATGATTCATTGGACTCCTTCTATACTCCAGTCATGTTTGAAAGGATTTTATGTGTGAGTGTAAAAGCTAATTGATTTTATATTTTGAGAAACCGGCATGGTTCTGATGGGCTTGAAAGAGTATAGTAATAGCCGTGTCCATGCCAAGTTCAAATGCCCATTTTCCTTGAAAATCCAAAGCATGAATTTCTGAATATCTGCCTGTCATAACTGAAGGGAAGAGCCAAGTGAATATTTACATCTCCCTTGGTGAGATCATTTGTATATTTATTGCTGGAACTCAAACCCATGTCGGCTGTTTTGTAAGTGTTTGAAACTTGAAAAGTCAACTGTTTTCTACAGATTTCCTTTTATTGTTTGGAGAAGTAAAGTGTGTCCTCTAGAGATAACAGAAGTTCTGAAGAGCAACACGCTACCATATGTCAGCTTCCTCCCTGAGAATCCTAAAGCCAAGTGAGCTTTGTTTATGAGCTGTCCAGAAATGCAGTGAGCTTCCTGCTGACACACCATGGGGATGAGCTGCCTTTGTTTAAGGATCCAAATCCAAATATTATTTGAGGAGAAACTTCAGAAGTTGCCAACAGAAATGAAAAGGAGATGGAGGATAGTGGCCAGCCTAGAGTGCTAGCTTAGGGATATTAGGGAGTAAGGGCCCTTTCCAGGGCAGTTTTAGGGGGAGCACCCAAAGACTGCTACAGGTTTCCCATCCCAGTACTTTGGGCTGAGTAGGAGGACTGGCCTTATTGTGCAGAGGCATACACTTCCCTTCCTCCCAGCTAAATAGTATTTCTAGCAGGTGCTTTGAAACAGCTTGAAGGGGGTATTCCTTGGAACAGAAAGCCATTCTGATGCCCTGTAGATTTAAGAGCAGATGTAGTTTTCCTTTGGAGACCCAGATTTGTTCTAGCCATGTAAAGGTGAATGAACAGCTGCAAAGAGAAATGAGGTGGTTTGGGAGCCAGAAGCTAGCCAATCATCCCTGGCCTCTCACTGTTAATGAGATGACTGTCCATTACCTCACTGGCTACAGTAGAAAAAATACTGGCTTCATTCCTCCCTCTTATGCTTACTACCAGAAGGAACTTAAGTCAATTAATCTCCTTGGGCCTCAATTTACACATCTTTCAAATGAGGAAAATGATACTAGATGGTCTTCAGGGACCCAATCACCTCTAGGTTTGAGACTCTATAAGACCTTATCTTTTGTGAAATGAGATAAAAGGCAATTAAAGGGTCTAGACCATTATAAATCACCAAGCACTTTAAAAAAAATTATTCTCTAGCCAGTCTTATTTCCTTTCCTGCCTTGCATTGCCAAGTGTTTCCTGATCCCCTAAGTCTCTGTTCCTCCACACATTTGCACAGGTCCTCTCCCATCCCTGCAATCTATTTCCATCTGCTCTTTGCTCAAATTAAATATTCGGTACCAACTAAAAATATTTTTTTTTCCTTGAAGGCCCAGAACAGTTAAGTTCTTCTTCAGTATCCTCTACTAATCCATTAAAAGTAAGCATTCTTTCTCTGTTCAGACTGCCCTAGAACCCTGTCTGATTTCTCTTTTACCCTGTAACACCTGACTTTGCATTATGGTAGAGCCTTTACACAAAAGGCAATCCATCCCCCACTATGGCCTGTAACCTCTCAGAGACTAGGCACCTGGTCCCAGTATAGAGCAGACAAGAGACATTTAAGAAATGTTAGTTGAAATCACAACTAGGAAATTTAAATTCCCTAAGAGTGATCTCAGGTTTCCTGGCCTCCTGCACTCAGGTCCCCCAGCCTCCTGCCCTTAGGTTTCCTAGCCTCCTGCACTCAGGTCCAATGTGGATTTGAATATCCTTGCTAAAGCATGACATAGCTTGGGTTCACTTCACCAAGAATAATACCAAAAAGCTTTGCTTTTGCATTTCCAGCTAGAGTCATGTGCACAAAGATCAAGTTATGTCATAGATTGTCTTTAAAAATGTGTAAAGGAGGGGCAGCTAGGTGGCACAGTGGTTAGAGCACCAGCCCTGAAGTCAGGAGAACCTGAGTTCAAATCTGGTCTCAGGCACTTCCTAGCTGTGTGACCCTGGGCAAGTCACTTAACCCCAACTGCCTCAGCAAAAAGCAAAAAAAAAAAATGTGTAAAAGAAAGGGCTATATAAGCTCTCAAGCTAACAATTTTCATCAATTTGAGGAAAATCTTTATCCCTTCCCTATCTTACTTTACATACAATGAAAGCTAAAACAAAATGAAGCAGCAGCAGCAGCAAAATTCACTTAAAAAATTTTCTATGACTTTTGGGAGGTAGACAGAATAAAATTATTGCTCCAGGGAAGAATTAACCTCCTCATAGTTGACCATATGGAGACATGACAAAATATTGGTCTTTCTTGGGAAAAGAATGGCTAAGCAATAGTTATTGGGAACTCCTAGGAATCAATTGGGATTTATAAATTATACTGGAAGAACTAGAAGATTGCCACCATGCCTTTAAAATAATAATAATAAAGATTACTAGAAGCCCATAAATAAGTAAGGCAGTTTTTCTTCTCCCCCCAATTGAATCCTGTGAGGTGCCCTCCTAATCCTCCCCCAGGTATCTACACAGATTCCCAGACTTGTGGTGCCATCTGGTGGGGCAACCTGCCCAGGAGAGTCAGTGCACTTGATTGGTTGATTAACAAGTATAGAGAGGCATCCTTATACTCAATAGAGCTAGCTACTTTTCCTTAGATATTCAAAGAATTATCAAGATTTAATAAGAAATCCTAAAATTTGGAGTTCCCTGAAAATTAGTATAATGTATATTATATATATCATATATAATATATCATAATATAATGTATAAAAATATACTTTGTAATAAAAAGATTCAATTATTTTTTCTCCCTTTCTCTCTCCCATATCCCAGATATTACACATTAGTAAGGATGATGGCAGGCTCCAAGTTTGCTCATGGCCATTATGACTCAGTCCTTTGATATACCTTTAGCTCTAGGACCTCCTTTTTCTATAGAAAGCTGGGACTCAATATTTTCCAGGACTAATCTCTTGTCATCAAGGCTATCTGCCATCAGAATACCATAGGGCAATGAAGAAGAGAAGGTGTATCCTCATGTAATGGAGTCAGGACATCAACCTTCAAAGCAGTTCAGGTATTATGTTTGGTCTCTAGGGGTTTCATAGTTACCACTGCTCAGCCACTCCTTCTCCAAGAAAGGAGAAATGTTCTCCAACGTCTTGCCATTACTTCCAAAATGATCATCTGTGAGAAGTGAATAGGCCTTTTTTTTTAGAAAAAAACAAAAAGAACTCTCCTTCCCTAGGAAACTTGAGGGGAATATTATTGCTGTTTTGATTTGGTTTGCTTTTCTTTGTTTTTAAGGGGGAATACTGTGGGGCAGATGGGGAGGATAAGCTTAAAAACAAGGAAAATCCACATTTCAATTCAGCTACTAGCTCTGCTTACAGCTTAGAATGGCAAGTTTTCAAAATTTCTGTAAACAAGGGCTCAAGCTGTTCAATACCCTCCTGGCATCTTATGGGTATCAGAAGAATACACTGGATTAAGGGGATGGCAGCTTATCTAGGTGACTATTTGAGGATACTCCTAAACTTTTGCTATAATAGCTAGTTGGCGAATGTTAAGATATTAAGCCTAGAAGAGAAATTAAAGGTTAAATGGAAGCCTGATTGTCAGCCACTGAAGTATATAGGTGGTGTGTGTGTGTGTGTGTGTGTGTGTGTGTGTGTGTGTGTGTGTGTGTTGGGGGACTATTTCCCTTTCCTTCTCTTTTCCTCCAACCAGCATTCTCAATAGAGCTCAGTACTAATATGTATTTGCTAAATATTGGTTGATTTGAATCTCAGCACAAATCCCACATTTGGAAGATGAAGAAACTGACACATGAAACAGGGAAATGGCAGCCCCAGTCATGGATGCAGAAGCAGAGTCAGAACTAGACCTCAGCTCTTCTGATTCTCTGTCCAGTATTCTCTCCCCTCTATTGTGGACAAGTGGGTAAAGGATTATGTAGCCAATACATATAACTACATAATAGACAAATTTAGGAGAGCTAGAAGGGGCTTCAGAGAGAATAAATTTTAATTTTCTGACTATAGATATGGGAAATAAGATGCAACCTAACAAAGTAGCTAATTAATGGTTAGAGAAATATAGTTTGAGGATTAAGACTCCAACTCAGATCTCATAGTCATGTCCTTCACTCTACTTAGCCATTGTAACACCCAGGTTTGAAGTATATCCCATTCTAAGAAATAAGGTTCATCAGCTGAATTTCTCTAGTTAGGATTTAGCCATTATTCTCCTTGTTACTGGGAACAGGCCATGAGCCCAGCCAGGAAACTCTGAATTTAAATACTTAATAGCTGTGAGACTCTGGGCAAGTAATTTAATTTTTATCTGCCTTAGTTCCCTGCTCTTTTTAAAGGAGTCTTTCAGATAATCCAGAATAATTACTTGGCCAAGTCCAGCATATTTAAGGTGAGAAATTTGGCAAAAAACAAAGAGAAGTGGAAAAAATAAGTTCCTGAGCTTACTAATTTATAGCCCCATGTAACACATTTTAAAATTCAATAAATATTTGATCAGAGACTTTATTCTATTGTAGAAATGATTGATACATTACATTGTAAAATAGAGGACAAAGCCATAAATACTATGTTTAATCTATTGGTTTGTAAGCTATGAAGCAAACCAAAATGGGATAAATAGAATAATCTCTTGGCCGATAAAGCAGAGGGCATCTGGGTAAAACTTTAAAATATAACTACAATGAAAATGCAAGAATTCAAAAAAGTGGTTTATAAACCAACTTATTTGTGGATAACCTAAGTCATCCCATATGACAATTTCATTGCTGTGGGTAACAGGGGAGGTCACCATCCCCATCCCACCTCACTAATGAAACCTCTAAATGTAGTGATGACCCTAAAGTCATGTGATAGCAGAACAGGCCAGATAGTAATTTAGAGCAGATATTAGTCATATGTGAGAGCTAAGAGGAAGTTAGAATAGACAATGTCTAGGCCATGGTGGAGGGGATAAAAAAGAGGGACAAGTATCTATTAAGTGACTAATTATGATAAATCACTATAATAAGCATGTTACTAACATTATCTCATTCAGTCTTCACAACTACCCTGTGAAATAGGTGCTGTTAGTATCTCCACATTACAAAGGAGGAAACTGAAGTAGAAAGAGGTCAAATGATTTGCCTAGAGTAACTTAGTTGTTGTGTTTGAGGTTGAATTTGAACTTGTCTTCTTCACCCCAAGCCCAGAGCTCTATCCATTGCACTATGTAAATACCTTAGAATTATAGTGAGTTGACATTGGTAAATAGGACAAACAGAATATCTCCCCATACCTGACTAGACCTTAAATATACCCTATGAGTCCACTGATATTGAAGTAACCAGAGGTCAAAACCACTAGAGTTCATTGCAAGTGAAAGGACAAAGATGGAAAATGTTGGTATATAAGTTAACTTCCTGTGAGTTTATATCTACAATCCACAAAGAGTTGCTAAGGTAGATTCAGAGTTTCTAACTCTTTCATCTAATGAATACTCCTACATGTATGTCATGGAACTTAACTTCAAATAGTGAATTTTGTGCCAGATGCTGTTTACTTGAAGAACTGAATATGCAAAGGTCATTAAAGTAAACTGCTTTTTCCTTCCATGAAATTCACGGATTTTCAGCAGCCTTTTTACCATTTAGAGTTGACCTTGGTCTAGGATAATCCAGGATATGTCATGGATTTTCTATGATGTATTTCTTCTTTCTGGTTGATCCAATGCAAAATAAATAAACTATTAGATGGTACTTAACATACTTATCTGTTCACATGGAAAGAAAGCTTCATTATATTGACATCACATGATTAGCTTTCAGAGCAATATTGTCTGGTTTGGAGTGGCTTTGGTAGCTGGGCGCTCAGAGCTATTCTGATTGTATAAATCTATCATCACCATTCCACTTAGGTGAAAGATATAGTGCAGAAGCACCAGAGAGGTGGAGATGAGGGATAGAAAATCCCCTACTCTCAAAATCTGAGATGCTTTTTCTTTCTTTTTTTTTTTTTTTTGCTTTTTGCTGAGGCAATTGAGGTTAAGTGACTTGCCCAGGGTCACACAGCTAGGGAATGTTAAGTGTCTGAGACCAGATTTGAACCCAGGTCCTCCCGACTTCAGGGCTGGTGCTCTATCCACTACGCCATCTAGCTGCCCCTCTACTCTCAAAATCATAGCAAGTTTAGCATTCACAGTGGCAAATTACATAATTGCCAAGGGAAGCATGGAATTTTCCAGGACAAAGTAAGGTCAGTGGATAGAAACAACTTGTGTTTGTAAAAAAACAAATATATCATAATTAGAGAGATGAAGGGCCCTCCAATTATACTACATGGAAATAAATGGGATTCTGCATACATGTGTTTTTAATGAGTGCCTCTCAATTATGTGGTTGATGTGACAGATACCACCCAAAAGCTCAGCATTTTCTATCACTTCTGCTGTCAACACCCAAAGGTAAGATCTGTTCATAAATGCAGGAGATCACTCCTACTTTGTCTGTCTCTCCTCTATAATATCTCTATAATATGAGCCAGAAGCACTCTCATGGCCTACCTGTTTTGCGATCACAAATCATCTTTAACTACAGAGTGATGATTGATCAGGAACTCTCAATACTGGAATATGATTGTAGAAACAATGATTTCATAGAATTTGGGTGTATCCATCTTAATAGAGATATTCCTGCACAATCCCTTATATTTCCATGGCTCTTCAGAAATGTCAATGGTCTTGGGACAGGAGGACCCTAAGAAAGAGTTCTGTCTATACTTTAAGATGACACTGCTTGGAATATCTGTTCAAAATGTCATGTTCCAGGTCAAACTATTTGGAAAGTTAAGTAAAATTATTTTTATCCAGTTCTTGTTCTCATAGTGGTGTTTATCATCCTGAATATCCCCACAAATCTCATCCTCCACTCGGCATCAGATGCTGGTTACCTGAATTCTCCAACAAACAGATCTCCTTGACGTGACTCTTATTGATGGATGAATGTCCAGCAAATGGGTAATCAGAGTTGTGTGGCAGCACATTTAAGGCCAGGTAGAATCTTGTTAAAGAACCATTGATAGATAAATTAACTCGTGTTTTTCCCCAAAATAACCATATAATTACATCAACCTTAATGCATCATAGCTGGGCAGAATGTTAAGAAGAATTGATCCTTATGACATTTGGGATGGTGGACATTTCAAGAGTTAAAAAAAATGGCCCTAATAGTCTCTGTTTCTGTATCTCTGTTTTTCTCTGTCTCTGTCTCTCTGTCTCTGTCTCTGTGTCTATCTCTCTCTGTCTCTGTCTCTCTCTTTCTCTCTCTCTCTCTCTCTCTCTCTCTCTCTCTCTCTCTCTCTCTCTCCTATGCCTTTTATAACATGTCTGCTATTGTTATTTAAAGAGACAGAACAGCTGTTCATCCACAGACAGGTACAAGGTGGGTTACATGTTAGAATAGAAATGCAGCCCTCCTCAAATAAATTAATTTATTATAGGAGGAAGAAAAATAGCATTGCTGACAATTTAGCACAAAAGGATCCATTAAGTCTTATTGGGGCTGAGGGTGTCCCCTCTAGCAAGCAGATGTTATTAGTTTGACAAATGTCAAGTGCTAATCTAGAACTAATGGGATTTAATTTTATGAATTGTTTTCATAAATATTCCAAAATGTCTGGAGAAAGACATACTGTATTCCATATTCTGACACTTGGGAGTGCATTCAAAAATACTGGTCTTGTATATGAATAATTCATCAGCATCATTTTATTTACATAGTGAAATGATGCTTGATTTTCTTGGATGATCTTAAGCCATAGGATCTGCTAGCAGGAGAGAAGCAAAGAGTTCAGGCTTGTGGGAGGTGTCAGTTTGAATCAGTGGATACCCAGCTTCCCATCTCCTGGAATTCCTTTGATACTTCAGAAAATATGACTGATTGTTTAATCGGGGGTCCCTCTTTCAAAAATATCTTAACTTGGCAAAGCTGCTTTCATAACTGTTTTCCAACTGTATTTCCCCTGTAATTGCAGCTCTTTCATTGTATTTATAAGAACCCTCAAAAACATATCTATTTTTCATTTTCCTCCTATTCTTCTTCATTCCATCAGAGATGATTAGAAAAATGCCAAGTTAAAAATATGACTAGAAAAATATTCTTTGCCCCTGTCATAGATTTTGAGAATTTCCCAAACTTTGCCTTTTCCATAGACATCCACCCCTCTTTTTTTGATGACCTCTCTGGTAAGGCACACTATGGGTAAAGAAAAGGGGGGGGGACCACTCAATGGCAAATATGCTTTGCCACTCACCTAACCGGAATTGAATTCATTATATTAATGAGAAAATGATTTTTTTTCAAAAACTTTGGTGTCTGATGGCTGCTTTTCATGCCAATGGATTTGAAAAAGGAAGTGTCTTCATGACTCTGAAGAAGCACATTAATTATATGGCAGTGAAACTTCCAATAGCTTGCAGTTCCTGTGACTTTACTTGGAGCCATAACACCCAGAGCTGATTGTCATTGAGCAGTAAGAACCACTCTACCATAGTCACCGTGCATGGATGTAGGAGATTTTCTACAAGGAGTGGTTTGAGGAGGAGATGGTAGTTTGAGGAGAAAGGAAACTTTTCCAGATTTCATTGTGATACATGGCCATGAGCCTTAAACAATTACCAAGAAATCCCAATTCTGGATGCCCTGGATTTATCATTGACTAAGAACACACACACACACACACACACACACACACACACACACACACACCTGCCTTCAGAATAGAGGCTTAGATGTCCAAATGTGACCAGTGGGGTCATACTTATTCACTCTGAATACTTTAGAATCTCTGCTTCTGAAACAAAAGATATCTTCCAGACTATTCATCAATTTATTCTCTTTCCTCACAATAAACTCTAAAACAGACCAGTCATTTCACCTGAGATCACCATAATGTCTAGCTGGCAAACAGTTTCTCTGTGTTAGTCAATATCATATCCAGTAGAGAATGTATAACTTTTGGCTCCTCAAGGTTTTGAAGATGGAACTAGGCGTTAATTTATTTTTTTTAAATTATTAGCTTCTCTGCTTTTTAAAGATGGCAATTGATAGTCATATTTGTATAATTAAAGTTGTTTATCCCTACTTATTTATGCTTCTGGGCTTGGTCTATGAACTGTTTTCTGAAAATCCATCCATTTCTTCCTTTTGTCCAGGAGTGTTAAAATATTCTTGGAAAATATAATTTGCTTCTGTTCCTCTCTTGTTTGATCTTTAGCAACGTTCTTCACTGTTTTCTTTTTCTGAACCTTGTTTTTATTTTCCTCACATGAATATATATTCTCAGTACACAATGCTTTTTTCCACCCCACTCCTTTGTTCTTTCTTCTAACAGGTACTATTTGGTAGAATTCCACCCAGGAAAGTCCTGTAAGTCATTGAAACTGCAGAGATTTCAGAGGATTGAGATGAGGGTGGGATGCTCATTGGTTTGTAAAATCACTCTTCATAGACTATGGAGTGATTCTTTTCTATTGCAAATAAAATTATTTGTGTCTGGGCCTTTTTGAAGCAATGTCTGTGAAAGTGAGAACTAATGACAACCCTGTTCTTAGGACTAGATATTCAAATTCTCAAATCATCTAGATGGGAATGATGGGCAAAATAAATAAACAAAGGACCACCACCACCCCAATAGCTGTGTGCTTTGTGTCTGAAGAGAACTTTGGACACAAAAGTATCAGAAACTAACTTCTACAACCCAAGATAGTAATAATTTCAATAGTTTGTTCAGACAGAAGTGATACTATAAGAAGTCAAGAAGGGAAGTGGACATTGAACAAGTGGAGACATAAGATACTGGTGATATTGTCAAAAATTGGCAGTGACTGGTTAGACAGAATCAAATTGGATAAGAGAATACTGGGAGAAGTAAATAGATAATAGGAGGACTGTTTAATGCTGTTTTATGACCTTATTTCTAGACAGATAAGGGAGGAAGAGATTAGAAACATTAAAGAATGGAAACTATTACCACCATAGGGTCATGGAAGAACAAGAAGGAGATGATTTCAAGGATACAGGTAGAATGATGTGTCTTATTGAAGAACAGGAAAAGCTGTTTTAGGAGGAAAAATTGATGATTGCTTAAAAGTATTGAGAAATAGAGGAGAGAAGATAAAGGAACCTCAGAACTTTGCAATGCAATAGTAGACCAAACAATCTGCTGTTAACTTTTGCTATGGGATTCCACAGATGTCTGAGGAGATATAAAATGTTTAAGACAAATTTTGTGAAAGGAATTTGCTTCACCTTTCTTTGGAGTTTCACTGTATCTAGTTGTGGTTAAGATTTTGGGGAGACTCAATTCTTTAATTTTATTAGATATAAAATGACTTTTTAAAGGAGATTTCAAGAGAATATCAAATCAAATTATTGTAGATTTTGAGGTAGAAGAGAAATGAAAGACCATCTAAAGCAATGCATGAACTTTACAGAGGGGAAGCTGAATCTCAGAAGTGCAAGGGCTTGTCCTTGATCATAGCAAGTACATAGCTAGGACTTGTTCAGAGTTGCTTACTCCAAAGCTATTGTGCTTTCCTTGGCATTATGTTCTTTGTTGTTTTAATTGTTCAGATTAATTGTATTTGACTCCAAAGCACATCAAATCATTGTATCCTTCACTATTTCTTAATGTCTTTCCAAATATTTCATGCTACAATGTGAGATCACCTAATCAGAAAGCACTGGATTGACTACAGAGTCATCAAGATATCTATGTTTTAAGAGCTCTTTAAATAATAATGTTCATTAGTCACCATCATCATCATATTTTTTCTTCAAATATGGATCAATACCTTAAATATCACACACTTATACACACATATATAAATCATCATTCTAATTGATATGTAGTCCAATTTCTCAATTTTAAACACTTTTATTTTGGTTTTATTTAACTCAACATCAATTTTGAACCAATAATGGATGAGGCTTATTACCCACCAATAGAGGCATATTAGGAGCCCCGGTCACACAATTTTGGCTCCCTACAATTCTTATACACAGAATGGTGACTCTGCTATAATCAATTGATGATATCTTCAAGAAATGTGACAGATTTCAGGGAAAAGAGTTAATTTTTGACAGAGGGAATCACCTGTTAAATGGAGACAAGTTCTTTCTGACAAATATCTGCAACTTTCTATGACCTTGAGTTCATCCAGGTTTTAAATATCTGATCCCTGTCTACAAAACCAGATGTTTTCTACCCCAGTCACTTCTAGAGGATGTCACAGAAACCATCAGGCATCTGCAAAAATATTTTGAAGTCTTTGACAGAAAAATCCCTCTGGGGAAACACAGGGTGGTTATAATCTTCTCCCTAGGAGGATCCAGCATGGCTTTTCTCCTGAGCCTCTCAGATGAAAATGAGCTACCAACAAGATGGTTTTTCTCCTAAGACTCTCAGATGAAAATGAGTTACCAACAGTATCACAATCATTTCAGTAATCTAATAACCAGGCCTCCATCCATCCCAGGGGAGAGACCACTCCAATGGCAAATGTTGTCATATCTTCCCCTCAGGAAATCAACTCGGGGAAAGATGAGCAAATAATTATAGAAAAAAGGAAGTAGTAAAAAATGTGTCTCTACTAGGTTTAAAAATCCACATAGCTTTTAATGAAAATGACTATGTCAGCTCCAGGAGATGTGAAATACTTCCCCCTTCTCTTTTAATACATGAAACCCTTATGCTTTCAAAGGGTAGCCTTGATAAAGACTGAAATGGTTGAGCACTCCTGCAGCTAGAGATATTGCTTCTGCCTATCACAGGAGAAGTTGTCCAACAGAATTTCCTCTCCGTCAAATAGATGGTGGCTCAAATTGATCAGGGATATACTGGCTATTGGCCTCAGAGGAAAAGGGAGAGCATTCACACTGGGCAATGATTTGTTTAGTTTGTTGGGTTTTAATGACAAGCTTAAAGCATCATCACCTTCAGAGTAAGCCTAAAATAAATCTCCAGCATTACACAGCCCCCTCAGGAAGCAATCAAGGCTGCAATTATGTAATAGCAGGATATGTGTCCCAAAAAAGGGAGGCGATGTCATTTGTTGGTAACTACAAATATATCAATGCCCCAGTCCTCTCCCTAACTCTCAAGGCAACCAGGCTTCTAAAGGAACATCTTCACTCTTTTTTTTTAATGTGGAGAATTTATTACAACACAAATCTTTCCCTCCAAGTACTTATATCTGTATAAAAAATAGGGACATTTCATTAGCAAAAGTAGAAGGTGGTCTTCAGACATTATCTACTACAAAATTCTCATTTTTATAAGAAAAAATGAAATTCGGAGAAGGAAAATACTTTACATGAGGTCTGATAATGCTAGATTTTAGAAATTCATTTGAAACAAAAATTCATGTATCTGTATGTGTAGGTGTGTTATATGTGTGTGTAATAAAGATAATGTACCAACCATAAATACAGTGAGTTTTGGGGATAACTACATTTTTGTAGTTCACTCTTTGCACATATGGGTACTTTTCCTTTTTAATGGTATCATTAGTATATAGACCTAGTGGTTGGATTTCTGGGCATTTGCAATTTGGTTGAACTTTGAGCATAGTTCCAAATTACTCTCCAGAATAGTTGGATCAATTCGCATTTTCACCAACAGTGCATTACTATCTCAATTTTCCCACATGCAATTTTTTTTCTTAATAACAACAAAATGCTATCTTAAAAGTGGATTTTCCATTTCTCTTAAAGCATTTCAAAAGGATACAAGATGACTTGAAAGTTGTAACAACAAAGACAATGAACTCTCTCTTAGATATTTATGTTCTAGATAACATTATATTTCAAGATGTTTTAGAAGCAGGTTGTGACTAAAGATTGAGAGAAATTAAGGTTAGATACATCCAGCTAAGAAATATTGGACTAGAGATAATAATTGGACCTAATAGAGCTAATGAGATCATCATGTGAAATACCAGAGAGATAAGAGTGCCAAAAGCAGGGATTTGAAAGAACCTATCCATCCTGTAGGAAGATCCATCAATAGATATTTAAGGGAGCAGCTAAATGGAACAGTGAATAGATCACTGGCCCTGAAGTCAAGGAAACCTAGGTTCAAATACAGCCTCAAACGCTTAATACTTCCTAGCTGTGTGACCCTGAGCAAATCAAGTTACATATATATTCACTTAGAAAGAGTAATAAGAAGGGTGGGAGAACTAGGAGAGAGCAATATCAAAAATACCCCAAAAAAGGACATAGGAGAAGAGAGTGATTGATAAGGTCAAAGGCAAGATCAGAGATGAGGACTCAATAGGCAATTAAAATGCTTTAAATTATTATTTATCAGAGACATGCAAATTAAAGCAACTTAGTGATATTTCACAACTACCAGACTGATTAAAATCATAGCAGTGGGAAGTGACAAATATTGAGAATTATCTAAGAGGATACCTTGCTACACTGAGAATATAATTGGTATTATGCAATATTTTCAGTGGATTCCATCAGTAAGATTGCATGATTTTCCCCAGTCCCTTTCAGGAGCAAAGATATGGGTTACTAGGAGTAATCCATGATGTCTTTTACAAGTTATTATCAACACTAGGACAAAGAGTCAAGGAACTAATGTAGCCTTTGATTATACAATTTAATTGATTCCTTAAAAGGTCAGATGGGGAATAGCCTAAGAGAGAATGAAGAGGTAGAGGAACAAGAAGCCATGGTGAAGATGAAGACCAAGATTAGCTGATGTTAGGCAGATATAAAGCTAAAATGATCATATATATATATATATATACATATACATATATATATGTATATGTATATATATATATATATATGTGTGTGTGTGTGTGTGTGTGTGTGTGTGTGTGTGTATTCTTTAGAATTAGAATATTTAGTTTCCAATTAATTTTTGGTCTATTTTTCCCTGGCCTTTTATTGCATGTGATTTTTATTGCATCATGATCTGAAAAAAATGCATTTACTATTTCTGCCTTTCTGCATTTGATTTTGAGGCTTTTATGACCTAATACATGGACAATTTTTTTGTATAAGTTCCATGAACCACCAAGAAAAAAGTATACTTTTCTGTCTCCATTCAATTTTATCCAAAAATCTATCTTAACTTTTCTAACATTGTTTACCTCCTTAACTTCTTTCTTATTAATTTTGTTGTTCACTTTATCTAGTTCTGAGAGAGCAAGGTTGAGGTCCCCAACTAGTATAGTATAGAAATAAAAGTCTGTTTCTTCTTGAAGCTCTCTTAACTGCTTCTCTAGGAATTTAGGTGCTATACACTTAGTGCATATGTTTAGTATTTTTTTGCTTCATTATCTATGGTACCCTTTAGAAGATATAGTTTCCTTCCTTATTTCTTTTAATTAGATCTAATTTTGCTTTTGCTTAATCTGAGATCAGGATTGCTACCTCTGCTTTATTTTTTTTTTGCTTCACCTGAAGCATAATAAAATAAATAAAGCCTTTTACCTTTACTTTGCTTTAAATGTGTTTCTTGTAAGCAACATATTGTTGAATTCTGGCCTTAAATACAGTCTGCTATGCATTTCCATTTTATGGGAGAGTTCATCCCATTCACATTCACAGTTAAAATAACTAATTCTGTATTTCCTGCCATCTTATTTACTCCAAGCTATGTTTTTCTCTTTCCTTTATGTTTTTCCAGTTTTCATAATAGCTATCTTTGGTCTGAGCTCTTTTAGATTGTTTTTGCTCATTGTCAAAGGTTGAGATCAGCTCCTAGGACACAAGAGACATTGTCCCAAACTTCCTTTTTAGGGCAACAGGGATTTTACACTGCCCTGGAACTGGTGCTACTGGCTTCCTTCTCATGCTTGGTGGGCATGGCCAAGTCCTGCTTGTTAGGCTGGGGTCCAGGGGCTGACTATTTGCCTTCTGAAGCTGGGTTGGGGTTTCACAGCTAGTCTACTGATTCACTGGCTTTGAAACCAGGACAGAGTAGCCAAAGTTGAAGTATTTTGGTTGAGAGCCTCCCACTAGAATCTCAGCTCATGAGGCCTCTCCACCCTGGGTATCCCTGTGCTGCACCAGTGCTGAGCTACATCCCCCATGGGCTGATTGAGGCAGATTTCTCCTGAAGTCCTTCCCAAGTATCTTCTTCTGAAAATTCTTACACTCCAAAAATCTGTGGGTTCTGCCCCTCCAAAACTAGTTCAGAGGCTTGATCTAATTTTGATTCTGAGAGAAGTCAGGAAGCCCTGACATAAATACCAGTCTACTCTCCACCATCTTGGTTCCACTCCCTAATTTGATTTTTTAAAAGAAGAAAACCAAATTACCAGTATCAAAAATGAAAAGGGCAAATTTACCACCAATGAAGATAAAATGATAAAAAATTATTAGAGACTCTTTTACCCAATCATATGTCAATAAATTTGACTAAATGAAATAGATGTATACGAAAATATAAACTGCCCAGCTTAAAAGGAGAAAAAATAGAATACTCAAATGCCTCTATTTGGTAAAAAAAGAAATTGAATAACTCATCAATCATCTTCCTAAGAAAAAAATTCTCAGGATCAGATGGATTCACAAGTGAATTCTACCAAACACTTAAGGAACAATTAATTCCAAAGATATAAAATGTTGGAGAAGAAAACTGGGACACTAATACATTGTTTTGATTGAACTGTGAATTGATCCAGCCATATTAGAATTGTGCCCAAAAAGCTATCAAACTTTGCACACCCTTTGATTCAGATCTACTAGTTTTGTATTCTAAATAGATCTGAAAAGAGGGAAAAGCACCTACATGAACAAAAATATTTATAGCAGATTATTTTGTGGTTGCAAAGAATTTGAAATTGAGGGACTCTCTCTCAATTTGGGTAATGGCTGAACAAGTTGTATATAAATGTCATGGAATTATATCATATTATAAGAAATGGTGAGAAGGCAGATTTCAGAAAAATATGGAAAAATGCATATGAACTGATGCTGAGTGAAGTATATAGAACTAGAAGAGCATCATATACCATATAACAACAACATTATCAAATGACAGACAGTTCTTCTCAGAAATGCAACCATCCAAGACAATTGCAAAAGTCTCATAATGCAAAATATTGTCCACATTCAGAGAAAGAACGATGGAGTTTGAAAGCAGATCAAAGCATAGTATTTTTTTATTTTTTTATGGAAGTTTCACTTTTGACATATGCTTATTGTGTGATCAAGAACAAATAACTTAACCTCTTAATGTTCTAGGCATTTACCTAAAAGCAAGATTAGTTACAGGGAAAGTGTCAACCTGCCCTGATGAAGGAACTTCTAATTTAGGGGTGCCAAGAACTACTGAATGACAGGCCCAATCCCTGTAGCAATCCTTGTAGTAGTAGTGGTGGCAGCAGCAGCAGCAGTATTCATGTTTTCACCCAACTCTATTATTACCGGATTTTTCATGGGTTTAGCTTCTGCTTACCTAGTCATTACCTTCAGACCTGTAGCTCTCCAGACTTCAGCTTCAACCAAAGAGAACATCTTAATCTCTAGCAAATCAAGATCCTATTTCCAATGAAGCAAAATTATCCTTTTAGCTCAAGTTCTTCCCCTACCAGAGGCACTACAGTAATTTGCGTGCACATAAATATATGTATATGTATATGTGAATGTATTTGTGTTCTTGTGCATCCACCTGTTGTATAAGACTGTATCTCCTCTCTCTGGGTCTTTGTCTTTCAACCTGTTGAACATAGAGGGAGTGTGCCATCAATCAAGGGTCATTGTGTGCACATTTTGGCAAATTTATTTGAAATACTAATAGGCTACAATCATCTCCATTTAATCATTAAATTAAATTGATATGATTTCAAAAATAATCCCAATGTCCCTTTTTTTGGTTTCTGTTTGACAACTGTATAATTCTCCTCCTGCATTAGGTGACCTGCTGCCTGATGAGGTGGAAGTAAGGTCACAGCTGCCAGGCTCTGATGGATGCACATTTTGAATCAGAGTAGTGTTTTTTTTTTTTTTTATTTATACATGATAGTCCTTGGCTGTCATGCAAAATATATCTGGCAAATTTCCCAACTGAAAGCAGGTGGGAAAAACACTTTCAAACCACACATTGGACAGAACTTGGAAGCACAGACTGAATCTTGGATAACAGTTCAATGTGTCTATGCTCACTTATTTTTGGTCTTTCTCTTATGTTTCTTTCAGCTCACAAACATTGTAGAAATCCCTGCTATTTATGAGTTTCAGTAGGGTTTGCATTTACAACACAAAGGTATAAAATCCTCAGGAATGGAGCGAAATGGGCCTAGGGTACAATGCATTCAATAACAGTCCAAGATCAGACATCTTCAGAATTCTTCTGGGATCCTGGCTTCCTTCCCTCAGTCTCTACATGTGTTGATAATGCAGTTATCTGTAGAAGAAGATGGCTTGTACACTGGGGGAAGAGGTGACGAAAGTCTCATTTATATTTCTGCAAGATGGACAAAGTTATTTTCATGACACTCTTTTATAGAATACTGCTTCAGTTTTGAAGGTTGGATGTTTCAGCACAGGGAAAGGAACTGAGGACCAGAGAAGTGAAGGCAATATCAATTAATGGAAGGGGCACCAGCCTTGAATTCAGAAAATTCAAGAATTAAATTCTTGGTTCCAAAATTTATTGACTTTCTGATATTTCATCCTCTCTGAACCTCATTTTCCTCAACTAAGATTTTGGGTAGGTAAATGTGCATGACCTATGAAAGTACTGCTTCCAAAGTACACCATGATGTAAAGGCAATTATGGAAAAGTTTGATGGAAATGCCAACAAAAATTGCAAGCTTTGGCAGGCCTGAAATTCTTGACAGTCTTTCAATCTGAATCTAAAGGCAGGTCCTCAAAAGTCAATATGATTAATAGACTTTCAATCTGAGAGATGTTCTTCCTTCTGTGTGCTTCTTAGGGTCTCTTATCTCAAGAATTAGACCAAATGGATGTTCCAAAATGGACCTTTTCTGAATCCCCCACAGATGGCAAGGCCCTGCTCACACCCAAATTACATGTAGATATTTTTTATATAAATATGTCCATTTGTGTGTAATGATCACGTCAAATCCCCCATCACAACTACCATTTTGACAATGACTTAACTGAGCTAATAGGCTCCAAGATAAATGAAAATAATCCCTTTTAAGTGAAGTGATATTACACTAGAATTGTATTTATATAGAACAAAGAAGTTTGATGACACCTATCATCTATGAATTATCAATCAAGTTAGAAATGAATCATTTTATGGCTGAATAAGTTATGGTATATGAATGTTATAGAATATTATTGTTCTATAAGAAATGATCAGCAGGATGGTTTCAGAGAGGTCTAGAGAAACTTACATGAATTGATATTAAGTGAAGTGAGCAGAACCAGGAGATCATTATACATAGCATCAACAAGATTATATGATGATCAACTCTGATAGACATGACTCTTTTCAACAATGAGATGATTCAGGCCAATTCAGACGTGATGGAGAAAGCCATCTTTACCCTGAGAGGGGACTATGATAACTGAGGGTGGATTGTAAAATAAGCATTTTCACTCTTTTCATTGTGGTTTGCTTGAATTTATTTTCTTTGTCATTTTCTTTTACTTTTTGATCTGATTTTTCTTCAGCATGGTAATTGTATAAATATGTAAGCATATATTGGATTTAACATATATTTTACTATGTTTAACATATGTTAGATTACATGCCATCTAGGGGAGGGGGGAAAAGGGAAGGAGGGAAAATAGGAACAAGGTTTTTCAAAGGTCAATGTTGAAAAATTATCTTTGCATATGTTTTGAAAATAAAAAAAATCTTCAATAAAAAGGAAAAAGGGAGAAATGGATCATTTTAAAAGATTGAAGTCATCATGGTACTCAACTAAATCACAGATACACACACACACACACTTTAGTCAAAGGAGGATCTTTTAGTGTTTCATTGGGTTGAGAGAATTGTGAATTTCTATTTTTCCATGTCTATCTTACCTGCATCCCTAGACTAGCTGATGACAATGTAAACTTCAGGAGGGAAGGATAGATGGACAGAGATCTACTCTGCTAAAGGGGGACTTCTTAAGCTCAGCATGACTGGAAGACAGGGACTTTTAGCAACCATAATTTATGTTTTATTCCTTTGTCACATATGCTTTGTAAGTCTAGAGGGACATGTGGAAGAGTGTGTCACAGACAACTGGGAGAAATTTTTTCTTGTACTTCATTAAATAAACTGTAATCGAATAGAGTCTCAAAACTGGCTGACAAAATGATTATTCAGGAGAGAAAAATACCAATGGGGTTCTCAAGACAATGACATTAGAAAATCATCTCTGAACCTGCAGGAAGATTTGCAGAACCCTGAGAGAGATGAAGATTTTTCTCTTAGATTAAAGGAATTAGAGTATGTAACGAGGAAACCAAATTATCACTCTTTGAAGATGATCTGATGGTATACTTAGAGAACCCTAGAGAATCAACTAAAAACTGCTAGAAATAATTCACCACTTTAATAAAGTTGAAGGATACAAAATAAATCCACATAAATCATCAGTATTTTTACATATTACCAACAAAGTTCAGGAGGAAGAAATATAAAAAGAAATTCCATTCAAAATAACTGTTGATAGTATGAAATATTTGGGAATCTATCTGCCAAGGAAAAGTCAGGAACTATACAAACTAAACTACAAAACACTTTCCACACAAATAAAGTCAGATCTAGTCAATTGGAAAAACATTAAGTGCTCATGGGTAGGCCGAGCGAATATAGTGAAAATGACAATACTACCCAAACTAATTTATTTATTTAGTGCCATACCAATCAAACTCCCAAGAAATTATTTTACGGATCAAGAAAAAATAGTAGCAAAGTTCATTTGGAAGAACAAAAGGTCAAGAATTTCAAGGGAATTAATGAAAAAAAATGCTAATGAAGTTGCCTTGCTCTGCCAGATCTAAAACTATATTATAAAGCAGCGGTCATCAAAACCATTTGGTACTGGCTAAGAAATACAGTAGTCAATCAGTGGAATAGGATAGGATCACAGGACAAACTAGGCAATAACTACAGCAATTTGGTATTTGATAAACTCAAAGACCCCAGCTTCTGGGATAAGTACTCACTATTCAACAAAAACTGCTGGAAAAATTGGAAACAAGTATGGAAGAAATTAGTGTTTGACCCACATCTAACACCACATACCAAGATAAGATCTAAATGGATTCAAGGTTTAAATATAAAGAGTGAAGATTATAAGCAAATTATAGGAACATAAGAAAGTTTACCTCGGAACTGTGAACGGATCCAACCGTTCTGGAGAGCAATTTGGAGCTATGCTCAAAAAGTTATCAAACAGTGCATATCCTTTGACCCAGCAGTGTTTCTACTGGGCCTATATCCCAAAGAGATTTTAAAGGAGGGAAAGGGACCCACATGTGCAAAAATGTTTGTGGCAGCCCTTTTTGTAGTGGCAAGAAACTGGAAATTGAAAAGATGCCCATCAATTGGAGAATGGCTGAATAAATTATGGTATATGAATGTTATGGAATATTATTGTTGTGTAAGAAATGACCAACAGGAGGATTTCAGAGAGGATTGGAGAGACTTGCATGAATTGATGCTGAGTGAAATCAGCAGAACCAGGAGAACATTATACACAGCAACAAGACTATACGATTATCAATTTTGATGGACATGGTTCTCTTCAACAATGATGTGATTCAAACCAGTTGTGCTGCGATGAAGATAGTCATATACATCCAGAGAGAGGCCTGTGGGAACTGAGAGTTAACCACAACACAGCATTTTACCGCTTTTTGTGAATATTTCCATGCATTTTGTTTTCCTTCTTAGGTTGTTTTTTTCTTCCTCTCTTTCTAGATCTGATGTTTCTTGTGCAGTAAGATAACTGTATAGATATGTATACATGTATTGTATTTGTCATATAATTTATCCTATCTAGCATGTATTAGATTACCTGTCATCTAGGGGTGGGGGTGGGGGGAAGGAAAGGAAAAGCTTGGAGAAAAAAAAGTTTTTTGCAAAGGTCAATGTTGAAAGGTCACTCATATGTTTTGTAAATAAAAAGCTTTATAAAAAAAAAAAAAGAAAGTTTACCTCTCAGATCTGTGGAGAAGGAATAAATTTGTATCTAAAGCAGAACTGGAACTCTTAATTGAACATCAGATAGATAATTTTGACTATATTAAGTTAAAAACTTTTTGTACAAACAAAACTAATGCAGACAAGATTAGGAGGGAAGCAATAAACTGGTAAATCATCTTTACATTTAAGGGTTCTGATAAAGGCCTCATTTCTAAAATATATATTTATAAGAATTTACACAACTCTCCAATCAATAAATGGTCAAAGGTTATGAACAGACAATTATCAGATGATGAAATTAAAACTAGTTCTAGTCACATGGAAAGGTGTTCCAAATCTCTATTGATCAGAGAAATGCAAATTAAGGCAGCTCTGAGGTACCACTATACTCCTGTCAGATTGGCTAAAATGACAGAAAAATATAATGACAAATGTTGGAGGGGATGTGGGAAAAGTGGGACACTGATACATTGGTGGAACTGTGAATGGATCCAAGCATTTTGGAGAGCAATTTGGAACTATGCTCAAAAAGTTATCAAACTGTGCATACCCTTTAACCCAGCAGTGTTTCTACTGGGTCTATATCCCAAAGAGATCTTAGAGGAGGGAAAGGGAACCACATGTGCAAGAATGTTTGTGGCAGCCCTTTCTGTAGTGGCTAGAAACTGGAAACTGAATGGATGCCCATCAATTGGAGAGTGGCTGAATAAATGATGGTATATGAATGTTATGGAATATTATTGCTCTGTAAGAAACAACCAGCAGGATGATTTCAGAGAGGCCTGGAGAGACTTGCAGGAACTGATGCTGAGTGAAATGAGCAGAACCAGGAGATCATCATACACGGCAACAACAATATTACATGATGATCAATTCTGATGGACATGGCTCTCTGCAACAATGAAATGTCTCAAACCAGTTCCATTTGTTCAGTGAAGAAAGCCATTTACACCCAGAGAGAGGGATGTGAAATGTGGACCACAACATAACATTTTCATGCTCTCTATTGATGTTTGCTTGCAGTGTGTTTCCTTTCTCTGATTTTTCTTTTTTGTAGATACGATTTTTCTTGCACAAAAATGATGTTTGGAAATATGTATGCATATATTCGATTTATCAAGTATTTTAACATAATTAACATATATTAGACTTCCTGACATCTAGGGGAGGGGTGGGACTAAGGGGAAAATTTGTAACAGAAACTTTTGCATGGGTCAATGTTGAAAAATTACCCATACATATGTTTTCCAAATAAGTTTTAATAAAAAAATTAAAATTAAAATGATCGTTCTCTTAACAGTTGTTCAATGTAGGGGTAGCCGAGATCAAGGCATTCCCCCTCTTCAATGTGCTAAAACTTTTTGCAAGGGATTCTCCTTTGACTTTAGTACTGTGTTTTGTGTCTTAGTTTGGGAAAGTAAGGGAGGGGATGCTTTGACTTTCTTCTAATTAAAATGAAAAATCCTTGGCTTAGCATCAAGAGATTTGCATGAACTGTTGCAGAGTAAAATGAACAGAATACAGAGAACAATTCATTCAAGCACCACAATTGTAATGTGACTGGAGATAACTTTTTGCCAGACTTTAGAATATTGACTAAATCAATGACCAGTTATGGCTTCAAAAGGCTAAAGGGGAAACAGACCTGGTTTCTTTTGGCCAAAAAGTGTAGAAAAAGCATGCATGCATTCTTCCATAAGGCCAAAATAAGGATTTGTTTTGCTGAGTGCATGTCAACATAGATCAAGGTGGGGATATAACTTTATATCCCAAGCGGCTGCAGGAAGCCTTCCCTTTTGGGGCATCTGATTAAATTAAATAGAATTGATTGATTGCATGATGCAGTAAAAAGAAGGCAGTCATAGTATCAAAGGATCAGTGAGTTAGAAATTGATAGCAATTCAGAGGTTATCTATTCCAATCTACTTATTTTTACAAACTAGGAAACTGAGGTCTAGGGAGCTTTAAATGCCAAGAAAAGTATTTTGGATTTGGAATTGTGAGATCTAGATTCAAGTCCTTAGCCTACCACCTGTGGAACCAAGGAACATTTCTATCTCTGGTATCCTCAGTTTCTTCATCTATAAAATGAGAGAGTTGGACAAATCTAACCCTCTCAAAGATTCCCTTCAGCTGAAAATTCTACTTGTAGAAGTCATTGCTTTAAAAAAAAAAGAAAAAAGCATCAGTATGTTTACATTCTTTCTGGTTTTCTGAAACTAAGCATTTTATTGAAAAAAATTATTATGTCAATACCCCTCTAAACTTGTCTGGGAAACATTCACAATGAATTAATTTCAAAGAATAAAATATCATAATTTTTCTCTACCCGATTTCTAAGTATATTTCTAACTATAAAAAGCATGGTCCTCACCCACATTAATGTGTAACTAATAAAACAAATCATCATCTTGCTTTTTTTTTTTTTTTGCATTTCTAGGTCAAGAGTGGACAAATCTGTTAGACTTTTGAAGCCATAACTGGTCACTAATTCAATCAATTTTCTGAGGTCTGAGTTGTTTCCTCACAATATAGTTGTATTCATTATGTAAATCATTCTTCTCATTCTATTCACTTTCTTCTATCAATTTATGTAAGTCTCTCTGTATTTATTTGAAACTGTCAGAGTCCTTTTTTGTAATGGTACAATAAAATCACCTTACATTCTAATACCACACACTGATCAGCCAATCTCCCAGCTGATAGAAACCAATTTAGTATCTATCTCTTTGCTATAAGAAAAAAAAAAACTGATGATAGAAATATTTAAATATATGCAAACGCTTTCCCTCTGTTCTTGATGTCATTGGGGCCCACAGATAACAGTATTGTTACTAGGTCAAAGGACATATGTAACTTGGGTGATTAAAATTATTTCCCTGAGTTATTGAACAAATTCATAGCTCTCCCAACTGAGCACTCATCCTTCCACATCCACTGCAAAAGAAGCTATTGATAGCTTCTTGGCAAGTGTGATAATTATGAGAGGTGAGCTCAAAGCATTTGTTTTTAATACGACTTTGGACCTTGAATTTTTTTTTTTAATTTCAGAATTCCCTGCTCATATCCTTTGGCCACTTTTCCTCTGTGAAATCTCAAGTAGGCAGGTATCAGGCATGTATTTAGGACCAATTCTGTGCCAGACATTGTGCTAAATATGATTATATTTTTACTTCTCTGCCTCTATCAAGTCTTGATAAATCTTAAACAATAGACCATTATAAGAGAAATCTCCTGTGAAGCTTTTTTCCCTATGAACTAATGGTTTCTCATCTAAAAATAATGGCATTAATTTTTCTCATGCAGATTTTTAAAATTTTATATCATTGAAATTCCTCATTTTGACTTTGATAATAATCTCTCACCCATATGTAGATTAGAATTCTCCTCTAATTGGAAAAGGTAGTTTCTTCCTATGTCCTTTAATTTTAAAATGACTTTTTGGATTTAGATAATACATCCATTATTGGGGCATATGGGACAAGCTATTGATCTTTGTGCCATACCACAGTGATTTTCATTTATTCCAGTAGGTTCTCTTTGTTTTTGTTGTTGTTTTTTGGGAAGGAAAATAAGATAGTCTTTACTCCAATTATTTTATTGTCAAGTTCATAGAACATAGTACTACAGCTACATTCAATTATTTCAATCTTGTGGGTTTTTTTAAAATATGATCCATTGATGAACTTGTTGATTTTTTTCTTTTATTAGTACTGATTGATTTTGATGACTGTTGAATTATAATATAGTTTGAAGTCTGTTATTGTTAGTAACTAATTCTTCCTTTTTGATTTTTTTAAAGATAGTTCATCCCAGTGAACTGTTTTTCTTTTATTTAGAATTATAAAATAACTCATTGCAGTATGGTTGTTATTAAAAAAATGTAAATTAATTTAGGTAAGTGATTTTTTGTATATTGCCATAGCCAATCATAAGCAATTAATGAATATGTAGCTATTAAGTGATCTTTTTCTGCAACAAAAGCATGTATACATATATATATATATGTCTAGAGTTTCTTAGTAGATGAACTGTAGGATCCTATTTTACATTCCATAGTTATTTTGACAACTTTTGTCTTTTTGTGTTGGATTTTGCAGTAAATCTGATGAATTATTTTATTCTATTTTTTCCAACTTACTCAATTTAGTATTCTTAGATTAAAAAGTAAGGATAAAGACTATCAGATATCTCAAGGGTGAGATTTCACAATGATGAATGAATAGCATTGAAGGAGAAATAAATTAAAAGGTAATTAACAATAAACAATTGAGCTGGTCAGACATGGGATCAAGATATTTATGTAAAAATCTCTTGGTAAAAAATCTGGAAAAGTCATAATTTTTCTTCTTCTTTGCTTATGCTTATATCTTCATTTTTTTCTCACCTGATTGCTATACTAGTATATTTGGAGCAAAATTAAATTAAATAGTAATAGTGATAATGGCCAATCTTGCTTTACCACTTATCTTTTTAGAAAGGCTTCCAGTATTTCCACATTAATGACAATGCTGATTGTAGTGTTGTTGTTTTTGGTAGATACCATTTACCATTTACTATTTTCAAGAAAAGTCCATTTATTATTAGTATGCTTTCTCCTCTTGCTTTAAACACAACTGATTGCTATATTTTGTCAAAATATTTTTTGTCTATTGATATCAATAAGTAATTTTATGTTATTTTTATAGATGTGATAGATTTATATTGTCCTGATTTTGAATTATCCCTGAAATTCTCTATTAAATCCAGTGTAATTACAACAGATATTTTTTCCAATTTATTTTTTTTGGTATTCACTACACATTCCATTTTTCTTTGTGTGGTATGTGATTTAAGCAAATCACTTTCAAATATATATATATATATATATAACCTAAATAAAAAATAAGAGAAAAAAACAAAGTAAAAAGAGAAAGACACAAAAAAGAGGAAATACAAAAACATTGCCATGTGTCTAGCAGGACATAAAATTTTTTTCAAAATATGCATGAATAGATTTTCATTTCAAGAAAGCATATATAAAAGAAGGCACTCTATATTTTGCTTTTTTTGTAGGTTTTCTTTTGTTCTCAACTGTGCTCTTTTTACTTCATTCTTTTTTCCCCTTTCACTCCCCATCACTTTATCATCACATATAGTTCTGGTAACAGGCCTACTTCTTTTAATTGTCAATATATGATATTCCAGGACCTGTGGTCTCTTATTGTAGCCACTTAGAAATCCTATGCAATTCTGATTGTAGTTCCAGTATTTGAATTGGAGTATTTGTTTCTTTGTTTCTTTTATTTTTTTTTTCTCTTTGAGGTACTGATCGGTGGACTTTTTTTCTCTATTTTCCTTTCTCATTATATCATTTCAGTAAAATTTTCTTTGGTTGCCTCTTATATTATTGTGTCAAGGTTATTTATTTATTTGTTTAGTTTTTGGTCACAGCTTTGAAGTAGTCCAATTATTCATTTCCTTTTCTTGATCTGTTTTCCAGATCTGTTGTTTTTCTTTTAAGATATTTTACATTTGCTTTTTTTTTCATTTTCTCTTTCTCTTTGTCTCTGTCTCTATGTATACACACACACACACACACACACATATATATATATATTCCCTTGGGTAGTTCCTATCTTTTTAGTTTTTTTTTTCCTAAATCTCTGTCATCTGATTTTTAAAATTCTTTTTGACTTCTATATTTTTTTTTTCTAGGCAAGTAGTAATTTAGTATTAGTGTTTGGGGTAGGAGAGACTGTCCTCTCTGCAGATGTCTTCCCTATTCCCTTAGTAAGTTTCTATGGTTGAGTTTTTCCTCCTTTGCCAACTCTTTTTTCCTTAATGAAAACTTATTAATATAACCACCTCTAATACTGGTGGAGAGGGAGGTGAAAGGAAGAGAATGGTGCCTCCAGCTTCACTTCAGCTCTCCCCTCGGACCTGGAATGCTAAATTGAAAGTTTCTCAAACACACATGTGCCCACAGTCAGCAGCATCCCTACTCCACTGTTTCTGCACTCCCCTAATGTGCTGGTTCCTTCTCACACAAGTCATTGTCTTAGCAGCACAGCTGGTTATGGTGTTCCTTATCAGCTGAGATTTCCTTCATATTCTTAGATTCAAACATGATTTCTCCATGCTGTCCTGGAAGTGAAAGCTCCTGTAATTCAGGTTTCCACTGACCCAGCTATCTCCAGGTTGGTTGTTTCTTTGGAATTTGCCTGGACATATTTACACTTCAAACTGGTTAAACTTTGGTCCTGGGCTCTTTCTTCAAGTCTTCTAGGATTTTCTCAGTAGGATCCCTGTTCTGCCCCAAATCTTACTTGTTGTTCAGCAGTCTATGTTGAGAGGTACTGTTTGGTTTTGTTTGTGGGGAAAATCTGGAGCAGCTGGAATTTTATGACTTATTTCTCCATTTTCCCTGAATCCCCCTTAGCAAATAATTTTAATATGTTACAATAGTACTATAATATCTTTGCTTATATTGTATTCTATTTTTTCACATTATTCATGACTACAAGTTTTCTTTTTTAGACACATTTCTCCCCAGTCAAATGATGTGGACCACTTTGTTTTGTAAAAGGAATTTTATTTTTTTTAATTTTCACTTTTATTGGCATATAATTGGACAACATGGTTTCAAACAACTTCTTTTCATCTTCATTTGTTGTGATTTTTTTTCTTTTCTTTTTATATTGCTTATGCTTCTTAAATCATGTTTCCTTATACTATTTTCTGGATTAGAGATTCTTAATTTATATATCACTTCATTTTTTGTCTTTTACCTTTTTTCATGTCATATTGTTTCATTATATTCTTGGGTTCTTTTAAATCCATTTACTTTCAATATGTCAACTGCTTGGAAAAGGTTTTCCATTTTTGATTCTGAGCATTTATTATCATTCCATGTTTTTGCATTTGTTTTTTTTCTTCATGTTGAAGCTCTTCCCTTATGTCTTCTACCCATTCTTGGAGTACTTGTGGACAGGTCATTTCTTTCTAATTCTTTTCTTGTAATTATTCCAGAAATATCTTCATTTTCCTTGAGATTCTCTGTTTTTGAACTTTTTTTGTTATACTTGAAGTTGTCTGCTTATTCTATGTGCTTGTATTGATAACTTGAATTCTTAATGTAGAATTTTATGCCACGTCTAGGCTGACTTTTACTGCCTTTAGGATGCAGTGAGAGGGTCTGGGTATTGTCAACTATAGAATCATGAGGTTGCACGTAGGCTGGGTCCCCCCTCTGCTACAGACATAAAATTGTGGCTCTGAAGTTTAAAAGGTAGAGTAAAAAGGCTGCCTGGGTCAAGTCTAAAAGCTGTGACCTATGATTAACCAAGCTCTTCTCCCTCCCTTAATCTTTGCCATCAGCTCAACTGATTGTCCAACCTGTGTTTAACTGGCCTCATATTCCCTGTCAGGAGTAAAAGATAATCCTGCTATTAAGGAGGGCAGAGTCTAATTGAAGAGACAACATACAAATGAGTATGTACAAACAAGATATCTGCAGAATAAATTGAGGGTCCTCAACTAATGGAAGGCACTAACAGTAAGGGAATCCAGAAAAGGCTTCATGAAGAAGGTGAGTCTTCAATGAGACTTGAAAGAAGGGAGGGAAGTGAAGAGGAATTAATTGGGATAGAGAGAATTTCATGCATAGGAAATAAGTAATGAAAATACCCAGAAAACAGAGATAGAGTGACTTGTTTGAGAAAAAGCAAGGAGATTAATTAAGTGACATTAATCTCATAGGATGGAAAAGCAGGAATATGTCTTGATTGGATCAGGTAAAATGTATGAAGACTGGGAAAGGGTAGGTTATAAAAGGCCTTGAACAACAGCAGAGAAATGTATATTTAATCCCAAAGGTGACAGTGAATCCCTAGATTATAGTAAATAGAAGAATGACATGGTCAAACTCAAGCTTTAGCTCACTTTGGCAACTGAGTGGTGGATGAGAAATGTAATTCTGACAAAAAGACCAACTAGCAGGATACTGAAATTATCCAAGTGTGACATGATGTCAGATGATAGTAATGTCAAAGGAGATAAGATGCTTATTCTAAAGATGTTACAAAAACCATTAGATAAATGAGTACGAAGGATAAGATGATCAACTATATCAAAGGCTGCACAGAGGTCAAGAGAATGAGGTCTGAGACAAGGCTATTAGATTTGACAATGAAGGAACTGTTGGTAACTTTGAGGAGAGCATTTTTTTTAACTGATGAGGTGAGAATAAATTTATGGAGGGTGAGGCTAATGAATAAATTTAAAGTACAAGTAAGGAAAGGCACCTCAGAGTTCTGAATAGGAAAATAGAAGACTGAGATCAAGCTTATGATCATACTTATTGTTGACTAAGTTACAATTAATACAGAGTTAATGGACTTTCAAAAGGATAAGTAGCTCAGCACAAAGCATATAGATGAGACAATAACATATATATATATATATATGTATATATATATATATATATATAATTCACCAAATGTTAGGGCAATACTAGGGTTCAGCAGGATTGGAGTGGGAAGGAAGACTGTGAATCAAATATGGAATTGCTTGGAAAAGGAGGGAGAATGATATAAATATCAGTTGATATTAATGAGAGAGTTGGTTTGGAAGATAGAAAAGGATAGTATGCATGTTAGCAAAGATGTAATAATATCAGAATTATTATGGAAATGTAGGCACACTAGTGTATTGTTAGTGGAGCTGAGAAATAGTGTGAGTATTTTGGAGAGTATTTCAAAATTTTGCAAATAAAATGACTAAAATGCCTAATCACTTTGACTTAGCTATTTCATTGGTTGGATTATACCCCAAGGAAGCCACTGAGAAGAAGAAAACACTTAAACATGCCAAGATATTCTTAGCAGTTTTTCATGTGATACCAAAGAATTAGAAACAAAATAGATGCCCTTCAGTTGGGAAATGATAAAAGCAAATAATGGTTTGGATATAGATACAATTTCTGTGTCAATGAGCATTGTATATGATGAGTACAAAGATGCATGAATGCAGAGTAAAGTGAACAGATACAAGGACATTAAAGCTAATATCTACAACAATGTAAATAAAAGAATAACCATAAAGAAATCAAAAGGAAATATTAAATCATAAAAAGGAATATATACATATTACAACAAGAGTTATGGAAAGACATTCTCATTCCACACTTTTGCACAAGTGGGATGCGTAATATTAAGTTTAAATTTAAAATTATTTATTTAAATTAATGTCAATATTTTAAAAATTAAAATATAATCACTTTCAAGGAAAAGTGTTGGCAAGTAATGATGGCAAAAGAGCAATTTGAAAATGGAATTATGAAGCCTGAAGAAATTGATCTCCTACTTGTGGCCCAGTTCTTTGATGGTGATGAAAAAAGATGTACCTGGGAATATCAATAAAGGATGCTGTCCCTTCTGGGGAGAACTAAGTTCCCAATAAATAGCGTGAGAAAATGAAATGGGCATGAAGTAGAGTGATCCAAAATCAATGGGACTTTGTTAAAACGCAAGCAAGGATTATAGAATGCCAGCCCTCCCTTCTTACTTTACTTTACTCACACTGTTTGGACAGGTTGTCTAATAATTGATGTTATATAGCCAAATTTCTGAATGACAGGCAATAGATCTCATTTTTTGGAATACAAAATCATAGTGGTTGGTTTGGAATCTCTGAATTTGTGAAAGACAGCAGTGCAAATGGAAATGAAATCCTTTCTTTTTATTGATATATTTATTGAAAGTATTTTATGTTCATCCTTGTCACATGAAATAAAACTCTAAAGTTTATGCCAGGCCCACTATCATCTATTAACCAGAAAGCCACATGTTCAGTGATGTGTTCTTAAGTTGTAAGTCTCAGAACTCAAACTAAGAAAATGATAAGAGCTATCATAAAGACCAGGCATAAGATTTGGAGCAGAGTATTGACAGATGGGCTGTTTCAGAATGTAATGTATTCACTTTGGAATATCTAGAGTAATGCATCTATCACCTGCATGGAGTTCTGTACCAACTACTGTTAAATCACAGACATTAAGATAAGCTGTAAAAGCAGATTATTAACAAAGCAAAATGCCCTGAAGGTACTAGCTGGTGCACAGTGGGGCCCAGGGAAAGGCTTGAAAATGAAACATCTCCATTAACTTACTAAGATCACTGTGATTTAGTTGACTCACAGATCACCTCGGGATTCATTTTTACTCTTGAAATAAATAGAAAGCAAGGAAATGAAAGAGGATATTTTGACTTCATCGATCTTAGAAAAACATGCATCAGTTGTCCTAGAGTTACCTGTCCAGTGGGTAATAACAACTATTTTTGTAGAGTTTTAGAGTTTATGAAGGACTTTTAACCCAATAGTTCTGGGATGTAAACAATACAAGTATTAATGCCCCATTTTTTGCAGAGGAAAAAACTGAAGCTCCAATTTACACATTTTATAATGCCTTCTATGATTTATTATTATTGTGTGATGCCTTTTTTGTATTCCTATTATTCAAAGCACTGCAACCATTACTTTATTCTCCTTTCCAATGTTATAAGGTGCATTTGGAGAGAAACCATGTCACAAATAAATTATATATATACATACCCAGAGGGAGAGAGTATATAAATAAGTATAGTAATTAAATGATATAAATTCTATACACATATAGTTTTTACATGTATAAATGATATATTTATAATACATACATTCTATAAATATTACACATGCATTATATATATGTCTGTGTGTATAGATATACATACACACACACACACACACACATATATATATACAGGTATACCTCCCCCTAGTTCCCAGAAGAATGCTCTGTATACAATACAGTTATTACAATAAAATACAATACAATAACAATTAAATCTGTTATAATTCCCATAATTCTTTATTTCATGTTCTTTTTTGTCTTTTTGTTCCTTTCTTCTTTATTTTCTATTACTATATTCCTTTATTCTTTCCATTCTTCTTTTCAAATTCTCTCCTCTTTTTCATTTGTTCTCTTTATTTCTTTCTCTTTCTCAAATTATCAATCTTTGCTCTATTTATTCATTTATTAACTCATTTCTTCCCTCCTTTCTCATCTTCTATGGAGCCCACTATTCTGACAATGCTCTCTGGGTCATGCTATACCTATGTTCTCTTTACCTTCTCTCTCTCTCTCTCTCTCTCTCTCTCTCTCTCTCTTTCTCTTTCTCTCTCTCTCTCTCTCTCTTCCTTCTCTTTCACTTCTTCTCTTTCTATCTTTGTCTATGTCTAATTTAAGATGACTGATGAATTTCACATGGATGAGTGTTTATGTAACATTCCTTTTCTTCCTCATTGCTGCTTTTCTCTTTGTATTTTCAATGTTTTTCTTGGTCCAGCTTTCCATCCCTTCTGGAATGATGGCCTCTATAAAATGTTAATTCATGGGATTTTGTATGTTTCTCCCCCTTGAGCCCTTGGAAGTGTGATATCCTCTAATCTAAGGCACATTCAGCTAAGTTCAATTTGATTTTTTTCGAATCCAAACATGAGGATCGTATGATACATTTGTCCTAATCCTTTCCACCAATGGAAATGGTAGATATTTCCTTCTTGTTAGTTAGAATCACATATAAATATGAATAAAATTTTTCTTGCTATTTTCCCCACCTATTTATGGGTGATATTAATATGAAACCAAAATAAGAAGCCAGTTTATATTCTGATTTTGCTAGAGAAAGCACCAGTAAACACCAAGATAACTGAAGACCTTATTTCTACTTATCCATGCTTCTTTTTGCTATCCCAACAGAGTGGACAGATCCTGTCCAAATGAAGTCAACCACTTTCCATTAGTTGCATGCCCTGAGGAGAAGATATAGAGAACTGTGCTGACCTAATTGGTATATCACTATTATTAATGTAGTGCACTGGTCATGAGGTTAGAGAAAGGAGCATAGGTAAATGACAAATTTGAACAACTTTATGGAAGTCAGGAAACATAAATCCAATGCCAGTGACAGATAAAAGTCATCAATTATTAACTTCAGTGTAAGCTACCAAGGGGAGACAACTTAACTGGATGAGGCAGGGGAAGAGAAAATTGGAAACAGAAGCATCTACATGAAAGTCATGATGATAGCAAATGATAAGTATGAGTATGACAATGGTTCACCAACAACATGAGTCAGAGCAAGGAGTCTACAAATTTGTGTGGCTTTGGAGTTTATTTTGCCATGCAGACTATGATTATCTGCCTAGATCCTGACCCCATTCTAAGCCTCAAAATTAAAATTGTTCCATTTTCTGTTCACCATAGTAAGAAATAAGTTCATGCTTTCATTTTGTAGTATTAGATGGAGATGTACTTTCAAGAAGAGATGTGCCAAACATGGTACTAAGCATCTTTCATAGGGAAGTGGGAAGTTATTCTGAAATTTACCACTATGGTGATTTTTTTTCCCAAAGAGCTGACATGATTCAGCCTGCTCATTTAATTTAGCTTATTTAAAAATGTATTTATTTTTCATCTGCATCTGAGGCCATTATTTATACTCGTTCAGTATTTTTGGTGAGGAATCATCATCTCATGGTTTTTGAGTGGGAAGGGTTCAGAAAATTCCACATTTATAGCTAAAAAAGTTCCTTAAAGATCACATACTCCATCACTTTCATTTTACAGATGTGGAAATTGAAGCTCTGAAGTATGAAATAATTTTCCCAGCACATATAAGAAGCAAATGATGAAGATGAGATTTGAACTAAATTCCTCTGAATTCTGATCCAATGTTCTGTCTGGTAAACTAAGTGTACTATTTAATTTCATCTTCATCTTAAGCATTCCATGCTGCTCTTATGCTGAAACACAATTCTGGAGGCCACGTCACTACTACTACCACTGCTATTGATACTATTAATAAATGCGTACATAGAGTTTAAAGTCTGTCAAATTTCTTTACCCTCAATGATTCTGAGAAGAAGTGAGTGTAAGTACCAAAATTTATACTTTGCTGATGAGAAAAAATTGTCACAGAAAATTTAAATGACTTATCCAGAATCATACAACTTAACTTAAATAGCTATTTTCTGACTACCAGACTAATATTCATTTTTGTTAACCATGCTGATTTTAAAGAAAAGGCAATTCTTTATTGGAAAAGATCATGATTAAAAGATGAATATCTGGCTAAATTCCTAATATTTAACATAATAACTGACAAATAGTAGGTGCTTGATGCTTTTTGACGTGACTTATTGGTTTTATGCTTAAAATATGAAACAAACTTTTTTTCCCAAGTAAATGTTATTCTGTTCCTTCATTTGTTCTTTAAATAACATAGAAGAATGTTGACACATAGTAGGTGTCTAGTAAAAAATTAACAATTGCTTGACTTAAAGGTCACAATACAGAAAATCCAGTTCTAAGATCTATGTTTTAGATGATCAACTAGATAACCAATTTCTCTCTTTGGGATTGATATAGCTAAAGCCAGTACAGATCCATTTTTGATATGCTGGAGTTCCAACCTCTAGTTTTTTAGAGCAAAAGTGATACACAATACATCATGCACTTAGGCAATATAATTGGTAATAGTAACTTGCTCCAAGACCAAAAATAATACTTTTTTGTGGGAAATTTGATTTGGGATGACAGCATGTGAAGTTCCAAGAGAAAACCTGCTTGGGTCTTCAAAAACAGAAATATGTAGTGTAATTTTAAGGGAGGAGAGAAAGTTGATGTATATAGCTCTTCAAAAGTATAAAAAATTCATTTGTTTCATTTTTTTTCAGGATTTCAATATGGGTTTTTCTTTTCTTTTTTTGTCAATAGTATTATATATTTTTTCCAAATATGCATAAAGATAGTTTGCAACATCCATTTTGTTTCATATTTCAATTCAATTAAGTATATTTATTAAGTGTCTATCATGTGCCAGAACCTGTGGTAGGTGGTGAGAATACAAAAAGACACAAGACAGCCCCTGCTTTAAAGAAGCTTATAAACTAATGAGATTAGATTGCATGCAAACAAATATATGACAATATATTAAAAATCAAGCTAATACAAAGTAAATAGGAAAAAAAATTAAAAGAGGGAAAGCACTGGAATGAAGAAGGGTTAGGGAAGACTTCCTACAAAAGCTGGGATTTTAGTTTGATTCTTACAGGAAGTCATGGAGGTCAGTGGTTAGTGTAGAACAGAACCAGAAGGCCAGGTATTGGGGGCCACCAAGCTAAAATATTTGGAACTGAGAGACAGAGTGTCTTGTTCCTAAAACAGTGAGTAGGCCAGTGTCCTGGTCAAAGAGCACATATTAGGGAATAAGACTTAAGAAGACTGGAAAGGTAGGAGGGAGTTAGGCTATGAAGGGTTTTTTAATGATAGAACATTTCTTATTTGTTCTGGGAGGCAATGGGGAATCTCTTGAGTATATTGCATTAGGGAGAGGTTGGGGACCTGATCAGACCTACTTGGGAAAATCACTTTACTGGCTAAATGGAGAATGAATTGAAGTGGGGAGAAACTGAGGCAGGCCTGCCTCCCAATAGTTACTGCAGCAATCTAGGCCTGAGGTGATGGGATGTAACATATCTATGGGATGTAACCAGGGTTGGGGATAATGTCAGAGGAGAGAAGGAAGCATAACGGAGAGATGCTACAAAGGTGAAGTCATAAGCTTTTAGCAACAAATTGGCTATGGCAGTGGTGTGTGTATGGGAATAGTATTAGCTTTACAATGATAGAAAAAGTAAGAGAGAAAGGATAGGTTAGGGGGAAACGTAACAAGTTCTCTTTGGAACATATGGAATTTAAGTTGTCTACTCTACTTCTGGTTCAAGATGTCCGAAAGGCATTTGGATATGTAAAATTGAAAGTTAGAAGAGAGATTAGGGTAGGGAAGCTAGATTTTAAAATCATCTTATTTTCTCTTTCTCTGGAGAAATAAGGGAATTTCATTAAATGAGCAATTTATGGCCCCTTACATCTACAAATCCTGTTCTAAGATTTTCTGATTCTCTTCTGTATATTCTTTCTATTAAATGTCCACTCAACCATCCCACTTATGAGACAAGAACATTTCCCATTGGAACAATTTTGAGAAAATCAAATTCTAAAAAGAATTATGAAACATTTTAGAGGCCATATGATATAATAGTTAGAACATTAGGATTAGAATTGTAATGATCTGACTTTAAAATCTAGATAAAGTAAACAAGCCAGGAGAATAATTTATATAATAATAAAAACAGTGTAAATGTAAACTTGGAAAGCTCTAGGAACTTTGATCAATACAATGATGGCTTAGGATTCCACAAGACTAAAGATGGAAGATGCTATTATTACACAGAAGTGATAGATTTAAAGGGCAAAAGGAAAAAAAAATGTATTCTGTCTAAAATCATTGAGCAAATTCATTTTATTACTCTCTTAACATGTGTTACATTGAATTTGTGTTCTTACCCCAGTCCAATGAAATGGAAAAGGGGATAAATAGATGTTGTTATTATTATTGTTTTATAGAGAATTGGGAATATGTGGGGGGGGCGGAGCCAAGATGGCGAACTGCGGACAGCTTTCTCTGTGAACTCCCGGGACATTCCCTCAAACTCAGACAAAGTAAGCCTTCCAACTGGTTTCTAAGTGAGAGCAACTCCAAGCATTCGGACTACAACGCACTTCTATCAAAGATCTACAGTGAAAGAACTCCGGAGAAGGTTAGCCTCAGGGGAAATCGGCCGCTGGGCGCAATCAGACTCCAGCCGGGGCGGAAGTCAGGGCTGCGATAGAGGGGCGGATTTTGGGCACCCAGGAAGCCCCTGGGAGACGCCTGGGCCACTTTGCTCTGCTTGCGGGCAGGTGCTTTGGCAGATCTGCCTTTGGAAAAGGGTGGATCCAGACCAGCTGAAAACGTGGTCCTAGTGCGAATCTAGCCTGACCAGCCTCAGACCGGAAGTCAACTGGGCAAACTGCCCCAGGGCAAATACAAATCTTTGCAGTTTTCTCTGGTTTTGACCAATATCCCAACTTTAAATCATGAGCAAGAAGCAGAAGAGAACTCTCACCATAGAAAGCTTTTACGGAGAAAAAATAGAACAGTCCCCAGATCCTGACATTATGAAAACAATCCCAGATGAAGCCACAAAGGCAGACTTAAGTTGGTCTCCCTTTCAGAAGGCTTACCTGGATGATTGCATTAAGAATCTCAAAAGAGAGCTAGAAGAAGAATGGGGAAATAAATTGAGATCAGGGCAACAGAAATATCAAAAACTGGAAAATAGGACTGGTGAATTGGAAAAAGAAAACAGTTTACTGAAAAACAAAATTGGTGAATTGGAAAAAATCACCAATTCACTGGAAAATAAAAATGGTGAACTGAAAATCAAAATTGCTGAATTGGAAAAAGACAACAATTCACTGAAAAACAAAATTGGTGAATTGGAAAAAGACAACAATTCACTGAAAAATAAAGCTGGCAAAATGGAAAAAGAATGCATTGAATCAAGAAATTCAATTGGCCAGCTACAAAAGGAGCTAAAAAAGATAACTGAAGGAAATAATACTTTAAAAATTAAAATTGAACAAATAGAAGTAAATGACTCAATAAGACTTCAAGAATCAGTTAAACAAAAAGAAAAAATGAAAAAATAGAAGAAAATATGAAATATCTCCTAGGAAAAACAACTGACTTGGAAAACAGATCCAGGAGAGGAAATTTAAGGATTATCGGACTCCCTGAAAGCCACGATGGAAAAAAGAACCTGGATGCTATCTTCCAGGAAATCATGAAAGAGAATTGCCCTGATGTTTTAGAATCAGAAGGCAAAATTGTCATTGAAAGAATTCACCGATCACCTCCAGAAAGAGACCCCAAAATTAAAACCCCAAGGCATATCGTGGCCAAATTTCAGGACTATCGCACCAAGGAAAAGATATTGCAAGCAGCTAGAAAGAAACAGTTCAAATACCGAGGAACTGTCATTAGAATTACACAGGATCTGTCAGCTTCCACATTGAAGGATTGAAGGACCTGGAACCAGATATTCCGAAAGGCAAAAGAACTCGGATTACAGCCAAGAATAAGTTATCCAGCTAGAATGAGCATCATCTTCCAGGGAAGAAGATGGTCATTCAATGATACAGGAGAATTTCACCTATTTCTACTGAAAAGACCTGATCTGAACAAAAAATTTGACCTCCAAATAGAGAACTAGAGAGAAACATAAAAAGGTAAAAAGGAAATCTCTTGAGAACTATATTCCTACTATAGGTATCCTTTAAAGAATGGCAGTATAATTTGATTTTTCTTTGATAATCATGGAAAAGAAAATAGAGGTGGAAGGGATACCATACTGAAAAAGAAAAAGGGGCAGGGGGGAAAAGGAGGCAAAATAAAGTAAAAATAAAGAAGGTAAAATAAGGCAAAATCTCATAAAGAGACATAGAAGATCTAATATAATTGAGGGAAAGAAGGGAGGGTGATGAGTATTGTGTAAACTTTACTCTCATTAGATTGGACTCTAAGAGAGTATATCAGACACATTTGGCTTCAAAGAAAGCACTGACCCTCCTTGTGGGAAGGTAGGAGGGAGGGGAGAAAAGGAAAGGGATCAACTAATAGAAGGATTAGGGGAAAGGTATAAAGGGGAGGGAGGGACTCTAAAGGGAGGAGGATTATTGGTGGGAGGTGGTCATCAAGAGCAAAGTGCTGGGGAGGGGGAAGGGAGAGAGGGGAAAGGGAAGAGATAATCATAACTCTGGGTAAATAAGATGGCAGGGAATACAGATATAGTTATTTTAACTGTGAATGTGAATGGGATGAACTCTCCCATAAAACGGAAGCGGGTAGCAGACTGGATTAAAAGCCAGAATCCTACAATATGTTGTTTACAAGAAACACATCTAAAACATAGAGATACATACAGAGTGAAGGTAAAGGGCTGGAGCAGAATCTTCTATGCTTCAGGTGAACAAAGAAAGGCAGGGGTAGCAATCCTTATCTCGGATCAAGTAAAAACAAAAATAGATCTAATTAAAAGAGATAAGGAAGGAAACTACATTTTACTAAAGGGTTCCATAGACAATGAAGCAGTATCAATACTTAACATATATGCACCAAGTGGTATAGCATCCAAATTCCTAGAGGAGAAGTTAAGAGAGATGCAAGGAGAAATAGACAGTAATACTATACTAGTGGGAGATCTCAACCTTGCTCTCTCAGAATTAGATAAATCAAATTCCAAAATAAATAAGAAAGAAGTTAGGGAGGTTAACAAAAGGCTAGAAAAGTTAGGTATGATAGATCTCTGGAGGAAATTGAATGGTGATAGAAGGGAGTATACTTTTTTCTCAGGAGTTCATGGAACTTATACAAAAATTGATCATGTCTTAGGGCATAAAAACCTCAAAATCAAATGCAGAAAAGCAGAAATAGTAAATGCATCCTTCTCAGATCATGATGCAATAAAACTCACATGTAATATAAGGCCAGGAGAAAATAGACCACAAGTTATTTGGAAATTAAATAATCTAATCCTGAAGAACGAATGGGTGAAAGAGCAAATTACAGACACAATCAAAAATTTCATCCAGGAGAATGACAACAATGAGAAAACATACCAAAATTTGTGGTACTCGGCTAAAGCGGTTATAAGGGGTAATTTTATATCTCTAGATGCTTACTTGCATAAAACAGAGAAGGAGAAGATTAATGAACTGGGCTTACATTTAAAAAAGCTAGAAAAAGACCAAATTAAAAACCCTCAATTAAATACCAAATTGGAAATTCTGAAAATTAAAGGGGAGATCAATAAAATTGAAAATAAGAAAACTATTGAATTAATAAATAAAAGTAAGAGTTGGTTTTATGAAAAAACCAACAAAATAGATAAGCCTTTAGTTAATTTGATTAGAAAAAGGAAAGAGGAAAATCAAATTATTAGTCTCAAAAATGATAAGGGAGAACTTTCCTCCAATGAAGAGGAAATTAGAGTAATAATTAGGAGT